>OY829505.1:18158457-18666023 GCA_963691665.1 Clepsis dumicolana | reverse complement strand
ATGTAAACGCTTCCTTTCTAATTGACATCTAAGAATATTTAAGGTTTCACTATATGGTACGTTGGTAAACAAACTATCCACATCTAAAGAAAGTAATGTTGAGTTTGGCGGTATATTAATGTCTTTAATTTTATTTACTAAATCTGAACGTATTCTTTAAACTATATATTGGCTATATATGGCTGACGTTTTTATGGATAACTTTGAAAAACAATATATAGTGGGGAACAGCAATTTAGTATATTATTATAGGTATGTTGATGATTTAATTTTATGTTGGAAGGGGAGTATGAGGCAGCTAGATTTGTTTATTAGTGCTCTCAATAACAAACATCCAAAAATAAAGTTCAAACGAGAATTAGAGGAAAATCGTTCATTAAATTTTCTGGATTTAACTATTACAAGAGTAAATAATAGGCACCAGTTTCAAATTTACCGTAAGCCTACGTACACAGATACTGTCATACCTGCAAATTCTACTCACCCATGGCAGCATAAACTGGCTGCTTTCCATTGTTATGTACATAGACTACTAACTGTACCTCTGTCGAAAGAGCATTATGATTCTGAGTTACATACTATATATCAGATAGCAACAACAAATGGTTATAGTACAGCAATGGTTAATAGTCTGGTTCATAAGAAGCAGGGACGGATAGTGAATAGCATGCTTTACTCTGCGTTGCCATCTCAGCCTACTAACAAATTTAGATCTAGTATTACTTATGTTGGCCGGTTGTCTGACAAGATTTATAATATTTTAAAATCAAATAACATCAATGTTGCCTTTAAGACTACTAATTCTTTACGTTCTAGACTTTGTAATAACAAAGAAAAGGTGGATAAAGGGAACAGGTCGGGCGTATATAAACTCACTTGTGGCGACTGTAGTCAAGTATACATTGGACAAACCGGTCGAAGCTTTGATACTAGATTTAAAGAGCATGTCTCGTCATATAGGCATGATCATCCAGAGAAATCAAACTTTGCCAAGCATTTATTAGAAACGAATCATTCGTTGTTAGACTCAGATACGTACGAAATTTTACATTATTGTGATAAGGGTTTGCGGCTATCGGTTTTAGAACAATTGGAAATAATTAGGTACAACAACATGGGGTCTATTATTAATGAACAAGTTAATTTGGTTTCTTCGCCTTTGTTACGACTTGGTTCTAATTTTAATAATGTGTCATAGTAATAATGAGAACATGACTTCTCTTTTTACCGTACTCGGTTAAAAATAACGGGGTACCTGGCGTAGATTAAAAATAAAAATAAAAAGGGTAGTTTGGAATTCATTTCTTAAAAAAGGGTAGTTTAGGACTTACATAAAAGGGTAGTTTGGAATTTATAAAATATTAGTGGGTACGTTGGTTTTGTCATTAACTAAGTTGAGTACATGGTTTACATATGTCAGTAGTGGAAGTGGTGGCATGTTGAGCGGTTGTTGTTGTGCTTCGTAAATGGCCTCGTGGAGAGTGCCGAAACGCGTCAGCGTTTAGTATAGTGGTGGTGGTGATAGTTGGGTCTGTGTGGCATGTGTTGATTCGTGTAGCAGTGGAGGTGGAGGTGTTGCATGGAAACATACATTTGGCGCACAGATATAACTATTTGTCATTAGTGGTCGCGGGTGAGCAAAGTAATTGTTTTTTAGTTCGAACATGATTATTATAGCACTGCCAGAGCAAAGATTGTACGGGGTGATTTGACATTATTAAGGATATTTATTATTTACTAGTGGACCCGGAGATCTTCCTATTATCATAGTAGGTAGATAAGATAGTTTCTGGGGTTATGAGACTAAAAACAAAAAATATGTCTAAAAAACGAAATCAGGTTCGCCCCACGGTAACTTGCACACATTATGTCAATTAACCGTTAACTCAACATCGGACCACAAACATTAAATAATCAACAATCGGAAATACTGACATTCGTTGTTATTTGGATGCACAGTGTAGATGCGGCTCAGATCGTCTAAAGCAAATCATACATGTGGATGTCCGTCAACTGCTGTTCCTTGTTTCCAATGCTGAAACGATTTCGATGATGCGTTCCAAATGTAGTAGCATGGCATTTCAGCATACAGCAAAGCGCGAGCGAAAGCATCTGTTTGACAAATTGAGAAGAAGCTGGTTTAATGTCATGAACGGTAGCCGTACCGCTTTGTTCATCGCGTTCTCTTGAATGAAATACACTCGTTGTCCATTTTCAAAATGTACCGCCAAATGGACTATTGTGGGAAGTCTTTCGTAAATCGGGAAAGAAAGGATTCGCCAAATTGCCTCATTGCTGCTGACATAGCGACATATCTGATACCGGGCACTCATAGCTAAAACAGCCATATCACTGCCTTTGTTTACATAATAATATTTACATTTGTACTTTTTCGCCTTAACGGTACAGGTTACAGAATTCCAGATTGACGTGATCTTTAAAAAGTTTAAACAATATTGGCGAGTATAGCACAATCCAATTATTGTCCGCATGATGTCCTTTGACCTTCACAACAACAGATCGCCCATTGATGGCAACTTAACGCCAACGATACAATGGGTATCCTTCATTGCCTGTGTAATAATACGGTATCTGCAATCAGGTCCCTCGGGTACCGCTTGGAACACTTACCGTCGATCATACATGGTGAGACATTCGTTGTTGAAAGCTCCTACTATCGCATCAACAGCTTCATCGGAGATTTCAGCTGAAACAATGGAATCGATTATCTCAACTAACCAAACCGAAATGTGAGTAAGTCCAATAACTGACTTGACCATTTACAGCAAAATCTTCTCTATGAGCTATAGACCTCGCGATCAATTTACTTTTTATTTTTGGAAAAAAAAATTTTTTGAAAGATCTAAAAAATATGCATATAAAAAACTGGATTAACAAAAAATCCATTTAAATAATTATCGAAGTTGCTCACAAAAACTGTACATCCCTTTGAACCAAATTAAGCCAATATTACTTTAGGTCTTAAAGTACATCTGATTGAATTTTATGTTTTCACCAGAGCGCAAGTATCTTCTTAACCAAAAAGTTTCTATAAAATTGGAGTATAATTGATAGAAACTTTATGTAACATCAGAAACAAAAGATCTACATTTTATTCAGTTTTTAGCTTCTCTCCGTAAGTGATCGTAAAAATACTTAAAACACAAGTGAAGTACACACTTATCAGCTCAATGGCTGCTAGTACTTATACTTATAATATAATTTTAAACAATAATAAGAAATAATACATTATTATAAACTTAATGTATCTTATATTGTTAATAGAAATATCTGATAATTGAGGTAGTTTCTAACATAGGTAAATAAAAAGAAACAATAGTTCAGTTTATAAAATATTAGTGGGTGGTTTGTTTGAGAAAAATAATGCGGGTACCTACTTTGGTTTGATAACTAACTAAATGGAAATTATTGTTTACTTTTCAGTAGAATAGCCGGTAGCACGTTGAACGGCGGTTTTGGCTTTGAGAATAAGCCCGTACCGTATAGGGTAGTTGGTGGTGGCGATAGTTGGGTGTATGTGACGTGTGTTGATTCGTGTGGTAGTGGAGGTGCTGGTTGCGTGAAAACATTTTATAATTATTTGTCGCGTAGACGTAGCTGCCTTACATGTGTGGTGGCGGGTAAGTAAATTCATTGTTTTTATTTTGTAAATACGGACTTCCGCAAAGTAACACCTAATTCAATCAATTAAATCAGTTTTGTTGCTAAAAAACGCTACGGTACTAAAATTGGCGTTTGTGATGCTACCTGTACTTGCGCAGCTAGCATGGCAACGACGGGGCGAATGGCGGGCACGCGTATGTAAATCTGGAGTAAATATTCAAATTTTAAACAAATCGTTTTCAAACGTCAAATAGATGAATGGGTTCAATAACAAACAACAACCTGCGTACAATCACTTTCAAGCCAAATCCCTTTTCCTCCTTAAAGGCCGGCAACGGACTAGTGACTCTCTTGGAGTTGCTGGTTCTTATGGGTGGCGGTGACCGCTTATCATTAGGTGATCCTCGTGCTCGTTTGCCTCCCTCTTTCAATAAAAATAAATAAATTAAAACCTGTATTTTACATAGTAGACTCGTCTTTAATGATTAGATTAGAACTTTGATTATCCCGACATTAATTAAAACCTAAAAGTAGAAATACATTTTAAATAAAAATTTAGGTTTCATCAAATATTTTCTAGTAAATAAATGAATTAAACCAAAAGATGTAGGTATACTAAAATAACAGAATGCTCGTTTTAGATGACAGCTACGACATTTTGAAATTGTGCAAGAAGTTGAAAAATTACCTCAAATATTGAAACAACGTGTAGCAATCAATCATTTTAGGAAATAACAGAACCCGCAGCGTGAAATCGTCTATTGAGATTTTTTATTAAAAACATGACAAGGTGTTTTCGAAGGCCTTTAGGACTTATATTTAAAACAGAAATTATGGACAAATTACAAAATAAAGGCTAAGCTTAATTTCACAAAGAAGAAGTAATAATATCGAGAATGATTATGACAAAAATAGGTTTTCAAACTGAGTTACTAGGTTAAAGTCATTTTAGTTGTGTGTTGTCTGGTCTGGCTAGTCAGATTGCACAAAGTTTAATGTGTGTTTTGAGTTCTGTTCCTGTTTATTGACTTCAATCGATCAATTATTTAATGCTTTTTTAATGTTATTTTCCGTATTAATGTTTATTTGTGATGTTTAACAGGCTTCGTTTTAATCCATAAAAAAAAACTCTTGTTGTATATACAGGTTGTCCCTAAAACCAACACCATAGTGAAGAGAGATGATAGATCAGCTAATTACCTCTCAGAATATCTAAGTTTAGATGTAGTAAAAATGGATTAGTTTTTGAGATAGTCATTAAAATAATAACGAAGTTTTCCTTCATCAACTTAGTATTTTTAATGCCATAACCTCAATTGTTAGATTTTTTTTTTATTTTAAAATCTGGTTTTTAACAAATATTCATTAAAAGTAAGCTTTTACATGGTATATTTTTTTGTCGTGTTTAATCCTTTTTAACTGAAAAAAAGTCATGTCACTTGATACATTTTTTCCAGCCGCATCCCTTAAATTAGGCCCTTCACCGTGGAAAAAGAACTACACTAAGGTGGCAACTATTCGTCAAAAATACGCTCATTTAAATTAGTTTTTAAAATGGTATATTACTATGAACTAATATATATATACTATATATATTACTAGTTTGCCTAAGAACTGCCGATTAAGAACACTGCAGAATACGTCAGCATGAGCTGCTAGTGAAAATTTGATAGCGCTCAATGAACGAATTACGGCAGCAGCTCAAGCGAACGTATTATGCGGTGTACATAATAAGCGGTCCTATTGCAGTTAAATAACAATATTTTACAAGGTGGTAAAGGTAGCGGGGAGCCGTTGGACGCAAATGGTTCAGGCTCGCTCTTACTGGAGATCGTTGGGGGAGGCCTATGTCCAACAGTGGACGTCTTCCGGCTGAAATTATGATGATGATGAACCCTGACATCGGCTCGTAACTCGCAACTGATTGAAGTCAGCTACAACACGAAGCTGGTAAGCGCATTTAATTGGTTCTTGTTTGCTGTAGAAATTCATGTTAAAATCGGAATAAAGCTACAGGTGAAACCGATTAAGTCGCAGTTCAGTTTTATGCCAGTGTGTTATTACTACCTACAGTTTAATTAATTCAAAAATCTTCTGGCAAACACGATAAAGATGTTTGGTATATTTTAGCCTGGGGTAAAATAAGCATTTTATAAATAAACTCTAAGTACTATGTATAACTTTCTTTTAGAACATGAAGTGGTTACTAATGCTAAAAAACACTACAGCCAGTACCAGTTTTTACTTGGGGGTGAAAACACAATTCACTGTATGACACATAATTATTTCAGATTCTTCCAGTTTATAATGCCACGAAATTAGCAATAAGTATGTTACTTTCTGAATACGCTATCTTTGGAACGCACGGTCGTATAAATAAGTGGGTTTTACCTGTTTGTAGAGCTTGAAAAACTGATTCTTAAGGTCTGAAAAAGAAAGATTTTGTCAAAAAGTCACTTAAGCGGTATTTGCAGTATTAGGGCGATATTCATGTACACTAATGTACAGTAATTTGGATATAATACCAAATATAGTACCTACTGCAAAATATGGACAGGCCATATTGATCCAAATCCGTCCAAATGTTTCACCGTAAAGAAGTAAAAACAAAATATCTACACACGCACTCGCTCACAAATTTTCGCATTTATAATTATAAAAGTAGCATTTACAGTTTATCATTTAAGTTGTATGCTCAGTGCAACTGCAACAAACATGGTGACGCGGCGCGTTACTTTTATAAAATAGTGCGCTTTTCGTTTCCGGCACGACCATTCACTTAACATTTATTGAAAACATTTTAATACATTTTTTACAGTTTATACAGGGTGTTTGGTATAACGATGTAGGAACTTTAGGAGGTGATACAGGGGACTATTAGGAATAGTTTGATGACTACATGCCTTAGTCCACTATGTGATAGTTTTTTTTTTAATCGAGTTTTTCAGATTTTTTTACTTGGTACCAAAAGTTGACATAAAAAATAAATTTTATACAAAATGTGCAAACAATCGAATTATTTTTCTACAATTAAAACCGCAATTAATTGACTAACCAATCACAAAAAAATCAGCCCACCACTGGCTACACATTTTTTTTTATTATCAATTTTGTAGGTCACAAAATTATTTTTCCTTGTGTTTTTTTTTTACAGTTCTTCTACTATTCAGAGCTAAGTAAGTCTACTTTATATATATATAAACATTATATAGATTATTATTTCCCAAATAGAAAACTTGGTCACCCTAATGAAGTGGACAGAGAGGGCTCTTGTCTTGCTAAGCTATCACACTCGGGCCGCGCTTGGCAGCACCGTGCACATTCCAGGTTGAGTAAGTTCCTTGCATAATAACCTACTGTTTTAAATGATTCGCGATTAATTCAATTAAGTAGACATAATGAAAACGGGATACGGGAAACGGGACCTTACAGGTTTGATGAGCTCCCGATATTTTGACGCAGTTACATCACATCATGCATCATGATCACGGGCAAACAAATCGATATCGGGAGCTCATCAAACCTTAAGGTAATCGCGGTCAATATCCCGGTTTCACTATGTATAATACCTACTGTCAAATCGCTACTTCACTTTTACTGTGATAAGCAAAGGGATGGATGTAATATGGTGACGAAAGCATAAGATGGATAAGACTTGTATTAAATTTCGAGCAATATTTAAATATGTATAAAGATATCCAGTTTTTGTTATTATGTATGTATATCTCTTTATTACAGAACAAAAGCAAATGTACAAAGGCGCACTTATACCTAAAAGGGATCTCTAAAGTACTGGCCGGCCATTTGTAAATGGTCACCTCTTGAGACTATAAAGTGTATAATATCTGGTGTCCTATCACTTTGTCGCCAGTCATTTAGCAAATTTTCGTTTCACAACCCACGATTGACAAATGCATCATTCGTAGAATTATCTTTACACAATTACTGATTTCGCAAATAATTTATTTTATCGAATAATAACTTCGCAAATTTTCATTTTGTATCGTATACTTAATTTGTCAAATAGGTTATTTTATAAAGATATCAAATAGTCAACGAACGTATCACCTACCAACGTTTGATATATTACTTTGTCAGTGGTTTTATTTTATTTAAATAAAATACATTAAATCGCCGTTACCTTTTAAAAGACTCAGCCCTTTTAAGGACGTTCGGGCGGACAGACAGACTTACTGACGGAGAGAATGAATATGCTTACAATGGGTTTAGGTTAGGTTAGACTTACGTCAAGGCGGGAAGCGCCTTAAGTACGCGGAATAGGTGCTCCGCAAAGCGGAGCTCCGTCGACACCGTCCAGTAATTGGGGTTGACTATAATATTTTTCAACACATATGCTCGAAAATTTTAGAAGTCCAATTCAGAAATCAATAAGCAAGGAGCAATAAACTTACGGAGTTCGAGTATAAATTTCATACCTACCGCTCTGCATTTCGTTACGCAGAAAGTAATTTTTACGGAACAATGTTTACCAATTCACGTTTTGCAAAATAACCGATTTTAAAAACGATTTTATAGGTAAATTAACATTTTTAAAATAATAATTTGTCTTTCCATTATGTTTGTCAAGTGTCAAAGTTTCTAAATGTATAGTTGTCGAGTAATTATTTATAAAATGAGCATTTTTTGCAACAACATGTTTGTGAAACGAATAGTATATGAAACGTTAGTTGTGAAATGAACTTTTGTTAAACAAGTTTCGACAAAACATTAGTGAACCATAATATCTATTACACACTGAACTAGTTTCACTTGTACAATGGTATTTCGTATTGTTTTTAAAACACTTCTTACACGTCTGAAAATGGGAATTAGTGGTTTTCGGACTGGTTTTCTTGTTGCTTAATAAAGGGGATATTATTAAAGAAAATAGCGTGAACATTACATTTTGACGAAAAGGCGCGGTCTTGTGGAAACCAGATTAAATCGCCTTTTACTCATGACCTCGACCCTTTCTTACCTGGTTTTATTTGATAATTCAGGAATACATTAAACAAAATCTGGTTTCTCATTACAAGCCTCTCAAGTTACTCTGTTGGCTACTAAGCTATAGAACGTCATCTAACGGCACCATGGAAAGGCAGACCTGCCCGTTCTGAACATTTGAATCTGCATCTGGGATTATACGAGCGACTGAATTGACAACCTCTTTTGAAGGAGTCTGTAGGTTCTCAAAAAATTGTCCTAAGAGATGTGATGAAATTCTGTTACAAATATACATTTTTACCACAACCACCACAACTCCACCGCGTGTGTATTTTTAACAATACAATATTCAGTTGGACGGGTGCACTCCAATCTTCTGCTTCTCGCATATTTGATTTCTATTTCTAAACACAAACAATTACACATGTATAAACACGCAGGATGCAGGTATGTCTTAATTTTTGTTTGTAGATTCTAAAGTTATAAAATAGTAAAATTCTAGCATACGATATTTCTTTATTATCTGTGAGACTATGTTACGTTGGTAAAACCCATGCTTGTACTAACCTATTACTTTTTCTGTGGCATAGGGTTCCGTAAGTAATTTTAGCTATGATAATGAATCAAAATTAGGTGTGACAGTTTTTTTTTTCACCCCACGCCATAGTACTACGCTTTTACACAAAAGGACGTAAGTGCCATGAAGATGCTCTTGATTGCGCTTATGTAATGATGGTGGAGTTTTTAGAAATAGAGTAGTAAACCGCCTCGTTTTGTGGAGAACAGACCGAACATTTGACGTCATCAAATTGCAGAATAGACCGCGAATATCTAGCGAAAAAGTTTTAAATAAACAAACGCGGCTGCGCGAAAACTCGCAGGTGCAGCGTGCAACGGTGGCCACTAAACCCGAAGAGCAATTTTTTTTACTTTCAAAATTAGGTTATTTTACGATAAACTCTCATTTGGGTATTTTCAGTTTTTACTTGACTGCCGTTAGGTTCTTGAGCAAAAAAAAAAAAAGAAAAATTGACTCAGTACACATGCACGATACCTTCACCATCTGCGATTAAGCGCGCAAGTCATCAGGTTTGACTTTCCTAAAACCCAGGAGGCTGTGCATTGCCATTCAGCAAGATATGCAGCCAGCGTCCTAGGGTCAATGCTCTACCTATATATATTTCACTAGATTAGTACCTATGTTAACAAAAATAGGAAAGTATATAATAAAAACTCGTAATTTGTAGACGTCTGTAGATACAATCTTCTATTGTTAATGATCAGGTTTCTAAATTCTATTTTATTGATGTTCCTATTGTGTTGTTAAAAGAGCTAAACATAGTTTTTAATTATTTAAAGAACCGAATAACTTATTAGGGTTCTTAAATCAAGATCGCATGAAAAAATGTCGTCGGATAGACGAAACTGAAGATAAACTGTCTCACAGACAATAACTGATGCAAATTTTTTTTTACCATATAATTATCACAGGTATTTTATTAGAAATCAAAACATTTTATGGCTCCAATACACACCGGCCTAATAAAGTGGGTCGAGCAAACATTCTCCACAGCTAAAACTACGCTTTTAACTAGTGTTTTTTAGTTGCTTTTGTACAAGCGCTGTCTCGTCGGGGTTCGCTTGCTTTTTGCATACTTTTTATTTGCCTTTTTGCTACTCTTCAAGCTTACTTAGTGGAAATACTGGATAGAATAGCAAAATCTCTGTGAGCCTGTATCAGGTGCATTGTTGTAGGCCCAAACCAAGCCAACCAATATTACTGATGAGTAAGTTGTAAAGCAAACTTATATATGAAGCTTCTTGCCACTTCCTGCCACTTGTCTTGGTATCACCCGTTTGTGATTAGGTGTGATTAAAGAAACGAGTAGGTATGTTTTGTTGCACTTTTTAACTACTTACCTACTGTTTTTTTACATAAAGTAAAAATGTATCACAGAACAACTACAAACACGACTTCGATGACTCGAGTGTTATCAAAAGTTGTTCTTTAGAAAAGTAAGAAATCTTTTCAAGTAAGAATAAGAATAGCCATTTACCACAAGTTTGTGTCAACTTAAGTCAATGATACGTAACATCGAGGTGGGACATCTGATACGGAGAACTTTCTGAATCAAACCAAACGGCCAATATGAAATGATACAGAAACTTTGTCATTGCTGTTTTCTGTTATTAACTCTACTGCTTTTGGTATCACAACGTGGTAAGTACTGTATATATTTTATTGTATAAGTACAGCTTTTTAATCAATTAAAAATTCGATTATTGTATCTATTTGCATGAATATTTCACTTTGTACTCATTCATCAAAGTATCACTTGTGCTAACTTATAAACCAATGTTGCGGAAAATGGCTAGTGACTTTTACAAATGCAGTATAATTAAATGTATTACCGAATGGCTTATAATGCTGCCAAAGTAAAGACTCGCCATTTCATAATGCTGTCTGTTAAAAATTAGGTAATGAGATCTGTAGTAGAGCCCAGCCTCTATCCCTGACTCTACATCTTGGTCAAAAAATAAGCCTTGGCCGTTTCGTAATTATCACACAAATTGTTCATTTTGGACGAATAGGTATTTAAACGAATTAGAGTTTGTATAGTCAGAACTCGGAGCTTAGCATTACCTACTAGAATACATAAATATGAAAACAAGCTAAGCTTGGGAGTATGACTTTTACACAATGTGAAAGCATTTTTTTTATTGCTCACAAACATTTATGCTCTTTCCTTTTTCAGTTCCTAAGTATTTTTCATCATCAAAGACACTTTGATACATGTTTTTTTTGTTAAATAAGGATTAGAGGGGAAAAGTTGCTGATTTCTCAATTTCTTCGTGTTTTAATGCTAATCATAGCCAACATACCAAATTTAATCTTTTTAAGACTTCAGACAGTACACTTGAGGTTTCGATGACCCCATTTCTGAGAGGATTCAAACAGTGTACCTACCTATAAAATTTAGTTTAATGCGATTTTAATAAAAAATATGTTTACGTTAACTAATAAAGTGTAGCTCGATACTGCATCACATTAGTCTTAGACATCAGTTGCTACAATTACGTGCAACTTAGCACACATTAAAACATTCTTCATGATACAAAAATGTAAAAGCAATTTATCTTACAAAAACGTTACAAAGAAATTGTGTAGGGTGACACTTTACTACTTTTTTAGGTAACCCTAACAGGGTTTCTGGGATTGCAGTCGTTTGTCTTCATCAAATCTCTCGAGATTCGTTGCTCCACTTAAGCGATGCTTCGTAATTGTAACTCCTTTTTTCCATTTTTTAACGTTAACAATTTGTTTGTCTCCTCTTTACCACAATACGCAACAGTTAGAATTACTTTTTTTTATTAAATTGTATATCATTGACGAATAAATCTCAAAGATTTTTTACAATGTATCATGTCACTAAAATGATGTACCTATCTTCAGCATCCTTAAGGGTTGATGGCCACTGTGACCAGCTAATTAAGGTTTGAAGTCTCTAAAAAAATCAGGACAGAGCACGTTCACCGCCAAATGTAATATGGAAGTGAAATAAATGTTTTCAACAAACACTTATCCGAAAAACGACAGTTGGCTTTAGAGGATAGCGAGAACAAATTCTCTCTTCTGATTGGTGTGAGTTCGTGCTTCTGATAGATTAGCATATTTAGTTTGGAGCCGCTTGCGTGAAGATTTAATTAGAAAAATATAATAAATATCAGTAACTGACATGCAATTTTATATGGTGATAAATAAACTTTGTGATTGGTTAGCAAGCAATTTGTAACATAACACTAACTCTTTGTTGATTAGTACGAGATTTTTGCCAAAGCGTAATGTATGCAGTAGTTACTGTGGCCGGTTAGATTTTGCCATTTACGTTTAAACTAAATCAAAATTGCGAAAGATATAAACACCGACTGACCGATCCGTCTCTATGCTGAGACTACTAAATGATATCCCCATGGCTCCACTCCTTTTGATCCACCTTTTGTTACAATCCTACTATCGGAAGCCGCCATTTACTAAAATATCTATTTGTTTTCTTGTATTGTTGTTGAATTTTGCCGAATGTTGATTTAATATCCGGTTACCGGTTGGATAGTGACTGACGGCCTTAATTAGCGAATATCCATTTCATCTCCATTCAGAAATACCTCTTTCTGATATACATCTTGACAACTTATAAAGCACTGGGAATAAGGAGTGGTCTGTCTAGTGATAGCCGGCCAGATAAAGGGAGTCTATTCTATCCGCATGTTATTGCAGAATACAGTTGTAGATAGACAAATATCAATCACCTTGTTGGAGATACTAGTGTAGGTATTCAAAATATGCTTATCTGGTGCAAGTAGAGAATCCATGCTTGCGTCGCAGACATCTAATAAGTCGGCAGGTAAAACACTGCTTCTTATCTGTCTAATAAAGAAGCTTTTAAATGCAATAAGTTGAAAACAGAGCACAGTTCATCAGATATTAGAAAGACTTTCAGTTTTGATGAAGATATAATATTGTTTTGAAGAAGAGGTATATAAGTTGAAAATACTTTAAATTTTGACGAAGAGATGTAAAAGTTAAAAAGACTTTCAGTGTTGACGAAGAGATAAGTACCTACCTATACAAGTTTTTTTCTAACTTCGCCATTTGTCTAGTTCAGATCATAATAAATAATTAAAAATAAACAATTCCTTAAAATTTATAAAAGAAATGAGCCAAAAGTACAACTTACTGTAGACATGACGCCCATAGGTGAAATTTAAAAGACTAAAAACCCGTGCGTGCTATTAACACCAAAGCTAGTGCGATGTCGATCGTTTTGTGCTCCACATTCCTCAAATATCGGCTGAGCTAAACCATTCAAAATCCGCATGTTCATTAATTAACGCTTATTTGTTCACACCAAATCACACCAGCTAAAGGTCGGATTATTTCCACTTTAAGTAGGTACCCAAGTTGAAAATTCCACTCAAATTATTGCTGTACTTAGTTAATCTTAGTAATTAACAACATAATTAAAATGTATAAATATTATGAACTAATGTAAAAAAACTTGATAATGTTGATATCATGACTTGTTATTGGACACGGAAACAAAAATATTTCGACTAAAATATTTACTGCACATAGAAATCTCCCTCAAATTCGTAGAAGAACCTGCATAAGACAAGAATCTGTTTAGGCAAGACATTAATTTACACGGCCTGTGTAAAACTGACAAAACTTCGTGCTAACTTCACAGTAATTGGTCTATAACCTTGCAACTTTCTTGTAGAACGACCTTTCTGTACACATTTTTTGTTTCAAAAATATACTTTATTAATGCGAAATAAGCTCGGGCGTGGAATGTTGAAATGGGGTGAAATAAACAACCGACGGTCGCCTGACGCGCGGGGCCCCGCATCTACCCATACTCACCATTGACAGCGCGCGAAGACAGATCACAAAATTGTTTGCATAATATGGATAAGACTTTTTCACTTCGATTGCAAGTAATTTAAACAGCTGCGTAATTTTTAGCGTCAAAAATGATAAACTGTCATCCGCCATCTTGGATCGCAAATAATGTCAAATTGGAATTCACCGCAGCCAAATTGCATGAAATCGACACTCATGATAATTTTTACGTCAAGATTGTTAAACTGGCATCCGTCATCTTGGATCAAGAAAATAATGTCAAATTTGAACTCACCGCAGTCAAATTGCATGAAATCGATACCCATGACCAATTTTTACGTCAAGATTGTTGAACTGTCATCAGCCACCTTAAACCGTACAGTAATGTTGAATTCGCAATCGAAACCCCTTACAACTATTTGGATCATAAAATATTACCTATACTTTAATTATTGTGGCAAATTGTTTGCGTGGCTGTTGGTCTGATTTCCCAAGTCTTAGAATACCTACAAACTATTAAGCAAACGAAATTAAATATCATATGTATTCTAAGAGGTTCTATCAATTTCCAGGCAAACCTGGTTAGTATACAGAACAGATGCACTCAAAAACGATTTAATATAGGTAAATAGGTTTCGTTAACACACCTTATTACGAAGGCCTTTAAGCTCATGATTGTGAAAGCAGGTAATCCTCTGGGCTATCAATCGTTTAATATTTGGCTAAACATTATTATTTTCATTGTTCATTCTTTTCTGAGATATACGACCCTTCAGTAAATGTCTCTTTCAATAGGTTAATCTTTCCGGGTATGTGCTACGACATGCACGTCTTTCCCACTACACGGGCGCTGTCATTAGTCTCGATCAGTCTCGGCATCCGACCGGTTCGCATCTGTCTACGATCACGATCACTGATTTTCGCCCAACTATGCTTTTACGTAAAATATGTTTTGACTCACATGTCCAAAGATTAGACGTAGGTATCTACGAAGGCATTGCAGGCATCAGCAAATCCATGGATTTGTGAAATCTTAAAGGGTCTAATGCTTTCCGAAGACGCAATCATAGCTACCTACGTTCATAATATTTAGGGTTCTCAATGTATGATTACTAAACTCGTAACTAAAATACAAGCTATGTAGTATATACAATAATACAACACTGGCTACCAGATCTGATTAGTGCTAAGAAAACGTTTTTATCTACACACATATCATAAGTCCTCTATAACGCGTTCAGAAACCGTAGAAAATGACCAGCATTGCAGCACGACGTCACCTTCTCGCCGACAGCGCCACCCAACCACCACCAGCAGTAAAGTAATAGTCATTACGACATCGACATTCGATGTCGTAATGACTTTTCGTTATAGAATTCGATGTTTCAAATTTAAAAACCAACGTAATTTACAATCATAGTGAAATAAAACGGATCACTCACGTATATGAGTCGAGTTCAGTCCGACATGTATATATAATAGTGTGATCATTTACAATAAAAAAAAAGTTTACGAAACGTCAGCTCGGTATTTATTTATTTATTCATAACAAAAAGCATGTATGTCTATGATTAAAAAAAAAACAGTCAAATTCGTGACAGGTATGGGGTATGATATTCCTTCGGCTTCTGAACCTTAAACCTTCTGAGTACTTATAATATGTGTGTAGATAAAGTAATGTTTGCAACTCCAGATAGTTAGGCCTTAAAACACTCGTGTGATCCTAATATGAAACTCAGCTTCGCTTCGTTTCATAAAAACACACTCGTGCTTTAAGGACACTCATTATGTAGCAGTTGCATAAACTACTATTACTGCCTATGGTTTTAACCTTAATTCTTCGTTTCTTTCAGTGCCCTAAGCACGACTTGTCGAATCCTGCGTCACGTAAACTCGAATAGTAAACTATAACGAGTTTGTATGACGTTTGGAACAGCGCCCGCCCGTGAGCGTATTTCTAACTAAAATTTAGTATGAGATTTCTCGATCTCGATACGATAACCGTAACGTAACGCAGGATTCGACAAGTCGTGCTTAGGGCACAGTAACTGCTTATTGTCGGTTTCTTTATTGGTAAGGAAGCTTGGTAATTAAATTATTATTTTTTAATAAATTTTAGCTTATTGAAGTTATTAATAAAAATCATTTACTTGTGAATTTTATACTTGTTTTTTTTTGTGTACTGCTAGTTTTCCTGGTTAAACTTAAGTCGTACGTAGGGCCACATCTTTCTCCTTATCATGCCAGGATCTGATGACTACCGATTCAAAATAATTTGATGAAGCATTAGCAAGTATTTGCAGCTTGTGGCATACCTGTCGTAACTAAATTTATGTCTCAAGAATAATTACTCCATTTGTTCTGAAGACAATGACTGAATCAGACGCTATTGTTTTGTTAAAACACTTAGATTTCATGTTTTCAAATGAAAGTATAGATTTAATATGGTGTAACATTTCGAAATTTATCGCATTTCATCCTTCGTATTTTCGTTTCGTGTCCATGAGTTTGTTATAAAATATCCCATCAACAATAACTTACTTAGTACTATTCTTACTTAGTAGGTAGGTACATCATACTTTTCTTTATTCCAGAACGATAGTCTGACAATTTATTTGGATTATGTGAACATTAATTTACAACGGCATTTTTTATATTTTCAAAGCAACATGTTTTGATCTCGTATCCATAAATGTCATGGGCTGAACCAACTTATTTGAAAGAAATTTTTAAATTTTAAATTTAAGACAGTCTAAGGCGCGTAATGAAGCAAAATACGTTTACCAAGTTATAAAACTCCCAAACTCATATTACTTACTCGTTACTCCAAATTTATTTTTTACGTCCTAAATCCTATGAAGCTTCAAAGAAAACTCCCCGATAAGAGAAGTGACTAAAAAAGAAATGATGAAAGAGCACATGATATGAAACGCTCTCGGATTGTAGCAATTTTCTTTAGCGAACCGAAAAGAGGCGGAACTGTAGATTCGTGACGCGTTACAAAAGGCGATAGAAGCGGGACGTAATAAATAATTATCTGTCACTGAAAACAGTAAATAAAGTTGAAGATATAGGTAATGTTGATGTTGCCCAAATCATTAAACTCAGAGCAAAGTACGAGCAGAAACAATATGACGTTACGAGCAAAACAAGATTATTGTACCTATGTATACTAATTGTGGGTTGTGTTTGTTTAGTTATACTACTTTTTTAAAATGTACCTACCCCATGAATATTATATGATTTGTAAACGCATTTTTGGTCTGAGATTAATTGATCTAATGATTGATGTTTATTCTATTACTGTGATTTTGTAATTATTAAACATACAAATAAAATAAAAAATAAAACATAAAAAGTGTGTCAACTGTGCAGTGCAAGTTGTTACATTTGTCATGCTTCTAAGCCCGTTTCAAGCACCTCAGCAAAAAATACGAACGGGACTTCCGAAAGCGAGTTTCCAATTTTCGACAAAATGCTGAGCTCTTTTAAGGATGGTTAATGACACTTTAAGCTTTTATTTAAGTGATCGTGTATGTATACTTAGGCAAATAAAATTCGACCTAATTGTTTTAATGGGCCTTTGGAAGTTAAAAGTGTAATTTGAATTTTACTACAACAATAAATTTCCTCCTACGCCAACGTTTTTGTAGTGTTGGTTTTCCAAAAGACAAAACTGTAAATTGGACAAAATAAGTTTTTTTTACAGTCGGTTTAAGTACAAAAAATACATACAGTGGAACGTAGAACCTCCTCCTTTTTTTAGAGGCAGATTATTTATAAGTTAAAAGCAAAATGTAATTGTAATTAGATCTTAGATCAATTCATAACGACCCATCGATTCTACAAAGCCAACCATAATACACTTGGAAAGGTGTGTTTTAAGCCATTAAATATCTTTATACTTTTCGGAAGGGTGCATTTTTTAATGAAAAGTCATAAATTTTAACTAGGGGTTGAGTAAATCTAGGTGAACACCACTGTGAAGTTTAAAAGAAAAAAACCGGCCAAGTGCGAGTCGGACTCGCGCACGAGGGTTCCGTAGAAAGATTTTAACGCATTTCCCCAATGTTTTAAGAAGTCTAGTGTTTGCAGAGCCCTGCTCCTAAGCAAAATGTACGCAGTGTGGGGTCAAGTTATATTGGTCTTCGAAATCTACAGACATAAAAATTTAAGATTTTGAGACTTTTCTGAGTGGTTAAGAGGTACCTTCATACCAAATTTCAAGTTTCTAGAACAACTGGAAGTACCCTTTATGTTTTCGGATTTCGGAAATTTGTATGGAAGTAGCCCTTTTAATGACTGTATCTTTTGATTGCGTTGACTTAGAAGGTTTATTTTTTCATAGCTTTAAGAGACCGTACGTAGACAGTATTTGATATTAATTTTAGCATGCTACCTCCACGCGTTCCAGAGAAAAAGGTTCTTGACAGACAGACAGTCAGACAGACGGACAACAAAGTGATTCTATAAGGGTTCCGTTTTTCCTTTTGAGGTACGGAACACTAAAAATAAAATAACACGAGCAAATTGTATTATTATTAAATAAATATTACATATCTTGCTCTATTGAATTTCCTGATTATATTCGGCGCTGCCACTACTAAGTCTTTTACTTCAGCATTATTTCTAAGCCTCCATGTGCTGTCCACACAAGACACTGATGGATTTATGCCTTTAGTCCCATCTCGTAGCCAGATTTGGTAGCTGGCTTACAAATGGGAAAAATAATCCCGATTCGAAGCTAGGTACATAATGGGAATTCAAAAGGCCCATTTCGTAGCCACATTCGGGAGCTGGCTTTCAAATGGAAAATCACATTTCTCATCTCGTAGCCAGCTACCAAATGGGAACAGTTTTCCCACCTCGAAGCCACATTTGAGAGCTAGCTTCCAAATGGGAAATCACATTTCTCATGTCGTAGCCAGCTACCAAATACGAACAGTTTTCCCACCTCGAAGCTACATTTGAGAGCTGGCTCCGAAATGGGAAATCACATTTCTCATCTCGTAGCCAGCTACCAAATGGGAACAGTTTTCCCACCTCGAAGCCACATTTGAGAGCTGGCTCCGAGATGGGAAATAGGGCTTCTGCCTGATAGGCCGCTATTAAATGCTACCCAACTATTAATGCGTCCACACGATTGCATAAGGCTGAAAGAAACACATACATACACTAACACCTATAGTTCCTATCGGGGTAGCCCGAGCCGGGAACGACTCGCGGCCACGTTTGGTTATGAATATGAACATAGGATGAAAAAAGGAGACGCACCGAAAATTGACAGCTTACCAAGCCGATTGCTAATAAAAGTTCGTCATATAAACTAAATTCACAGGACGATAAGGGGAGGTCAAAAATGGCACGTCAAATACAAACGTATCTGTGACAAACAATGGAAAAGGGTAAATATTTTTAGCTGTTACACTGAAATAATAAATAAAAGACCAATTGTTTAACTGGAATCAGCGTTTAATGAAATAACCAGGTATGTAAAAAAATGCATTCCGCTTAAAAATATTTTAATTCAGACTTATTTTACTGAACACTTTCTTTCTATGGCTAAAATGAAAAAGGTGCAATCAAGTCGATGCAGTGACCGACGCTTATGTTATTTTTTTTGAATTCTTCAATACAATGTCCAATTTCAATATCATTGTCATCATATTTCTTATTCTTTTTGTTTTTGTGAAAATTTCGGTTCAAGGGTGCATTTGAAATACTATAGAACGTTGATCCTTTTTGCAACATTTGCAATAACTCGGGTAAAGTCGGATTTTTACGCGATATAAAACGGTTGATCCTGGCGTGCCACCCTTCCACCCTTCCAGGTTATTATTAGTGCGGATTCGTTCATCTCCGCACCACCAAAGTTTAATCATGCCACGTCTTAGCCATTGTTTAGAAAAATAGGAATAAAATTTTTCAATATCTTCACTATTCGGCGACTTATTATTCGTGACGTAGCGATATCCAGCTGGTACAGATTCCTATGGAAGCAAAGCAAGAGCAGCATAGCGTGCTATGTACCTTCGTCCAGCTCTGCTTTCAAATTTGAGTACATGTGCCTTCTTCCATAGGCTGTTGATATAATGATAGAAACAACCTTTGACAGTGATTTCCGGGAAAATGTTTTGGAACGCCTTTATAGCCGATGATTCGAAATCTAATGTAATTTTTTCAGGATTCCAAGTATTTATTTGAGATTTTATTAGCGATAACAGAATCTCATAAGTTTTAACATCTTTGTTATGCAGAAGAGCGTAAAATAAGGGGACGATGCAATTTGCCGCACTGTCTAGGGCATGTATAGTGTACATTTGCAGAAAAGGCTGAGGACACGATTTAAACATGCCGTCTGCAAAAAAGTGCCTATATTTACCCATATCAGCAATATTGCCTTTATCAGCGTATTGTGATCCTGGTAATGGGTGAGCAAAAAATTAAGATATTGCTCTGGTACTGTCACGTCTCCTGGTAATTTAGACCGAACTTTCTGAACTTTTAAATATTTGTTTCGTCGGCGATAAGTTGCCGACTTAAGACTTGAAAATTTTGGAATTTCTTCGTATAAATGAATATTTTCGTTCCTTAATTGGCACACCATATCATTGTATTGTTTCTGAATTAGTTGTACTTTTTTTGCAGCTTCATTTTGAAATTTTGCTATGCTCTTTATCAATACTTGTTTCGCAGGATTGGGAATATAATTATTGTAATGATTTTTCTTCTTTAGAATGATTTTATTATCGAATGATAATAAGATATTACCATCACAATCAGATTTTGAACAGATCCACAACGTAACTTTATTGTTGGTATAAGTTTTCATTTTATAAAACTTCAAACCATTTATTATCAATGCTGTCCCTTGAAACGGTTTCAAGCTTCATGTGAGCTAGAAATACAGAACACGAACATATTTCAGTTTAAATTACATACAGAGGACTGTAGAATCTCTTTCTTTTTGAAGTCGGTTACATTAAGAATTATTTTAGTTGAGAGTTTAATTCTATCGCCATCTAACGTAAGATTTTGATAGTTTTGAGGCTTCAACTCTACTAAATTTATGTTCTTGATACAGTTGTTAGCTAGCTATCTAGTTAGTACTATTTTCAGACTTCAGAGGGCGTAATAATGTTAGAGACGGATATATTTGATTTGGCGATGACGAAAGTTTTAATTGTAAGGAAAGTACTCAAAATGCAAGGAAATCTTTTATTGAATAAGAAACTTTGGTTTCTTAGTTGTCTTATTGTCAAATTTCATGCAATATGGTTTAGTCTTTCGGTCGTATAAGCTTGAGAAATTAGTAAGCGGGATTATTTAACTTGTAGCGTTGATACGTAGGAAATGCGCAAAATGCAAGGAAAATATTTACAGGATAATAAAGGCAAACAATAGAGGAATAGGGCGTTTTAGTTTCATTTAAATCTGGTTAGTTGTTTATGAGTAGTGGATGTTTTAGTATGTAGGGAAAGGCCGAAGTAGAGCTATAGAATGGAGACATATTTATTTGAAGAAAAGTTAAATGGGGAATTATAAAATTGTAGGGCAAAAGTTATTTAGGCTTTCTGGTTTTAATATTCACGTTGGTAGTGGAGAGAATATTTTAAAGGTTCTTTAGGTATTTATTTAAGTAAATAGTTGTTATGTTATAGTAATCGGCTGAGGCTATTGACGCCAGAGGAGCTATTGACGCTATTGACGCTGGAGTGACGGTAAAAGTCTATATAAGGAAGTGTTTTCGTTTGGGCGGGGGTTGTCAGTTTTGGGACGAGAAGGAGTTTACTTCGTTTACCTGGTTATGAGGGGTTGTCAGTTTTGGAACGTGAAGGAGGCTACTTCGTTTACCTGTTTAAGGGGCTTGTCAGTTTCGGAACGTGAAGGAGGCTACTTCGTTTACATGTTTATGAGGATTTTCTTTTAATAGGTTACTAATTGTTTTCCAGAGTGAGTACGAATGAAATATTTAGATAGCGTAGCTAAGCTGGGTATTGGTTTACTGCTTCCGGAAGTGGTGGATTAATTCTTTAGCTTTACTTTACATTTATAAGCAATGCTCATTATTTCATGTATTTTTCCCAATTTAACAAGCGGTCTGGAGCAGCTTGGTTACTCGGAAATCTAACGATGTCAACGTAAGAGTAATTCAAGTACGCTTGTCTTCCAGGAATGGGTGGGCATTCCTGAAGCATTTCAATGATATTTGAGTTGAATTGAGATGTTTTACCACTCACTCGTGATACTGTTTGCCGTTGTAACGATTGTGTAACAGGCGTCTGTGTATGCCTTGAAAGGGGCGCATAACTCAGTGCTTCTGGAACTCAGTATTACGGTCCCTTATCTATATTGTTTATATATGAACACCTGTAGGTATCGTCGGTCCGTTGGCTTCCTCTTCTTAGAGACTATATTGTCAGGAAGCTAACAACATTTAGGTCTGCGTGGTAGGCAATAGGAACACACCTTCTTTGAACTAGGAAAGCTAGCTGAGACCCTTCTTACACCGGAAGACTCAACACTACACATCTAAATGTAAATGTGGAATTGAATTCCTAGTTTTGCCAACTACACAGAGAATAGGGGGCCTGTGCCAAGTTAAAGTACACATGTAGGGTTGATAGGTAAGTTTTCATAGGGATCCAAGCTAGAAGATACCTTCTTACACCGGAAAGTATCTACATTACACACACCATGTTTAAAATAATGAGGCGAAACCTCTATAGCTACACACAGAGCTAGGGACTTAAACTAAATTCATACCCATCTGGGAATAGGATAGGTAGAATCTAGGCTTCAAGTATTGCTGGAACTCCAAGGAGTTGTAGGAAACAACTCTTCATATTTTAGCGTAAATTGTGATCAGAAGTCTAATTCATAAGAAATTTTATAGATAATTTATCTTCTAGCCAAATCTTGAATCATACACAAAGTAAAAAATACTTTACCAATAACTAAAGAAGTTATTAACCTAACAAGGGTGACGACATGGAAAGCAGTCTGAGTATACGCTCTGTTAGTTGATTCTGCACCACACGGGGGAATCTCTAACTAGATTGAGTTCTATTGAATCATTTAAAAATCAGTTCATCAAATAGAATTGATAATGTTGGTTATCTAAATATCTACTTGCCAAATATTTACAAAAGGTAAAGCTTTAAGATAAATTTCAGTTATTCATAATGTCGATAAATAGACGCTACATGCACTGAAATATGAAGTTTGTTATATTGCTAACATTATGCTAGTTTAATTGCCTAAAAGCTATGCCAAGCAGAGTTTACTTGGTAGGCTTAGATAGATCTCTTTTAATATTGGATGATGAATTTATTAGGACGGTAAAGAATAGAGTCCGACGTTGCTTACGGGAACTATAGATGCTTAAGGGAAAACACCTTTTGTTAATGATTGTATTTGTACTGGCTTTGAAAGCACCATTGTTAGTGCATAAACTATCTCTCACATCTTAACAGTTCGCATCTTACGATACGTTTTGTTCCTGGCGTGGACTGGTTGAACTTCGTTGGGGAAGGCTTTTGGAGGAAGTTCCCGCTTCTCTATGAGAAGCGGTTTATCTAAAGTACATTTACAATCTAAAGTTGAGCCCAGGTAGTGTCCAAGAAACCTTGAGGAAGTCTAAACGTAGCTCTCTAAACATGAAGTGTAGGTTAATCGCTAGGTAGTTTTCCTTAAAATCTGTTTAGTAATTAATTAGAGTTTCCGTTCTTATTTGCCACTTAAATTACTTAGAGTTACTGCTGCTACTTTCGTAGCGATCACAACGTAGGATCTTCACACATTAGACGAGTCACGAGGCCATGTTATGTGTTATAAGTTGTAGTAAGGTGAATAGAGGTATAGAATGTCTTACATTAGTAGGTAGGGTAGATTGCGTCCTTGGACTGTTACACCCTCCTCGGCTAGTTGGGATAAATTCTGTCAGTTTTTTTTTCTGAAGATGATGTTCCGGGTAAGGGATCACAATATAGCGAGGAAAAATGCATAATTACATTAATTATTTAACTATGAATTGACTCCGCGATGCAATTTTTTTTTTTTAGATTAGATACACGCGATAGGCAAGTACTTGACAACGTCAATGTTTCCCAACGGCAATGAATATGTCATATTTATTATCATAAAACAAGTGGCCATCAAACTGCAATTAGAAAAACGGTTTTATTGATTGTTTTTTAAAGCTTAAAAAGAAAACATAAGGAACGGTTGAAATAGGATTAAATGATTTCTGTTTCATATCCAGCTTAATAATGCTAATCAAGGATTGAATATTCATTTATACGAAAAATACCAACATTTTTAAACCTTAAGTATTACTTTTACTTAAGTATTACTTATCGCCAACAAAACAAATTCTTAAAAGTTCAGAAAATTTTACGATTCGGATTTTTTTTCCCATTTGGAAGCTAGCAATCATTATGGGGATACGAGATGGACTTTTTGAATTCACATTACGTAGCTATCTTCCAATCGGGATTATTTTTCCCATTTGGAAGCCAGCTCCCGAATGTGGCTACGAAATGGGACTTTAGATTTCCCATTACGTAGGTAGCTTCGAATCGGGATTATTTTTCCCATTTGGAAGCCAGCTCCCGAATGTGGCTACGAGATGGGAAAACTGTTTCCATTTGGTAGCTGGCTACAAGATGAGAAATGTGATTTCCCATTAAGACGCTAGCTACCAAATCTGGCTACGAGATGGGACTAAAGGGATTTATGTTGCAAAACACACAAAATATCACTCGATTTTGATGCAAATCTGTGTATTGCTACGAAATTACCGCGTGTATTAAATTTTTGACTTGGAAGAATAATAACTAAGTCCATAAATTTGGACTACTCTAAAATACTCGATATGATTGTACTTCAAATTTATCTTCACTTCATTATCACAAGTCTGATCTGTAAAGTTGGCCGCCAGATCGAATCCAGTATGTTCTGAAAAAAAAAAACTGCTCTGTCACTGCCAACTTCTTCCTTCAGCGTCACTCTGTAACTAACTCGCAACCGTACAACAAAATCGGGCAAATAAAATATTGTGGATCTTGGTTGCAAGAACAACGTTCTAACAGCTTAAACAGTTATTCGTTTTCTATCGTTCCGCGTCAGAAATGGCCATAATAATATTATGCATATTATGCTCTCTGTTTTTAAATTTTAAGTAATTTAAAATAAGAAAATACGTGTCATTCATTTCTAATTTGATATTTACAATTTATGGTCAGCCTCAGGTCCGGAATTTTAACCCTTTTCCAGGCATAGTACGATTTATGAACCACGTAAGTGTAGTTACAATTTCAACCCTAACACCAAAAATTAAGATTAAAATCAAAATGAATTTACTAGAATAGTAACTTGTCATAAAATTATTGCCAAATACATATATTACTATTGTGTATGAATGTACCTGACATTTACTTTTTTGTTAAGCTGCCCAAATTGGTGCAGCCTTCATGATTTACTTAACTTTATCTCATATTATGGCTTTTCTTTCACTCGAAATTTAGTGACTCAACAGAACAAGTTTAAATCTAATCGCATTTCAAGTTGTAGGCCATGTTAATTTATGCTCTATATAAGTACAAAGAGGATCCAAAATGAATATCTCAACTATGTTCGTAATTCATAAAAACTTTCAACTTCTATCCTAATCGATACCATAATACTTAAGAAGACAAATTGAATATTCCATCATGAAGCATGTCCTCGTGCACTTCGTGCACACAATCAAACCACTGACTTCTCTAGCTACAGATCAGAACGGGAAAACTACTAAGCACAGCGGGATGGCGCTTTACGAAACTTCTTTGACACGTTCCTCCCAAACAACACGTTAAGTAAGTTCCAACCTACATATTTCTTGGGAATTATAAGTATTTTTTTAAAGAAGTAGGAAGACTCATGAACAAGCGGGTCACCTGTTGGTAAGTGATCACCACTGCCCATAGACATCTGCAACACCAGATAGGGATTGCAGATGCATTACCAACCTAAAGTGCTATGATGAAATACCTCTTTGTGCCCGTAATTTCCCCGGTTGTCTTAAATACTCTCCACACCGGAACACTGTTGTGTACAAGCGCTAACTGCTTAGCGGCAAGATTAGAGAATAAGATGGTGGTAGCTAGCGAGTAGGTAGGTGGACGGACGTGTTAAGAAAAACTGGCCAAATGCGAGTCGGACTTGCGCACCGAGGGTTCCGTATTTTTCCCGATTTTCCCCAGTATTTTAAGTTGTCCAGTGTTAACAGAGCCCTGCACCTAAGCAAAATGTACGCAGTGTGGGGTCATTTTATTATTGATCTATGACATATACAGACAGACATAAAAATTTAGATTAGATTTCATGCCAAATTTCAAATTTCTGGGACAACTGGAAGTACCCTCCAGGTTTTTACAGTACGGCAATTTGTATGGAAACAACATTATCTTCAAGGAACTATTTGATATATTATTAATTTCAGCATGGTATCTCCACGCGTACTAGAGAAAAAGGGTCTTGACAGATAGACAGATGGACAACAAAGTGATCCTATAATTTATTCCCTTTCCGTTTTTCCTCTTGAGGTGCGGAATCCTAATTTTCATTAAGAAAGAGTTAACACAAGTCAGAACGATATTACAGCTAGTAAAACTGCAGCTGACTGTAGGTAGGTAGGTATTACTATTAAGAACTGCAAATAGCTTGATTTTATTAGACATTGGAAGCTCATCAAATCAATATGGTGATGGCAGACAATATCCCGTTTTCATTATGTCTAATGCAATTAACTGCGAATCATTTAAAACTGTTATAGCTTAATTTTATCAAACACCTTTTAGTTTCTTGACCGTTGTAGCTTTGTCGCTTATGAAACACGTGTCTTAATCGCAAACTAATATTAAATGTAATAACGAATATAATAGATAATTTAAGGCCCCGCCCGACCGCAAAAGCTCGAGGGCCATTGTTTGTGTCAGTCCGTCAGTGTTGTTGTTTGAGTTTCGACGCGAAATAACAAGGGTGTCAAGGGTCGGCGGATCACTTCACTAGCTGGCCTGAACTACTGTCAACTGTCATTAATCTTACTGCATTGAGGGCAAGGTGATTATTATGTTGATATTCATAAAGTGAAAATAAATGTAAACAAAAAACCGGTTAAGAGCTAGTAAGACTCGCGCACGGAGGGTTTCGTGTCATAATTATAATATTATTTGTGTCACATTGTAACGGTTTCAAGCTTCATGTGAGCTAGAAATACAGAACACGAATATATTTCAGTTTAAATTACATACAGAGGACTGTAGAATCTCTTCCTTTTTGAAGTCGGTTACATTAAGAATTATTTTAGTTGAGAGTTTAATTCTATCGCCATCTAACGTAAGATTTTGATAGTTTTGAGGCTTCAACTCTACTAAATTTATGTTCTTGATACAGTTGTTAGCTAGCTATCTAGTTAGTACTATTTTCAGACTTCAGAGGGCGTAATAATGTTAGAGACGGATATATTTGATTTGGCGATGACGAAAGTTTTAATTGTAAGGAAAGTACTCAAAATGCAAGGAAATCTTTTATTGAATAAGAAGCTTTGGTTTCTTAGTTGTCTTATTGTCAAATTTCATGCAATATGGTTTAGTCTTTCGGTCGTATAAGCTTGAGAAAGTAGTAAGCGGGATTATTTAACTTGTAGCGTTGATACGTAGGAAGTGCGCAAAATGCAAGGAAAATATTTACAGGATAATAAAGGCAAACAATAGAGGAATAGGGCGTTTCAGTTTCATTTAAATCTGGTTAGTTGTTTATGAGTAGTGGATGTTTTAGTATGTAGGGAAAGGCCGAAGTAGAGCTATAGAATGGAGACATATTTATTTGAAGAAAAGTTAAATGGGGAATTATAAAATTGTAGGGCAAAAGTTATTTAGGCTTTCTGGTTTTAATATTCACGTTGGTAGTGGAGAGAATATTTTAAAGGTTCTTTAGGTATTTATTTAAGTAAATAGTTGTTATGTTATAGTAATCGCCTGAGGCTATTGACGCCAGAGGAGCTATTGACGCTATTGACGCTGGAGTGACGGTAAAAGTCTATATAAGGAAGTGTTTTCGTTTGGGCGGGGGTTGTCAGTTTTGGGACGAGAAGGAGTCTACTTCGTTTACCTGGTTATGAGGGGTTGTCAGTTTTGGGACGAGAAGGAGTCTACTTCGTTTACCTGTTTAAGGGGCTTGTCAGTTTCGGAACGTGAAGGAGGCTACTTCGTTTACATGTTTATGAGGATTTTCTTTTAATAGGTTACTAATTGTTTTCCAGAGTGAGTACGAATAAAATATTTAGATAGCGTAGCTAAGCTGGGTATTGGTTTACTGCTTCCGGAAGTGGTGGATTAATTCTTTAGCTTTACTTTACATTTATAAGCAATGCTCATTATTTCATGTATTTTTCCCAATTTAACAAGCGGTCTGGAGCAGCTTGGTTACTCGGAAATCTAACGATGTCAACGTAAGAGTAATTCAAGTACGCTTGTCTTCCAGGAATGGGTGGGCATTCCTGAAGCATTTCAATGATATTTGAGTTGAATTGAGATGTTTTACCACTCACTCGTGATACTGTTTGCCGTTGTAACGATTGTGTAACAGGCGTCTGTGTATGCCTTGAAAGGGGCGCATAACTCAGTGCTTCTGGAACTCAGTATTACGGTCCCTTATCTATATTGTTTATATATGAACACCTGTAGGTATCGTCGGTCCGTTGGCTTCCTCTTCTTAGAGACTATATTGTCAGGAAGCTAACAACATTTAGGTCTGCGTGGTAGGCAATAGGAACACACCTTCTTTGAACTAGGAAAGCTAGCTGAGACCCTTCTTACACCGGAAGACTCAACACTACACATCTAAATGTAAATGTGGAATTGAATTCCTAGTTTTGCCAACTACACAGAGAATAGGGGGCCTGTGCCAAGTTAAAGTACACAAGTAGGGTTGATAGGTAAGTTTTCATAGGGATCCAAGCTAGAAGATACCTTCTTACACCGGAAAGTATCTACATTACACACACCATGTTTAAAATAATGAGGCGAAACCTCTTTAGCTACACACAAAGCTAGGGACTTAGACTAAATTCATACACATCTGGGAATAGGATAGGTAGAATCTAGGTTTCAAGTATTGCTGGAACTCCAAGGAGTTGTAGGAAACAACTCTTCATATTTAAGCGTAATTTGTGATCAGAAGTCTAATTCATAAGAAATTATATAGATAATTTATCTTCTAGACAAATCTTGAATCATACACAAAGTAAAAAAAATACTTTACCAATAACTAAAGAAGTTATTAACCTAACAAGGGTGACGACATGGAAAGCAGTCTGAGTATACGCTCTGTTAGTTGATTCTGCACCACACGGGGGAATATCTAACTAGATTGAGTTCTATTGAATCATTTAAAAATCAGTTCATCAAATAGAATTGATATTGTTGGTTATCTAAATATCTACTTGCCAAATATTTACAAAAGGTAAAGCTTTAAGATAAATTGCAGTTATTCATAATGTCGATAAATAGACGCTACATACACTGAAATATGAAGTTTGTTATATTGCTAACATTATGCTAGTTAAATTCCCTAAAAACTTTGCCAAGCAGAGTTTACTTGGTAGGCTTAGAATGATCTCTTTTAATATTGGATGATGAATTTATTAGGACGGTAAAGAATAGAGTCCGACGTTGCTTACGGGAACTATAGATGCTTAAGGGAAAACACCTTATGTTAATGATTGTATTTGTACTGGCTTTGAAAGCACCATTGTTAGTGCATAAACTATCTCTCACATCTTAACAGTTCGCATCTTACGATACGTATTGTTCCTGGCGTGGACTGGTTGAACTTCGTTGGGGAAGGCTTTTGGAGGAAGTTCCCGCTTCTCTATGAGAAGCGGTTTATCTAAAGTACATTTACAATCTATAGTTGAGCCCAGGTAGTGTCCAAGAAACCTTGAGGAAGTCTAAACGTAGCTCTCTAAACATGAAGTGTAGGTTAATCGCTAGGTAGTTTTCCTTAAAATCTGTTTGGTAATTAATTAGAGTTTCCGTTCTTATTTGCCACTTAAATTACTTAGAGTTACTGCTGCTACTTTCGTAGCGATCACAACGTAGGATCTTCACGCATTAGACGAGTCACGAGGCCATGTTATGTGTTATAAGTTGTAGTAAGGTGAATAGAGGTATAGAATGTCTTACATTAGTAGGTAGGGTAGATTGGGTCCTTGGACTGTTACAACATTACGTACAGTTCTTAGATGAAGGACTTATACACGCCTGTGCGTCTCCATCTCTATTAGTCAGATAGTGGAACTAATGTGATTTTGTGATTTCTGAAACACTGTGCAATTTAGAGACATGATTTAATTTTTCGTTCAAGTTTCGTTTCAGATTTTTATATACAAACTTCGGAGATTACAGTATCTTTTTTAAATTTTTCAACAAAAGTCGAAAATTAAGCAGCGTATTTTTTAATGTGCAGACAACGATCTTTCACAATGATAATAATTATGACCTAGTAACCCTGCTTAGAAATTTTAAGCCCCTCTTTCAGTCCCTGTTGTCAAAACATAATGCTTACAATATTTTTACTTAGTTCTCAAGGTAATGAGTCGCACCATAAGGATTCCTTTTTCCATTTTGATACGGAACCCTAAAAAAGGTTTTTATTTATTAATTATGGTGTTTTATTAGGGTAGGCATCTCGATTTTAAAATGTTTACTTTTTCACTATTGCGTTATAGTTAGGTATACCTACATCATTTAGATACATCTTCGAAACTATCTCTTTATTTTAATAATCATATCAGTTTTTGCCTGTACCATATTGCAATATTTAAATAATTAAATGAATCAAGTAGGTGTGTGTGAAAAATAAATGTCAGTAAAAAAAATCTAACTTACAATTAAATACAAAAATAATAGTGTCTTGGTTACATAAATAATACGAATATATTTCTGATGGTAGAGAAAATTATAAACAAATCGTAGGCCTAAGCCGTGATCCCCAGCAATGAAAAGAACAGGTAACGGCTGGCCCAGACACCCACTTAGTCTTCACTACAAAATAATTCCTCACTAATACTCTTCCGTGAGCAAACTCTTTCACTTCTGTAGGGTGTCGAGTATGTCGGAGAAGTGCCTTAGGAGGTGCCCTTATCTTGTCAATCAATTCTATAACATAAGTAATGTAAAGAGGCCGCTCGCTGTTTGCTGATATAGTTCGTTATTTGAAATACTAATGCAAGGAGACAGCAAACAAGGGCGACACTCTGACAATAAGCTTGGACGAAAACTCGTGTATTCGCTCATATTGGAAAAACTATAATAAAAATCATTTACACAAACTGACAAATTCAAATTATCCTGTTCCAGGAAATAAAACCACCGTAAAGGGGTATAGTTTTCTGTAAAAGAGAACAAAATATTTTCCTTCCGTCGACGAAGTGGCCGTAGTGACTTTCTTCAAGTCTGGATTATTGTTTCCTGAATCTCTGCAAAGCGAGACCCGTTGCTATTTTAGGATTCCGTAAACAACCAATAAAACCATACTTTTATTTAAATTTATACTTTTTGGTGTCGGTACTAAAGCTATTTCTTTTCTACAATAATTTAATTTGGATTCTTTTTTAAAGCAAAATATAGAGAAATTATTTTATGGCGGGCAGAGGGCCGAAACTTTTTATTTTTTAATTTCTACTAGCATTGTTTTTCTTTATTCGCATAAAGACAATTTCCAAAAATAAAAAGCAATTACTTACTTGTACGTACAAAACACATTTGTTTTCTCATCGTAGGACTTTTTATTATATTCGACAATACAGACTCACTCTTTTTACTTTTAACATCTATAACAATTCATATTGATTGTAAATGACAAAAACAATTGTATTCTCGATATACATTTTTTTCAGTTTATCTCGTTTTTTTTTTTTTTATACAACGAGGAAGGCAAGCGAGCAAGTGGGTCATCTGATGGTAAGTGATCACCACTGCCCATAGACACCCGCAACTTCGGAGGGATTGCAGATACGTTGCCAACCTAGAGGGCTAAGATGAAATGCCTCTTCTTCTCGTTTATTTCTTTATTCTATGCTGTTGAATATAGCCTCAGTACCGCAAGACTAGGTTGTAAGCATTCTATCGTAAATAGTTATGCTGTATTTAAAACTAAACATAAAGACAGTATTCATTAAATTATTGTTCTTTCAAAATATATTAATTATGCCGAAGGGTGAATTGTACAGCAAAATTGGATGTCACCACAATCGTCAAAAACCTACTAGTGACGATTGTGGTGACACTTAACTTTGCACCTGCAATAGCGTATTTCCAGTTGAGAAAGCAAAAATAGTTGTTTTTTTTATTGATGGGTAATATTATAAAAACAGTAATGTCTATAATAATATCAGAATGTTATATAGAAACTTGGGTCAAAGTTGCACACAAAATAAATAAATAAACATTTCACAACTGCTCGGGGGTGCTAAATGGATAAAACGTTTTTTTTTCCTAGAAAACGACTCGCTTTGTGTTCGATTATTTTGTTGGCTACAATAAATAACTTAAGATGGATATTATTTAGGTTCTCGAATAACGCCAATGGAGATGAAAATCTAATCCAAAATTTTCGTGATCGAAAAGAAAAAAATGTCGAAAGGCTGTCAATATCTCTAGGTATAATCGTCCCACGATAACTCTGCATAAGATATTAATTGGCAACCCAGAAAAATCACGCTGTGGTAATACTTTTTTCATGACACTCAGAAAGTTCTATAATTATAAATAATAATGATAGTAGTAATCAAAAGTCGCTGTTTTTTTTTTCAAATATGGCTCTGTCCATTGGAAGACAATTTTGCCAGTGTTTAGTAGGTTTTGTCGTTGTGCGGTAAAAAAAAATCTAAAAAACTAAATTTGAGAGATATTTTAATGTTGGATGGTGGATGAACGATGACCTGTTTATGTTTAATCTAATCAAAAGTATATTTATTTCAGAGTTGCAAAATCGCTTAGTTGATGCAACTTTGTGACCAAAGGGCGGGCAGTTTTCTCTCTCAAAGAATCAGCATCGCTATTCAGCGAGGCTAAGTTGCCAGCCTTTTGGGCACCATGCCACGGGGGCCTTATTTAGATTTAATTTAGTTTTAAGTTTTAAAACTAAAACTTAAAACTAAATTAACAGATGACATTGCTTTTATTATGTAAATAAAATTTTATTAATTAAAAGTTCAAAACGTGTTGTTTGACTATAAATCAGTGTTGCCATAAACAAACTTTAGATTTCTACTGTTGTCAGTTCGTTGCAGAGTTATCGTGTGACGACTATAGTGATTACCGCCGCTTTTGACAAAACGGTCAAAAAAGTGACATCCGAATACCAACGGAACCTCGGATTTCGAAGGAAATAGGTAGTACATATTTATTCCTTTAAAAGACTTATTTTCTTCAGCTCGCATAACCTGAACCTTTAGTAGTGCTACGGTAAAATATCCTAAAGCCGAGATTAGTTGAAAGGTTTAACGGAAAACTTCACTGCAATTACCTTTTTATTTTAATGAAACATAGGCTTTGTTTACTCTATTGTTCTAATGTAGGTATTAAATCATTTCCTTACCGACGTAATTTGCTCATTTACCGAATATCTGCAAAGCTTTTCCTTTTCTGAGGCATCGTGGCGTGGGTTTGTTCTTAGTACTACTTTGTAATACAGCATTGTTTGCAAAGTCATTAATCTCTTAGTATCCCGGGAGAAAAGGCGTTCGTAGTTGGAGCAAGCATCTCACACATTCTATCTTACACAAGCACGAGAAGTGTTCCATTATAATGCTTTTAAATGAGTCAAGGTAGTATCATCTTTTGTTTTAAGTTATTTTTAATGTGTTTGATTTTAATATAGATCTAGTCTAAAATATTCTTAGCAAAATATTTTTTAGATTTAACTTAAATTAAGGTATACGAAGGTAGCTTAGTGGTTGCCTTCCGGTGTCTCGAGCAGAGTGCCACTGGTTCAATCCTAGTCTTCCACCTCTTGAGTTTTACGGAATTTATACTTATGTAAACATAAATTTGTAATTTATCGTGAGCTTGTCGGTGAAGGAAAACATTGGTGTGAAGTAACAAGTAGGGCCACATGAAGCCCTCTTATATTAAGAGGAAGCTTGTGCCCAGCAGTGAGACGTAAATAGGCTGGAGATGTGAGACTGCGATAGGGGTCCGACCATTTGTGGTAAATAAAAGAGAACGGACGTCTTCCACTTTGGTGTCAGTCTGTCCGTTAGTCTACCACTTTTTCCAGAAATCACAAATTTTATTCATTGTAATAGATATTGTGAATATGAGACATGAACGGTTTTAAGCTGTAACTTCATTTTGTTAATAGCATCGTCTTTTGGATCAATAAATTGAAAATAAATAAATGAAGTATGGGTAATTGAAATTAAGTATTATTTTGCTACGTTGCCGTCAAATGAAAATATTCGTACTTCAAAGAGAGTTGAGATGCCAAAATAGTTCCCTATTTCCTAAACCATTATGTACCTCACTCTACACTGACTATGACAATACTTGTGTCATTAATCACAATGTTCAGGTGATAGGAGACAGGGGCGTGATGTGGGATCCATCACAAGCTATAAGGGATTATAGTCAGCCGCAATTACGGCAGATGATGCATGGATGGTGGCCATGGGCTCTTAGACCCACTAAATGGCTACATTATTTCATATGTCAATGTCACTGTAATTCAAGTAAGTACTTATCCAATATAATTACTCATTGCATGAGATAGATTTAATACCTACAATATCGTGGCTCTTAATATTCTACAGTAACTCGCCCCATACGTGCGCCACTTTAGACTAATACTCGAGAGCACCGTCTATGAAATACTGCTTCTACTTCGAGGATAATAAAGCTGTTGCAGTATATAATGTATGTGTAGTATGTCGTAGTAGGTATATACTCAAACCATTGAAAAATTACCTTGCTGTTCATAGGTACTATTTTTACAATTTTATTCATGTAACTGCAGAACTCCCCTATCCCGTGGATATTTCGCAAAATCCCTCCCTGTCCAATGTCAAAATTTTATGATCGTAATAACTTTATTAATAGGTAGGTAACCTTTTTGCTCGTACAAACTTCCACCCCCTTTTCATCCCCTTAAGGTTGAAATTTTTAAAAACGATGAAATACCTGTTCATTTATGTCTTAAAAATATATTTACTAAATTTAACAATCGTAACTTAAAAAATACAATTTTTTATACAAACGACTACCCCTCTTTTCACCCCCTTAGAGTTGAAATTTTCAAATCGGTGAAATACTTGTCATTTCTTTTCTTTGAAAAATATATTCACTAAGTTGTATGACCGTAACTTTAAAAATAACGTTTTCCCATACAAACTTTCACCCCACTTTTCTTACCCATAAAAGTGGAATTTCAAAGAATCCATCGGGTAAAAAGAAATATGAGAAATGACTATTTTTTAAAGTTCATTTTTAGGGTTCCATACCTCAAAAGGAAAAAACGGAACCCCCATAGGATCACTTTGTTGTACGTCTGTCTGTCTGTCTGTCTGTCAATACCCTTTTTCTGTGGAACGCGTGGAGGTAGCATCGGCTATAAATCAATAGCTTAATATTAATAATAGAAGGATTCTCAATATAAGTATTTTTTTTCATATTTTTAAATTTAATCCTGAGCAGATGTAAATCTTTAATCGCTTATTCCCAAAAAGTGTCATTTTTGAAATCATTATTTTTATGATTAAGCGTGCGAATTAGCGAATCCGAAATTATTTATGTCTGGAGGATAATTTCGAACATTGTATACTTTGTTCTATTTGGACCAATTTAGACTGTTTATATTTTTATTGTATTAACTTAGGCTTTGGCTAGTTTGGGACTACGTCAATTGGTGTCAATTTGTCCCATGATATTTATTTATTTAACTCTATGGTTTTTTGAAGGACTTCATTTCCAAGACCAGTGCCTGTTTTAAATAATTATAACCCGAAATATTCGTGTCCTGGGTATTGATCAAAGCGAACGCAACTGGCATCATTTAATGTCATTGTGTGAACATTGATTGGGTTTAATATGTAATATGTTTGGATGTGTTTTTTACGAATGCTAGATCGCATTATATTTATTTTACTATAATACACTTACTTATTTATAATATAAAACGCAGCTGATGTTTCGCCATGGTGATGTGGGCTGCGTTCACGTCGCAGAATGCATTTAGATGGACAAACCCGTTTTATCTCTCGTTTATAAATAACCGTGTTGATTAATATTAAAACACTTAAGTAAATGTATGTTGTATTTTTTTTCTCCTACAAGGTTTATAAATAAAGTGTTACATTTGCGTTACGGTATCACAAAATTTATTGTGTTACTCCTGTGTTATAAATTATAATTTTAACGGCATTACCCTATTGCAGTAAAACAAACTATAAATTGGTTAGTGAAAGCTCGGGGGAATGATCTGTTGCTAATTAAAAATATCGAGCAGCTGAACGTGAAGGCTAACTATTTAATTAGTTCGTTAAAATTGCACTTTTGCTGAACTAAATAACGATTTTAACAGCTGGCTAGCTTTATCAGACGTGACTTTCCTTGAAACTTTACCGGTGATTTCGTAATTTAATAAATACATAAAGTTGATAGTTAATCTAACTTACACTTACACCTACTTTTATGGCCTTTCATGCATAGCCTCCTGAGTTTTAATGTGAGATAAATGTTGTAGGATTTTCTTGGATTTTATACATTATGCTAAATTAAAATTGTGAAGTGAAGCCTGCTGCACACATTTTCGAAATAACTTATAACATGGGTTAAGATTCGAATCGACACTGGGATCTCTAATTAATAAGAAGTCTGTGCGTGATGACGATAGAAAAAATACGTTATGAGTGCCCTAATTAAAAAAAAATTCAATGCGGAGTTAATACCTAACATGGTATAAAACGCTAGAAACAGTATAATATCATTGTTTTTTTTTTGCTAACGCATTCCGGTTAGACATTACACAGTCGCACAAAAACATACTTATTCCTTCTCTTATCACGTTTTCTCGAGTTAAGTCACAAGTGCAAGCGAGCTGGAAATGAGCTTAAGATTGAAAACGTGAAACGTAGCTTTTATAATTATAATTATTTTCACAACAGGACTTAAAAAACTACAATAATTTTTATTTAGCATGTAGCAGTATAATGAATTTAAAAGAAAAACTATCACAGATAAGTAGACTTTACGTAGAGGTTTACGAGTAGACGAATTATTTATATTATGTAATATCATTTATTATAATATACCCTAATATAACTTCAGAAATATCATAGAGATTATCTACAATTATAATTTTTTTTTTGGTAATAAAATAAGCTAAATCTTTATTCAATAAAAGCAATTTACAATTACATTAAATCCAAGCTAAAACTAATTAAACTAAATTACAACAATGGTTAGTAAAAACACACTTCTATCTATGTTAGTTACATAGACAATTGTAAATAAAACCCCAAAGCGACACACAAAAGAACGTATCCATATTTGTCCATGTCAATTTATAATAAATAAACATTTGACTGTACGATAACACATGTTCTAACTTAATAATGGCTAACGTTAGTTACATAGGTACTTTTATCTATCATTACCCGATGCTTGTTATGTCGTATTCATAGTCAAGTCGTGCGCTACCAGAGGAAGAAACCATGTCGGACTAAACTCAACTTTTATATACGTGAGCGATCCATTCTGATTTCATTATGATCGAGTCTCACGGTAGTTTCATGTTAAAAGCATAAGTAATGAGCCTAACGACAAAATGGATAATTACTAGGTACGCCACGGGCGAATTTTGACGGAAATTTTATGCCGCGCTACCATACAAAAGTCTATTGTCGCATAGTTATAATCACCGCTTGGGTTTTGTATCGGAGCACAGTCCCGGATAATGCTATCAACACAATTTAAACGTCGGTATGGATAGTAATTTTTTTTCTAGGAACCAACTCCATTCATGAAAATTGGAGCGAGACTAGTGTTTTTTTAAACAGCCCTTCATGGTGGCTTGCATAGAGATGGAAGCACAACTGCAAAGTAGTGATTTAAGTACTAAGTATTTTCAGCATTCATGGTTATTAGTTGGATCTGTGAAGTGAAAAAAAAAACAGAAAACAAATTTCACAACAAATGAAAAAACTACCACACACGACAATGCGACCAGTAAGTACCTACTCTGCGTGACTTTGTTATTAATTAAGAAATCATGGAGCTAATTTTTATATTTAGGTTACTACCTATACGGAAAATCAAGATAATCAAGAATTTTAAACAAAAACACGTCGAAATATTTACACGTCAAACGGTTTTTTACGTCCCAAATATATGAGTGCATTGTTATTATTTTCATGAATTTTATGTTTTCAACCAAACTGTGTTTGACTTGTACCAACTTAAGCCGTGATCAAGCAGCCGCGATAAATCCCGCCTTGTGTGATAGTGTAACGTATCCCCCCGCATTACAAGCACGCTAAAATTCTTATTTATGTCCTTGAGGAGAAAAGGAGACAACAATGACTGGGTTTGGGTTATACTAGTCAAGATACAAGCGCGGGTTGCAAAAACTGCTCACATTTTTTCACGAAGTACTTAATAGGTACCACATTTCCGGCATATACGTTGTACACCGTTGTATGCTGTTAAAAGATAACTATTACAAGAGAAAGGGGTTTATAATAAATCTAGTAGTATGTGTACACAGTCGTAGCGTGAGCGGCTGTCACGATATTATTAGGTACTTTTGTCAGGAGTGAGTGTACGGATTACATATCTATGTATTTTAAAATTTTACTAAAAGTTAGAGATAATAATGTTGGGTACTCAGCTATTTTGATCCAAATAGTTCTCAAATAAGCAGTTTTTATTCAAAGTTGGTTTCCTAAGATGTTTAATTTTAAATGAAGTTAGTTGTTTTCCGCTTTTGTATCCCGCACCTTGTTATTAATCTCTTGTAATACGACACTGTTCTACCAACAGTTTCGTCAGTAAGATGAGCGGTAATCTCCGAAGATCCTTGCGTGAGATGTATGAAAATAAGTGGATTATGCCATTATCTCGCGAACTTGACTGTTTACACTTTCACATGCAATGTGGCTTGCTTAAATTGAAGAGGATTATTCATTTTACTAAGAATTTAAATATCATTATATCAGTTCTGTTACTGTCTACTTAATTTTCATCATTACCAGCCTTTTCTACGTCCCACTGCTGGGTACAGGCCTCCTCTTAGAATGAGAGGGCTACTTAATACTATAACACAATTTCTAGAAACCATACACTCAGGTAAAAAGATACTCTGCGTTAAAAGAAAGATGAAACGATATAAATATATAGAGAATAATGACAGTAGAAAAGATACTAGACAAACACTGGTTGAATTAAATACGACATGATAGTATTTCTAAATACTAACTCGACACCTAAAATGTCACAAAATGTAAGAGTGCTAAAACTTGTAGTTTCTAGCAATGAGACTCGCGTTGTTTGCGAGAGATTACACGAAGTCGAAAGTTTAGCTTTAAGCCTTAGTAACACTAAGTCGTTTGAGACAGTTGGTGCAGTAGGCTAGCAATTGCGCTAAACTTATGTATGAAACACGATTACACGACTTTAAGTCGAGTAAGACAATGAACAATGGGAACAATAATTCTTACATAATTATAAAAACCAAGTGTTATGGAAACAAAACAAACTTTTCTTCCGTAGCACTTGGTTATTATAAGGCATGAAACTGTTTTATAATAGTAGTTTATGCAACTGTTACATAATGAGGGTCTACAATAGCCTACATAATAAGGCCTAATTATGTAGAGTAGCATACATTACTTTATCTACACACACATAATAAATACTCTAAGATGAGTTCAGAAGCAGTAGGCCTGATAAACCTGTCACGAAGTTGGCTGTTTTTTTTAATCATAGACAAACATAATATCGAGCCGACGTTTCGTACCCACTTTTTTTTTCAATTGAGGCCTATTTTTATTTTAAATTGTATTGGTCTTTGGAGACTAAAATTGTTTGTCGTAATGATAGTCATTACCAACGGTTTCAGAACGCATAATAGAGGACTTATGATATGAATTCAGATAAAATAAAAAATCTATCACCAAATAAAAGAACGCTGTAAAATAAAACTCACATAATTATGTATGATATAAAAATATTATAATTACTATCATGAACTAAAAGCAATTAGGTAAGTACGTTATGCTTACCCGCGACCACAAGTGACAAAATAGTTATATCTGTGCGGCAAATATGTTTCCGCCTCCACTGCTACACGAATCAACACATGCCACACTGACCCAACTATCACAACCACCACGCGTTTCGGCACTCTCTACGCGGCCATTATTAAAGCACCAGAACAACCGTTTAGTTTAGTTCAACATGCCACCATTCACACTACTGACGTAATTATATAAACCTTGTACTTAATTTAGTTGATCACAAAACCAAAGTACCCACTAATATTTTATAAATTCCAAAATACCCTTTTTTATGTAAATTTCAAACTAACCTTATTTTTTATTTGTGCCAGCACATTGTATCACGGCGCGTCATTTTGTCGCTTGTCGCACAGTGCGTCCCTTTCATAGTGATGGAATTAGTGAAGGACGCACTGAGCGACAAAATGGCGCGCGTGCTAGCTCCCCTGGAACCTTATCTTACTTTAACCGAGTACTTTGAAAAGAGACGTTATGGTCAATTTTTTTCTAAGACACATTAAAATTAGAGCCAAGTCGTAACAAAGCCAAAGAGACTAAATTAACTTGTTAATTATGAATAGACCCCGTGTTGTTGTACCTATTATTTACTCTTGAAATAGTTAAATAAAAAACCGTTCGTTTACTTTTTGGATTTAACTATTACAAGAGTAGTTAAATAATAGGCACCAATTTTACCTTACGCCTACGTACACAGATGCTGTTATACTTGCAAATTCCACTCACCCGTGGCAGCATAAAATGGCTGCTTTCCATTGTTATGTAGGTACATAGATTACTAACTGTACCTCTTTCGAAACAGCATTATGATTCGGAGTTAAATACTATAACAAATGGTATAGTACAGCAATGGTAGTCTAGTTCAAAAGAAGCAGGGACGGATAGTGAATAGCATGTTTTACGCTGCGTTGCCATCACAGCCAGCTAACAGTAAATAATTGAACTCATAGCTATATTCAATTCACTTTCTTAATTACAGACTTAGAATAAGTACCTACATTATTTATTTTTGCCACCTCTTTGAAGATTTGTTTTATCAACATTATGACTACAAGTCGAAGTTTCTTGAAAACGGAGTTCTTTAAACCTGACTCCAACTTTCCGGGGTATGCCTGAAAATCGCCACGAAAAAGCTTGGTATCCTTTCCAAGGTTAGGCGATACTTCACTGTGGAGCAGCTCCTTACCCTGTTATTCAAAAACCTATTTTAACTAAAATGCCGTTAAAGTTCCTTTGTCCTTTTTTTGTCACATTGACATTTCCGTTAGTAAGAAGAAGACATAACTTATTTTAGCTAATGGAGGCTTGAGTGACGTTTATGAATAAGGCCCTTAGTCGTTACCGAACCCAAGTCCGGTCCTGCATGGAATATTGTTGCCATCTTTGGGACGGCTCTGTCCAATATCAGCTGGTTACTTTGGATTCGGTGAAACGGCGAGCAAAGTAGCTCATCAGCGACGTCACCACCAGACATCGACATCACCAGAGCCGTCGCCATCGCAGAAGAGTAGCTTGCCTATCGATATTTTACAGACTACATTCCGGTGAGTGAGCTTCGTAACTTCACGATCACGACATTATTCCACCAGCGACTTTCTTTCACAAAGCGACCAGAAGTAGGCGGGGTCTCCACCCTTATGTTGTCAGCATTCCCAAAATCCTCACAAGACATTTTCGCTCTTCCTTCATCATCCGTACGGCTAAGGAGTGAAATTCCCTGCCTGCGTCTGTGTTCCCTGAACACTATTAATCTGACCGTTTTGAAGTCTAGAGGGGTGAATGGGCATTTACTAGGCAAGCGTGCTCCATCGTACACCACATCTTCGCTTACCATCAGGCGTAATTGTGGGCAAACGCAAGCCTATAGTGTATAAAAAAAAAGAATCCTCGTAGTTGGATAATTTAACTTAAATATGGTAGTAGGTAGTTATACTTTTAGCCACGTAAGACATCATCTATTCTTGATCCTAAAAAAGGAAAGGAACGAAGAACCCGATGTCCCAACTACACCGTATTATGGTTGCTACATCGAAACTCACTCTAGCTAACGAGTTCGAAGTCCCGCAAGTCCTTCCGCACTCTATTTGTACCTCTTTACGTTCATAAGAAAGTTATAACACCCGGGTTACGGCGGGGTGAATGTATACAATATTATGTCAAGAAAGGGTTTCTTTTGAAAAATGTTTCGAATTTAACCATACCATATAGAAAATTGATGGCATTTTGTATGTGATCTCTTTGTACTATTTTGTGGTTTTCAATAAAGAATATTTTTATTGTATTGTATTGTATTGTGAAACCTTGGAAGCCGTGTAGCGTTAATGAAAATGACAGGTAAGTGGCTTTCAGGTTGTACGAATAGATAATTCGTAATTTGAATTTAAAAGAGAGCAATGTGTCTCTCAGGCAAATAAACAAGTGTGATTCCCTGACATGCGATTTTTACAGAGTCGTGTATTCGCTTGATCCTTAGAATAAACCAAAGTCAATTGAAGAAGTGTTCATTACTATTACTCATATAATTACTCGTCTCGCAGCCAAGCAGTAGCTACTACCGCTACACTTACCCTAATAGCAGTGTAATAGCACTAGGATAACAGTACCTATTTTAATAAGAGAAGTAGATAATTAATAGTTTATTCAACTGTTTCATAATAGGATGACATTAGTGTTTTAAGGCCTAATTATCTAGTTGCATACATTAATTTATCTACACACATATTATAAGTACTCTAAGATGGGTTCAAAAGCCGAAGGCATAATAAACCTGTCACAAATTTGGCTCTTTTTAGTGTTCCGTACCTCAAAAGGAAAAAACGGAACCCTTATAGGATCACTTTGTTGTCCGTCTGTCTGTCTGTCTGTCAAGACCTTTTTTCTCTGGAACGCGTGGAGGTAGGATGCTGAAATTAATATCAAGTACTCAAACCTGCGGTCTCTTCATGCTGTAAAAAATCAAACATCTAAGTCAACGCAATCAAAAGATACAGTCATTAAAAAAGTCGTTTCCATACAAATTGCCGTTTTTAGAAAACCTAAAGGGTACTTCCAGTTGTCCTAGAAACTTGAAATTTGGTATGAAGGTAGCTCTTATAGTACAACCACTCAGAAAAGTCTCAAAATCTATTTTTTTATGTCTGTCTCTAGATTTCGAGGACCAATATAAGTTGACCCTACACTGCGTACATTTTGCTTAGGAACAGGGCTCTGCTTACACTGGACGTCTTAAAACACTGGGGAAAAGCATTAAAATCTTTCTACGGAACCCTCGTGCGCTTGTCCGACTCGCACTTGGCCGGTTTTTTTATTATAGATAAACTTATTGAGCTGATGTTTCATATCGATTATCTTTTTAAATTGTGATCTATTTTTAAACTGTACTGGTTTTTGAAAACGACGATTGAGCGTCGTAATAATAATAATAATTACGGTTTCTGAAAACATAATAGAGGACTTATTATGATACGAGGTTTCTAAGGAAGGCTAGGTAGGTAGGTACTCGAACGTTCAGCCAAATGAAAAACTTTGAAATCTGAGGTTGATAATTAAATACAGTTTATATTAATAGGTAACTTAGTTTGTTTTATCGAACCATCTAGTTAGTTACATAAGTCCCTTATTTCTATGTTAGTAAAAAATGTAGAACGCTTCACGATTTTCAGTGTGATCCAGGCAGGGGCCATGCTAATCTTTTCTGTATCGTTAAAATTTTAGTTTATGGACTGCCGAAGCAAGTACAAAGTGTTATATTAATTACTTAGTTTTCTGTATTTATAAATTTATCTACTTACGTACACAGGTCGCACTGAAAGTTTCCGGAACTGGCCACATACAAAAAACAGTATTTTAAAAGTAATTCATTCAGAAACTTTTAGTGCGCCCCACTTATTTTTTACCTCGTTTAATTTTATTTTAGGAATTCCAAACTCCTTCCCTATAAACTTTTAAATTGTACTTCTAATAATAAAAAAAAACTATTAAAGAAATTGCACTAGTACGGCAAAATGAACTTACGAGCCATGCATCTTTTGAAAGTAAATTTTTCGGGCAAAATTATTGAAGTTTATAGGGTGGCACATTTAGATAGGTCAGTATGGGCAAGTCTGTAACTATAAGTCATACAAAGATCTATTCTATTCTTAGGAACTATGTCATCACCTTTAGCGACAAGAAAAACTGCATACATAGAATTTAAAAAAAAAACTTGTACCTACCTACTTAGTTCGGGGATATTAGTACATAATTTAAGTTATTGATTGTGTAGGTCATAAGCAGCAAATGTTACCTGCTGTGAAACATGATTATCTAATGTGATTCCTAAGAACAGATTTTGGTAAGTATGTCTTATAGTTACAGACTTGTACCACCCTGTATTATTATTATAAAACGTCTATTTTATAGTAACTCCATTTCGTAATAAAGTTCAAATGAACGTTATAATATAATTAAAACACATGTTTCTATGCCTGTTAAGACTTCTTGCTTCAGCGAAAGTTCTCAAGACGCAGAAGAGAATTATGTTACTCGTAGCTTTACAGAATTAGGAGACCCGTTGCTTTGATGTATTATTTAAATACTTTCAAATTACTTGACATATTATGCTCATACACTCTCTCCCCGACTCGAAGACTTTGAATACGAATGTTAACTTTTAGTTAGGTACAATGAATCATCATCTTAGTAGGCTGCTTTGTGGGATCGTAATAATATTAAAACATAATGTTGTCGGTATACACCAATCAATAAGTATTTTAGTCATTATTATAACCTCCTGGATCCTGGAGGTATCGATTTTGCCGAAACGGGTATTTCTTTCAAAAAATCGACTTATTAGTTGTCCCTTAATGTCGGAAAATTAGTAAAAAAAATCATGGAGTTTTCCCCTCGATTTTATATATAAATATGAATTGTCAACCAGCGGAGGCAATTCAGTGTAAGGGAGAAGGTTCTTTTTATTTTATTTTTTCAAAATTAAAACTTTACAGGGGTGTTCATTTAGACTTACTCAACACTTGGCTGAAGTATTGACGGTTCGTTGAAAGGAATCCTGTATAATCTTTAAAAAATTGTGGGCTCTAGTCTTGTAGATTACGTTCTATAGAAGCTGGCTGAGTGAGTTCGGGTATTTCGTGAGAAAATCAATTAAAAATTTAACTCTTATTATTATTAATTTTGTTTTCGTTTCTTTTGTTGTAATAAAAGCTTGTACTGTAATTAACAATTCTCAAAAAATCGCTATCTTCGTCGTCGCTTTCCGATTCATAGGTAGTCATCATCTCGTGTTGATGAGGTGATGATGGAAGGTACAACTCCTTAACGGTTAGGAGTTGGAGGATAATATTTTAAATATTAACGTAACTAAAAATTGTGAAATAAAAAATCTTTTAACAAAAAGCAAAACCGCCTTCAAAAAACACCTCAGAAAAAAAACATAAAATAATCCCCAAAAAGCCCTGTGTTTTATGGCCTAGCAGAAATATGAAGTCGGTGCTTCATTCCAAGAACATTCCGCTAGCACCACACCGACTTCATATTTCTGCTAGGCCATAAAACTCATGGCTTTTTGGGGATTATTTTATGTTTTTTTTTTTGTGTACAGAACATCAATACCTATCATAAAGTTAAACAATTAAGAAATGAGTCTGAAATGTGTAGATGCTCATCTCATAAAAAGTTAAAGAGTAGACGAAGTCTAATTTTCAATGTATAAAAAAAATATTCCGACGAATTGAGAACCTCCTCCTTTTTTTAAAGTCGGTTAAAAAGTAAGTAACATTTTTCTTACAGGGCGAGTGAGGAGACGAAAAACCTTCCCGTAAATATTGCATCGTTTAAGTGATATAGGTAAAAAATCTATAATGGTCAGAATCACGAATTAAGTTAAAAATAATACCTACCTAATGCCAAATTCACTACTTTTAACTGTGGTGATAGTATTGCATCTGCACATCATGCCTAGATTTAAGAAATCGCCGTCGGGAAAACTCGGAGATTACACTTATTTCCGAGCGTTGACGTAATCGCACTGCTGTATAAATGACGCATACATGTCAAATAAATACAAAAATATTAATATCAATAACTTTATTAGCTACTTATTGCCCTATCTACAACTATCTTCACATACGGTGTTCAAATGTTCCTCCGCATCTAACAATGCACGCTGCAGCCCGTGCCCGAGTATATCGATGCACATGCGATAGTGTATGCTTTTCATCATTTTTCTTACGCAGATTGTCGAAGGCAGCAATTAACCTTTGAGTCGCATTCACTTTTGTACGCCGTATTTTGAACACTACCCCACGGGAAGAAATTTAAACACAAGTTAGATCCTGAGAAACTTGGGTGGCCACCGGTGCTGCCCAAACCGGCCTATCCATTGATCCCTAAGTGTTTAATTTAATTTTGGATAGGCCGGTTTGGATGAATGAAGCTGTCATTCGAACACAACAAGTACTTTCATTTGATATATCACACGAGTTACTTTGCGAAACTTAAAAATAAACTTAAACCCAAGTTACCCTCGAAAAGTCGCCCCCATGTTCAAAATACTTTGGGTCACCGGCTTACAATATGTGTACCAAATGTCTACAAAATCGGTACATTACTTTCGGAGCAAACTGGCTGTGACTGACGGACGGACCAGACAAGCGAATGATCCCATAAGCATGTAAATGGTTCCGATTTTTCCTTTTAGGTACGGAACCCTAAAAAGTTTTAAATTGGTGAATAGTTCTTTGTTTAACTATATTTTTCTGCGGGGACTCCAATGTTTGTGTTTAACTACTAGGCGCTAGGTATTTCAAGGTCTTTAAGAACAAATTAGTTACGCCCAAGGTAATTCCACACACCTGCTACTACAGACGCTGTAGGTACTGTATAAGGAGACGTACAACTTTGAAACATTTAGTATCTACGGAAAGGAGCAATACACATTAAATTTATTGCTGTTGAAATTTCCTATGAATTATTCAATTAAGTACTTTTTATGTATTTATTAATAGTTAACCATCAACATAGGTGTACAATGATATCAAAGGATTAATGTCTCAATCCCAAACTCTCGCATTATTAACTTGTATAATGTACGTTTAAATGGTATTTAATGCACCCAACTCGCGCTACGGTCTCTGTTAAGAGATAAATAAGAAACTCATAATTATATAACTATTCTATGTAATTGGAAAAATAAGTTTAGTCCGTCAAGTTTGAACTAATTGCTGGCTATAATATTTGGTCGATGCTAGGAATGCTTGGCTAATGGCTTGTCCGGGTGAAAATCCTCCCGCTTATCCAAATTTCCAACGGAGCTGGGATGACACACTATCCAAATTAACTTATTCTAATATTCTCAGTTCCAGTTCAGGCCCAGACCGCGCAAGGCTTTTGGCTGTGGCAAGAAAGGAATCCGGTGACTGGCTTCATGCTTATCCTTCCGTTAACACCGGAACCTTTCTTGAGCCTGAAACACTGAGAATTGCAGTCGGGCTAAGACTGGGTGTTGCGCTGTGTTCACCACACCGTTGCCTCTGTGGCACCAATGTGGACGAAACGGGACACCATGGTCTTTCCTGTCATGCCGCGCTCAATGACATAATCCGCCGGGCTCTTGCCTCTGCGAACGTGCCGGCCATTTTGGAGCCAAGCGGCATTGCCCGCGACGATGGCAAAAGGCCGGACGGTATGTCTCTGATTCCCTGGAGAATGGGTAGGGTTCTGGTTTGGGATGCGACCTGTGTCGATACAGTAGCACCCTCACATCTCCAGGGAACCACACAAAAAGCTGGTGCGGCGGCAGAAACGGCTGAAAATAGAAAAAATTCTAAGTATCAATCTCTCGGTCCGAATTATAATTTTGTTCCTGTCGGGTTTGAAACTTTGGGTCCATGGGGTCCCAGCGCTTACAAGCTTATTTCTGAGTTACAAAAGCGCTTAGTTAATGCAACTTGTGACCAAAGGGCTGGCAGTTTTCTCTCTCAAAGAATCAGCATCGCTATTCAGCGAGGCAACGCTGCCAGCCTTTTGGGCACTATGCCACGGGGGCCTTATTTAGATTTAATTTAGTTTTAAGTTGTAGTTTATTTAGTTTAAGCTTAGATTTAATGTCATTGTAAATTGCTTTTATTATGTAAATAAAGTAAACTATTGCTGGCTTAGATTTCAATATCAAACGTAGACGTAGAGATCCGGGAGACGTGCTGTCGGTAGGCCTCTAACAAGATGGAGCGATGACCTAGTAAAGATTGCAGGACCGCGGTGGATCCGGAAAGCACAAGACAGGTCTGAGTGGAGAGCCTAGGGGGAGGCCTATGTCCAGCAGTGGACGTCTTTTGGCTGACATGAGTGAGCATGTTATAAACAACGATGTCGAATATGTTATGAGATTTAATAATTTTCTTATTTTCCATGTTAACATTAATGTAAGACCTACGTAAGTTACAAAGATTTGTGATTTAATTTACAAAGAGACGCAGTCCTGTTCTGAACACGACTAGCAAACGCTATGAACAAAATAATAAATCAAAAACTATAAAATAAAAATATATACATATCAAATTGTTAATGAATTGACAAAAAAACAAATTGTGGCTGTGATTGTTTTACCAGAAAAAAAAATTATCACTTTAAAAAAATTGTTTCAGCAAACTTTGGGGCTATTTTTACAGTTCTTTGATGTTTGATCAATATTTTATGTATGACTGTTTGTTTGTCAATAAAAAGAAAAAAAAAAACAGGAACCTACGTCATGTTGGTGGGCTGATACATTGTTTAAGCTATTCACACGAAAATGTTAACCCTTAAATGCACAAAATTTTTTTTCGTAAAAACAAATATACGTGATAGGTACTTTCACCTAAATGACTTACTGAATAAATAAGTATTTGTATATTTCAGGAAATAATATTTTTTTGGTTATGTAGGCTGCATCCTACACCATGCATTTAAGGGTTAATGATCTGGGCTTGTACCCATATTTTGTACTAAGCGAAACCCTCATAGTTCAGAGTCCTTATTCACATTCAAAACTTAATACAGAACAGAAAATGCAAATAAAATGTGGACAATCGATACTTACAGCTCCACTAGACTACGTATAGGCATAGGAGTAATTGTTTGGCTGAGCGGATGCTGCAATACCGATACTGGCGGGGGCCATCCGCCACTTGTATTAGCACACCTGTGCATCACCGATAACACTTCGCTAATTATTCTACAAACATCATTGACTTAATAGGCTATTTAGATTTATTAAGTAGGTACATGCTTGCACGTTACGAATGAGATGATTGGAAACTTTTAACTTGAAACTACCATGAGATTCAATCATAGTGAAATAAACGGATCACTCACGTGCTTATGTCGGTCGAGTATGGCAAACGTTTCGCTATCGGCGAAGCCTTTGCTCCCAGAAAAGAGGACTACGAATTAGCACGAAACATGTCGGGCCATACTCGACTGACAACCGTGAGCGATCCGTTTATTTCACTACTAGCTGTAAAAGTAGCCTATGTTATTCCTCAATATTCACACTATCTTCTTACCAAATTTCATCTCGATTGGTGCGGCGGTTTTTCCGTGAAGAGGTAACAAAGAGACAGAGTTACTTTCGCATTTATAATATTAGTTAGGATACTTAATACCTTACTACAAAATAACGTTTCAAGCTACAACCTTAATCTACAGGTAATCATCCTAAGACTTAAATTTATTGACGACCAGACCTATCTAAAGTACAGTTATTTCAAATGGCAAAAGACCAGAAGTACATTAACACTGAATACTCACTAAAATTAATAAAAATAAGAGGCTGAACAAGACTACCACTGAGATAGTTCCCATTTCAAATAACAACTTCTAACACTGATCAGAACAAAAAGCGATCTTGAATCCCAGTCTCTTTCGCTGTCACCTTTTGACGCACCTAAGTATACAGGATGTCAAATAATGCTTTAACGATATTTTACCCACATATCAGGTTAGTTGGTCTGAACATCCCTGCAAAGTTTAGACCTGCAGTTACAACTTTAAAAAAATGAATAAAATATCAAGGTAATAGAGTTGCCCAGTGTGCCACAGTCTACGCCATATCACTGCTACACACATACACACGCAATGCTACGTCGTATTTATTTGTAGCACTTCGGCAAGGTTCGCAAACAGTTCGGTAACTAATTTTATACCGGGAAAAAATAAATTATTGCCGTGAAAACCTAAAAGTACTAGGATAGAGGCCAAATTGCTTACTCACATGATTGCGAATTTCGTCGTTGAGTCGTAGTTTTGAATCTCGGTCCTTATAATAATTATATATTGTGTTCGTTTTAATCACTCGCACCAGTCTCACATAACATAGCAATATTCTACTAAATCTACCACTCATCGTGAAGCAAACACGTATTCAGTAGCAGCTTCTCTAACCAACAACATTCAAACATATTTTACTTTAAGTGAGAAAATTAGGAACAGAAAAATAATAACAACAATGCTATCACTTTGAAGTATCTCAACAATTTTTTTTTAGATAGAGCATTGGCTTCAAGGCCATCAGGCTAAACCATAAAACATTAAAACCTCTATCTGTCTTTCAATTTCATTTATTCATAGTCTTGGAATAGTTATGATATTAAAATCTCGTCACAGCCAAAGTCGTCAGTCTGTCCTAGTCACGTTCTGTTAGTTGCTCATGACTTCCGTATAGCGATAGTCTACTTTACAGTGAGCTACGGCGAGCCACGGCCGGCGGGTACTTGGGGAAAACAAACAGAGGGAAAACGGGTTTCCACTTGAATTTTTCATTTACTGACACTTTCACGTTAATTTGATGCAATACCACCTATCTTTACTATCCATCAAACAATAAGCACAGAAACTAAAATTCAATTAACTGAAACGATTCACTCTCACCTGTTGCCCGCCAAGTACCCCTGACCTGAAGTCTTTCAAACTCAAGAGTCAAGACAAATGGTTTGTGTTTCATGTTTTTCCTTCGCTTGTAAAGACTATGGAAGTTAAGCCCATACTGCCAAAGTCTTTTGTGTTATCCTTTGTAGGCCAATGATCTGTAGCGTCATAAGTAACACTTTATTGTACTAAAAAAAACAGAATACAAACACAATTTACAAAAAAAACCCAAATTCAAGTACAAAGGCGGGCTTTTCGCTACAACGGATCTCTACTAGCCAACCTTAGAGTGGTATAAATCATACGTTTAATTAGGGAAAAGGTTACATATTGTTGCAGGCCAATCATCTGCGATAGGTTATGGAAACAAGCGTCTTGGTTCGATCTAAACCACCACAAGGATCTGCATTTTTTGTTCGTTGTAAATAAGCAGTCTAATACAATACAAATATTTTCTTTATTCAACACCACAAAACAATACAAGGAAATAAAAAAAACAGGCAGGGTAGACAATCATCATCATCATCAGTATATATTAGTCCACTGCTGGACATAGTAGGTAGGCCTCCCTAATGAGTGTCATAGCGCCCTGTCTTCAGCTTGCGCATCCCGCATCTGCCTGCAGTCTTTCGCAGATCGTCATCCTACATGGCCGGAGGGCGTCCTACACTACGAGAAATCGTATGTCTGCAAAGCAATAATAATTTAAACAGTTTATGGTTAGCGATCAATGCGTCTGCTTTTTACAAATAAGTAGTAATTAGCAGTAGCACTTACTATAGTTGAGGAGAACAGCTAACTTACAGAACATCTGCGGAAAGACTAACCATAAAACCGAGCAGTGCTTCCGGAAGTCTATTAACTTCGTAAGTTCTCAGGTAAATGAATGCTATTTTAAGAATATTCAGTTGAATGGTTCGGAAGTCAGGGCTTATTTAGATACTGGAGCTCAGGTCAACTTGATTTCCTGGGAATGCTCACAGAAACTCAGTCTTGTTTTGCAACCGTGTGATCTTTTCATAAGTGGGTTTAGCGGCTCGTCGATTCAGTCTTGTGGTCAGGCAGCGGTAGAGTTCATCATCGACGGGATTCAGATAGCGTCAAAAGTCGTGGTTGTGAATGTACCCCTAAAACAGGCAGATGTGTTTATTGGTCAGCCAGTCTTTAATGATCAGCAACATAGGTTAGTAGTTTCCGGAACAATGGTCACTTTGGAAAAGATCGGCATTAAAGCATCAGACGAGGAACTCTTTCACATAAATGTAATCAACAATGAGACTGATGATTCAAAGACTAAATTGTTTTGCGCTAAAGAGACCGTTATTCCACCCAATACAGCTCAATTTGTGGAAACTTTCGGTACAGATGTCCTTCAAGAATCAACTTTACTCTTCGTTGATACCCGTTCGTGCAGTTTCAAGGACGTAGAGTACAGCATCCCTTCTTCAGTCTATTGTTCTCCGGTTAGATCCGTACTAGTAGTGAATCACAATTCCAAGCCATTAACTTTTCAAAAGGATCAGCTGTTAGTTCGCGGGTATATTTCGGAAGAGTATGAGAACCTTGCTCCCCCAGAAATAAATATCCCCACCAAATCCATTATGAAACTCGATGTTGACAAAATCAAATGCGGTGTACAAGATCCAGTAGTTTTACAGAAACTGATTCAAATTTTGCAAGATTACTCCGATTGTTTCTCTGCAAGTACTGGTGAGCTAGGACTTACCGACAAAGTGGAGCTTAATATAGAGTTGAATTGTGATAAACCGGTCTGTTATCGCCCTTATAGGTTGTCATACGCAGAAAAGGCAGTCATGAGAGAGAAGATTGATGATATGTTATCCAATGGCATAATTAGGGAGTCTTCTTCCAATTACGCGAGTCCCATAATTTTGGTTCGTAAGAAAAACGGGGATTTTCGACTTTGTGTTGATTTTAGAAAGCTTAACAGCATCACAGTGAAAGATAAATATCCATTACCTATTATAGAAGAGCACATTGAAAAGCTTGGTGGCAAGAAATATTTTACTAGTCTTGATTTGTCGCAAGGCTTTTACCAAATTCCAGTCGCGAAAGATTCTATTCACAAAACTGGTTTTGTGACTCCCGAAGGTCACTATGAGTTCCTTCGCATGCCTTTCGGTTTGGCCAATTCCCCTGCCGTTTTTCAGCGGTTGATGGATCGCATATTCTCATCACTTCGCCACGATAAGGTTCTACCTTATATTGACGATGTGCTCCTTCCAACTGAGTCTGTAGAAGAGGGACTTAATCTCCTCAAAGTCGTATTAGAGATAGTTAAAGAAGCAGGGTTAACCCTGAATTTGGAAAAATGTTTCTTTTTACAAACTGAAATTGAATATTTGGGCTATGAGATTAGTGGAAAAGGAATCAGACCAGGGAGTAAGAAAATCGAGGCAGTATCGGGATATAAGGAACCAAATAATATCCATGAGTTACGCATGTTCTTAGGGCTTACAAGTTATTTTAGGAAGTTTGTCCCGAACTATGCACGTATTGCGCATGACCTGTACAGGCTGCTTCAGAAAGACGTTTCCTGGGAATGGGGTCCGGTACAACAGAAGGCTTTCGTAGAGCTGAAGGAGGTGTTGACAACGCGTCCACTTCTTTCCATCTTCCGCCGACAAGGGGATATCGAAGTTCACACTGATGCTAGCAGTAAGGGCCTGGCTGGTATTCTTCTCCAGAAACAAGATTGTAAATTAAAGCCGATATCCTACTTCAGTCGTAAAACAAGCAGAGAAGAAGCAATGTATCACTCTTACGAGCTCGAGACCTTGGCAGTCGTGGAATCCCTTAGGAGGTTTCGTATTTATCTGGTAGGTAATCATTTCAAAGTGGTCACAGATTGCTCAGCAGTACGGTATACGTTCCAGAAAAAGGACCTAACGCCAAGAATTGCACGATGGTGGCTGCTCATCCAAGAATACGATATGGAGGTTGAACATAGACCAGGTAAGTCACACAGTCACGTAGATGCCCTAAGCAGATGCCCAGTCGAGCCTACACGAGCAGCAGATATGAACGCGATCGACGTATTTGACTGGATTGTGTGTCTCCAAAATCAAGATGAGAAAATTCGCATCATCAAGGTAAAATTAGAATCCGGTGAGGCCGAGTCTGAACTTAAAAATAACTATAAATTAAAGGAAGAACGACTATACAGGAAAATTGCAGATGGAACAGATAGGTTGGTTGTTCCTAAATACGGGAGGTGGAACATTTTAAGGAAATATCACGATTGTGTAGGACATCCAGGGTTGAGACGGTGTGAGAAAATCATCAAGGATACGTTTTGGTTTCCCGGCATGACCAGATTTATTCGTAAGTACGTAAATGCCTGTTTAGATTGTATCTACAAAAGAGGTCAGTATGGACGTCCTGAAGGTGAGCTTCACCCAATCGAGAAAATAGCTGAACCACTGCACACGCTACACATTGACCACCTGGGACCATTCTGTAAAAGTCGAGCAGGTAACTCTTACTTGTTGATGGTTGTTGATTCCTTCACAAAGTTTACCTGGGCAATACCAGTGAAGACTACAAGAGCTCGTGAGGTATTGTGGGCACTATCCAATATATTCTGCTCGTTTGGTTATCCCAAAAGAATAGTATCTGACAGCGGCTCATGCTTCAAGAGTAAGAGTTTCAAACAGTTTTGTTTAGATAATCTCATTAAACACATAATTAATGCGGTAGCATGTCCTCGCGCAAACGGGCAGGTGGAAAGGTACAATCGCACATTATTAGATGCCTTGAATACCAGCGTGGACAACGAGAGAGACTGGGATACAAAACTTCCAGATGTTATTTGGGGTATGAACAACCTGCAGAGTTCATCGACAGGGTTCACTCCTTTTAAGCTGATGTTTAGCGCCAGTCGTAGTAGGTATCAAGGCATGTCAGGGAACTCTTTTGATGATGAACAGACAGCAGAGCAAACACTGCGTTCCGCAACAGGTAATCTGAAAAGGACAGCTGAAGCCATGCGTAAGCACTTTAATGCAAAACGGAAACGGCCAACCAAGTACAAGGTAAATGATTTGGTGCTCTGGAAAGGAGCGGCTGACAGGAACATCAACGTTAGGCGAAAGCTGAAAGAAAAGTTTAGCGGGCCTTACAAAGTATCAAAAGTTGTTGGTAATGACAGATACGTGATCACTTCATTGAAAGGTGTTAAGGGATACAAACGGTTTGAAGCTTTAGTATCTTCTGACTCTATTAAGTTATTTCAAAGAGAGACTGATGTTCAGGAAAGTAGTTCTGATGACAGTCAAGTCGATAGCACTGAGGAATTAATTGATTTATTGGAAGGATAAATATTCACTTGGAGATATTGATAAATGGTTCGAATATTTTATTCGTTGGTTTAAACCTATTTTTGAATTACCTATGGTTCATTTGGAATAATGGTCAAATTAAGTATTGGTTAAATGGAATATTGGTTAAATGGATTATTGGTTAAATGAAGTAATGGTTAAATGAAGTTAAGGGTTAATTGGAGTAATGTTTGACTGAAATAATGGCAAATTGGAATTAAAAATACTTTGGAAAATATTGGTCTATTGAAAATACGAATCTAATGTGGAAATGATGGATCAAATACTTAATTATAACTTTTGACAGTGAGAATATAAACGTCGATTGGACTTGTTGAAAGGGAAGAGATTAACTACTGAATATACATGCTTTGCGTGGTAATGTGGTATAATTAAGAAAAATAGTCAATACTTAAAAATCATTATATGTAGAAGTTAATTGGTCGTTGTGAATGGCTAATCCTTGTTTCTTCTCTCTCTTTGCAGAGTCGCAAAGTCGTCAGGATGGACGAGTGTCAATAATGGCCACGCTCGTACTATAGATGGCGTGACGATCGCGGTGTTAGAACATCGCCATTCTTCACAGCTGTCAAGTCAACAACTTCGTTCCCCGCGCGTCAGCAAGATGGCGCGAGATAGTGGCGTTAGCAGCGCCTGTCTACATTTCCCTCGAATGGAACCAATCGGCGTCTTTCGCCCTACAATTAACTGCAACGTGATTGGCTGAACATTATTAACCAATTAGACTTCAAACGTGTTGGCGGGAAATCTACACTTCTTGGTACGAACCTGAAACGGCAGGGGCATTACTTTTGCGTGTTTGGTTAGAGGAACTGTTGAAAGTGCTGTGTATCTTAATTAAGTGGCGTTGCGACAAAGATAAGTACTTTCTGTTTAAACTTAACAAAAACGTATTGTTCGTTAGGAGACTACGGGCTAAGCTTTTGGTTGATTATTTAAATTAACGGTTTTTGATGCTGATTGCAAATGCTGTAGTATCGGCTTTTATTTCAAATAGTTAAGCAAATAATAAGTCGCTTTCGTATCTTAATATAAAACTTAATTTGGTGTGTATTCTGATAACTTCTACTAGTCGGACGATCGTTCAGTTTTAAAAAAAAGTAACGTTCCTTATTAAACAATAAGATGAGCACTTACGTGCAAATTGTGTAAAACTCTTGAATCTATTAGGGAGTTATGTTTTCAGGGTTTATTAATTGAATATACTTAATGATCGTGTGGCTTAATCAAATTAGCCCTTTATTAACCAGTGAATGACCAGGGTTTTCTTGAGTTTTATTGGCGAATTTGATTAATTTAAATAAAGTCATAATTATTAGCTATTGCTATATGGTATTTGAAAATATATTACATTGCTTTACTTGTCTTAAGGTTTCATTCAAATACTACCCTGGTATTGACAATAGTCTTATTAGCTATTGTTACAATGGTAATTTAAAATATGCTAGATTGCTTTACTGGTTTCAAGATTTAGTTCAAGTGTTAACCTGGTTTCCTTTACAATTATAATTTACTTAATTGTTTTAATAATAGTCTTGTTGCCTAAATATTGCCGTATGGTGTATTTAAATAAATTACATTGGGTTACTGGTCTCAAGGTTTCATTTCAATATTAACCTGGTTATAACAATTGATTGATTCAGGCGTTGCTTTGTGAGGGTCCATATTTATGAAATAAAACCTAGTAACATGCAAAAAATAGGCAAAAAATACATGAGGGGATAAGTCCACCGTTATACTTGTATCTTTGTAACTTGTCTTTTGTTTCTTTATTTTCAGTACAATGAAGTATTTACTTACTTACCATGCTACTCCGCGACCACAAATGTGCAAGACAGAATCAGAATATCTAAATCTGTTACCTACCGCAGTGGAACCTTTTGGTAATAAACGTCATATTGACTTCTTTCGTAGAAAACAGCGATGCCTTTTTTAGTATAACAAAGGTTTTGCAGAGGGTCTAACGGCCTCCCATCCCAAATTAACGATATTACCTACATTATGCAGTTCATCATCATCATCATCAGCCCACAGCAGTCCACTGCTGGACATAGGCCTCTTCCATGGCGCGCCACAACACTCTGTCTTCGGCCCCTCGCATCCATCCGCCGCCAGCAACCCTCTTGAGAACACTACGCTTTCCCGTTCGTGGTCTCCATTCGAGGACTCGTTTGCTCCACCGTTCATCGTTCCTACGACATACGTGGCCAGCCCAACGCCATTTCAACGAACTAATTCTTTGAGCAATGTCGGTGACTTTAGTTCTTTGTCGGATAATGTGATTGCGGATTTTATCCTTCAAAGAAACCCCTAACATTGCTCTCTCCATAGCTCGCTGAGTGACCCGAAATTTATGGACTAACCTCGCAGTCAAGGTCCATGTTTCGGCTCCGTAGGTTAAAACTGGTAGGACGCACTGGTTGAAGACTTTAGTCTTTAGGCACTGAGGGATGTCTGACGACAGGATATGCCGAAGTTTCCCGAAAGAAGCCCAACCCAACTGTATTCGCCGATTAGCCTCTTTCTCAAAGTTGTTTCTCCCGAGTTGTATAGCCTGACCAAGGTAGACATACTCAAGCACAACTTCGAGTGTGGCGCCACCGACGGTAACCGGTCTCGGAATGACATGGTTGTTGAACATAACCGTGGTCTTGTCCAAATTCATTCCGAGACCCACTCGTCGGGAGGCAGCGTTGAGGCTATTCAGCATGTCAGTCAATTCCTGCAGCGACTCTGCCATTATCACTATGTCGTTGGCAAAACGGAGGTGAGAGATGTATGTGCCGTTGATGTTTATGCCGTGTCCGCTCCAGTCCAGTAACTTAAAAACATCCTCCAGTGCATTGGAGAACAGTTTCGGGGATATAACATCCCTTTGCCTGACTCCCCTTTGCCTGACTCCCCTTTGCAGCTGGATGGGACCCGTCTGACAATCCCGAATCTGGACGGACTTGGCTGCGGACCTGTATAAGCATCTCAGCACCTCTATGTATCTCCAATCGATACGGCAACGCTGCTGAAATTCCAGAACAGCCCAGGTTTCCACAGAGTCGAAGGCTTTCTCATAGTCCACAAAAGCAAGACACAGGGGCTGATTATACTCCTCTGACTTCTGTATAATCTGAATCACTGTGTGTATGTGGTCCATGGTACTGTAGCCTTTACGAAACCCAGCCTGCTCAGCTGCTCACGGTTCGGCCATTTGCAGTTTTCAGTTTCGTTAGGTTATTTTTCCCAAGTTGCTGCATAAAGACTTTTGATCCCCGGTTGCGCTCTATCGCCTCCATAATAGAGCGGGCATTGGAACTACGGAGATCGCGCCTTATCAGCTTTCTCACCTGCTTGGAGAGCTCTTTTTCACCTAACGAAACAGTCTGCGTCGCCATTTCTCGTCGCCGCCTCATGATTTCCAGAGTCTCGCTAGAGAGTTTAGACTGCCGCATACTTCGCCGCTTTGGGAAACACGCTGCTCCCACATCTCTAATCGTCCTCACCAACTGATCGGCCTCTCTGTCAACATCTTCGGTGGTTTCCAGCAAATCAAACCGATTCTTCAATTCCAACTGGAATTTTTCGGAACTGCTTTCGATCTAGAGCTGTGTTGGACGCAAAACAGATCTCACCATGCGGACTCTCTCCAGCTTATGACATATATTCAGAGTGCCTCGAACAAGTCGGTGATCCCTGCCTGTGTTAAACCTGTTGATCACTGAGACATCCCTAAAAATATGCTTTGTATCCGTCATGATAAAATCGATCTCATTTTGCGTCTTACCGTCGGGGCTTCTCCAAGTCCACTTCCTGTGAGGCGCTTTCTTAAAGAAAGAATTCATTAGGGAAAGTTGTTGGCTTTCCAGAAAGCTGAGTAACATGTGTCCCCTGTGGTTTCTAACTCCAAATCCGTGCGGTCCGATGGTCGATTCGTCACGTGCCTGTACCCCCACCTTTGCGTTGAAATCCCCCATAACAACGCTGTAGTGTGTTCTAGTAGTGCTATGCATGGCTTTACTAATGTCCTCATACATAGCTTCCACTTCGTCGTCGCAGTATGCCGAGGTCGGCGCGTACACTTGTATAACTTTCAAGGAATACCTGTCAGTCAACTTAAGTACAAGGTACGCCACCCTTGCCGACACGCTACTGATCTCCACGTTGCTACAGAGAGCTCTATTGACAAGGATGCCGACTCCACCTTGGGACTGCTGTTCGCCCTCCCGAAAGTAAAATAAGTTACCGGAGCTTAGGGTTATCGTATCCTCCCCCTCTCTACGGACCTCCGATAGCCCCAGAATATTCTACTTCGAGTTCTGCGATCCTATCGTCATGCCTCAGGGTGCGTCCGTTATAGGTAGCTATGTAAAGTCGTTTGTTTTGGTAGCCATCCGTAACGCGGTGATTCTTAGCACCCCCCGCCCTACCGTTACCATGGCCGCTACCGTAACCAGGAATAGTAGGGCTGCCGAGAACTGGGGGCCGGGGGTAATGGTTGTGCTGCCATAAAAAGTTATGCAGGTTATGCAGTTACTTTTCAGAAATGTTTCACAGGGTAAATGCATTAAATTTAGATGCTCGAGAAGTAAAAAATCTGATAGAGGCTGTATAGGGAGACGCAGCCGTAGGCAGTGGGTTACTCCTTGTTCGTGCTAGCTAGAGTGTGTGTGACGAAGAAATCGTTCTTGTAAACTAGTGTACAGACCCTGATATGATATTAGCAATCATAAATAAAATATGCAATTAATAACATTTAAACACGTTTTATTCAAATATTACGAGCTCTAGCCAACTTCCTGATCCTACGGTAATCAGGTGCAAGCGTTATTTGTTCTAACTGTGATTTTGCACTGTGACTGCCGGTGCACCTTCTAGGGTGTGTCGATGAGTTGTTCTCTTTCTCTGACTACAATACCCACAGTGGACCGCGGTGCTCGAGGCAACCTCACGCGGCTTGAACCCGCCCAATTCGTAGATGTTTGGTTTGTTGTTTTTGCGCTTGGAAACGCTTTGACTTCTAATGATCACAGGTTATTTTAAGAATTCTAACAAACACAGCGCGCGATGATTAAAATTACATAATTTCAAATGCGTCTTGATCGCGCTATTACAGCACTACTTGACGCCAGCAACTGCAGTTAGGTATCTATTTTATCTACCGTACTGGGTAATGGCTCCATTGCAATATCTATAATGACATTAGAAAAGTTGAAAAGCCCCCGACATAGTCATTTCAAAAACGGGTGAACCGATTTTATTGAAACTTAGCTATGAACCATCTCGATTATTACAAAAAATCGCATCGAAATAGGTCTCCCCGTTTGGGAGCTATGATGCCACAGACAGATACACAGGTCAAACTTATACCACCCATCTTTTTCGTCGGGGGTTAAACACAGGTCAAACTTATAACACCCCTGTTTTTCGTCGGGGGTTACAAAATATCGAGAGAATTACTATTTGGCATTTTTCGCTACAACCTTTTTTGAAATGCGCGGGTTGGTGTCACGTAGCTACTACTCAAATATTGGTATGTCAAAACTGTCAAAACATTTCGTAATCATAATTTTCATAGTTAATTAATTTATCTTTACAAACAATCGTTTATTCCGTGTGAAAAAGAATTGACTATGTATAAATATCTGATTTCGGTTGTGAAGTTTTTACGTGTGTACCTAAGTGTGTAGGTAGGTTCGTGTTGTGTTTTTAACAAGCTTCAAGTGTTTCGTGATTATAGCGATGTGATATACCTAACCATTGTAAGTTTTTAAATCTTTAGCAGGATTTAAAATATCATTTTTGTTCTACGAGGGGCGGCTGATAAGTAATCTCCTTGGTCAGAAATATATATAAAAATGATGCTGGCTGGTATGGATTTATATTCGTTTGTTATTCTATTTTCAAAATGTATTACATTCATTTGTATATTGCATCACGTTTATTTGTCTCCTACGATTGTTTCAAACATGTCGGTAGAAAAAGTGAAAATGGATAAAATCGAGCAGCGTGCGGTGATTAAGTTTTTGACTAAAAAAGGGAATACGCCTTCGGAGATTAGACAGCGTATGTTACGTGTGTTTGGCAGTTCGTGTTCTTCCGAATTTGTTATAAAGTTTTGGTCAAAGCAGTTTAAGTTAGGTCGTGAGAGCCTGGAAGATGATCCTCGTAGCGGAAGACCAGTTTCGGCCGTCACCGATGAAAATGTAGCCAAGGTGAAAAAAAAATATTAGAGGACCGACGAGTGAAGCAGTGGGAGATAGCTAGAGATGTGAGCGTCAGTAAAGAGCGAGTCAATGAAATAATTCATGAGCATTTGAAAATGTCCAAGGTTAGTGCACGTTGGGTCCCCAGAATGTTGACTGCATTTGACATGGAGAGGCGTGTCAAATGTTGCGAAGAGTTTTTGGACATGAGTCGAGGGAAAGAGGAAGAAATAATTTCTAGAATTGTATCATGTGATGAGACTTGGATTCGACAATGGGACCCGGAAAATAAGCAAGAGTCGTTACAGTGGAAATTTAAGGATGAGAAGCCGCCTCGGAAATTCAAGGTCTGTCCATCGGCAGGTAAACTTATGGCTACAATCTTTTGGGACACAGAAGGGATTTTGCTCATAGATTATTTACCAAGGAAAACTACAATGAATTCTGATTATTACTCAAACTTACTATATCAACTAAGAGAGACAATAAAAGAAAAACGGCGAGGTAAACTAAGCAAAGGAATTCTGATTTTGCACGATAACGCACCAGTGCATACCGCCCGCACAACGAAGCTAGCAATTAAAGACAATGGCTTCGAAACCATTGACCACCCCCCTTATAGTCCAGATTTAGCCCCCTGTGACTATTTTCTGTTTAGACTTCTCAAGAAACACCTCAGGGGACGAAGGTTTATGACCGATGCCGAAATGAAGGCTGCGGTTACTGACTTTTTGACGACAAACCGAAAGATTTTTTTTTTAATGGTTTAAATTCAATATTTGAATAAATTAATAAGTGCATTTTACTGGCAGGGGACTATATAGAAAAATAAAAAAAATTAGCCACGACAGTCTTTTGTTTCATTGTTAGGTAGATTACTTTTCAGCCGCCCCTCGTATGTCCTAACATCAATACCTGCTAAATAATCTCTTACTAAGTACTTGCTTAGAGCACGAAGAAGAGCATAGCTCCTCATGGGTGAAATCGAAATAATTATACATTGAGTACGTATGGCTTATCTACCTATCAGCTGTCAATATTTATTTACTTACGTTAACTGTGTCGTACAATGGTAAGTATAACCTAAATCCATCATGAATCAATAAAATTAGAAATTCAGAAAATGTGCAAAGCTGTTTGACGTTTCAAAATGCAATGACGTAGGTACCTACATACCGAGTAGCACTACTCTATGTAAGTAATGAATGAGAGAGAGAGATAGGAAATGACACAGTACACTGGGAGCATGGACCGGAATTAATTTAAACATTCGTTAGCTAAATGGTCATTAATTAACATAACAATAAAAAAAATTGCAGGAGTGTTCAGAATAATTAGCCCGACTAGCTAGTGAAATATCGTTAAAGCATTATTTGACACCCTGTATATTATTATTAATTGCATACATTTTTCACAAAGGGGACGATATTCACATAAAAATCACAATTACAAAGTGCCCACTGATGGGGAATTGCTTAATAAGCCGTGTTGTAAGTAATATACCGTTACATTATTTTAGTGCGGATTAATGTCCAGTTGCCAAAGTAGTTAAGCGCGTACTTACCTTAACCTTAACACCCGAAACCCAATAACACCTGCTCCTCGCCTGATACCCACAACTAATAATAGCTTTATCGACTGTAATTAATCAAACAGTAATTAATCAATGGGTCATATAAACAAGCAACACCAAAGAGCGCACCGCTTCATACATCATTATTACATTCTTGTTTACAGCATTTAGATACTTAATGGTAATGTTTCATGGTTGCTATGACATATTATATTTGCTTGTTTTTCTCCAAAATGAAGGTTAAGTAATTCTGATTTGTCAGTTCTAACGTCAGCGGACTGCGGTTGTGGATAAATAAGTAAATACAATTGATTTACTTGGGTAGTGACATAATAATATTGTGGGCTATTTTATCAAAATTTAAGATAACATTAGTCTTTGACAACACACTGACTTATTTATATATGTCTTTTTCGGAAAGAGCCGTAGAGCATCTCTGCACTGCATGGTTCAAACGAGGTTTTAGTACACGGTCAGAATTGTACAAGAAAATGGTGTAATTGTAAAAGAAAGTGATGAAATAGGGTCCCAAATGTATACAATAAATAAATGAACTGGTAATGTGAAACTACCGTGAGTCTCAATCATAGTGAAATAAACGGATCACTCACGTATGTCAGCCGAGTATAGCCTGACATGTTTCGGACTAATCCGTATACGTTTCGCAACCGGCGAAAGCGTGTGCTCCCAGAGGAAGGACTACGGATTAGTCCGAAACATGTCAGGCTATACTCGACTGATATACGTGAGTGATCCGTTTATTTCACTAGAACTGATAATGTGTCATAAGTAGTTAAGTGATTGAAATATTCATTTCGAAACTTGAAAACTAAGTGACGTGCCATTCAAAATAGTTGTTATGTCATTATTGAGTGTTTGATATTAAACAGATTATCGAATACAGGTAATAGCCAGTAAAGACTACCAAACTATCATTAGCTAAGTTGTTACGTCATTTAAGATATTGAGGCTAGGCCCTAGTTATTTCCTAGTACGGGACGTAGGAGCACTTCACATTTTCATTTCATTTTTCCTTTCACCGTAAAACTTTTGTTTCCGTTTTGCTCAAAAAAACCTACTATGCACTCAGTATTCTTGTGTATAAATATTTATTGAAAGTTAGTTAAATAGAAGGTCCAATGTCAATATTAATTATGTAGCCCGTAGTCGGACGATAATCAACTGCGATAATTGGCATTTGCCGAGAATTGCCACTAGGTCTACCTTTACCCTTGGTTAACCCAGGATGAGTTGATGGAATGGGATTGTGTAAATATGTAATTAGGTATTCGGCATCACTCTGGCAGGGTATAATGATATTGCCTACTATACACAGTATTTATACTTATAGGTAGGTAATCGTAATAAAGACCGCACTCCTGAGAAAAGCATACTATAAAGTGGATGCATACTTATGTGATGATACCACTTGGGCAAGGCCGAAAATAGAAGATAATTAGGACATCAATGTGGCTTGGCTGCGTCCCGGAGATATTCGTGTATGGTGTCTGGCTCTGTTGCCGTTGTCTGCTGCGTACTAATTTTCACTAATTTGTATTTAATTATATATAATTGACATAAATAATATTTTATTTGTCTGACATAGTGACATTAAACGTGTATTTCATAATTTTTTGTTATTTGTCATTTGGAGACCATATAGATCTTCAGTTTATGTATATGTATTATTATACTTATTATTTGACCGTGGAGGCGTTTAACACCTCTGCTGATTTTAAATTTAGTTTAAATTGACCCTTGGAGAATACGTCTCTAGGCCATTTAGATTAAGTATTATATTATAGTATTAATTCAGGGACCCTATACATTTCTTTGTAATTCTGATATTCGTAGATAATTGACCTGGAGACCCTATACAACACATCTCCTGGTCAATTCAAACGTGCTAGTCAAGTAAAGTGTTCTGATTTTGCTGTTCTAATAATTATTTTTTACTCTTGTTTCTAAAATACTGTATTTTTTTCTTCTTCTTTATTTTCTAATGATACAGTGAGGTTTCTTTGTGTAATTCATCTATGTTTAGGTATTGTAAGAGCTAATGTAACTTGTTTTTAGAAAAAAATACTTTGTGCCAAGTTTCTTGCGGCGCATTCCTCTTGGAAATCCTGGTCTTTCCGAAAGTGCTGGTAGACTCAAAAAAAAGTAGTGTAAAAGAGCATTCAACTGCCTGTTTGCTGAATAAAGTTTTGAATTTGAATTTTTGAATAATGAACTTATTACACAGCTAATAAGCAAAAGCGAAGGTCTTTCAGTAAAAAGAAGAAAACATTAATAAAACCACGTTCCACTCCACTCCACTCCACCGCGGTCAATAGTAGTTAACAAAAGACAATACTTTACTATTATCCAGATTTGCGAACGTTTCTGCTTAATTATGATATCTTCATCAATACTAGAGTGTGGCTGCAGCTGTGCTCCCCGTTTTTCTTCAACTTTGTAAGATATTGTAATTAGTGTTTTGCTTTGCATTGCGGGTAGAATTATTTTGTGTGGTATTTTTTAGGGTTCCGTACCCAAAGGGTAAAAAACGGGAACCATTACTAAGACTCCACTGTACGTCCGTATGTCTGTTTGTCTATCTGCCTGTCTGTCCGTCTGTCACCGGGCTGTATCTCATGAACCGTGATAGTTAGATAGTTGACGTTTTCACAGATGATGTATTTCTGTTGCCGCTAAACAACAAATTAATACTAAAAACAGAATAAAATTAACATTTAAGTGGGGCATACAACAGACATGATTTTTTTGCCGTTTAATATAGATAATGGTATAGGTGGTTTTAAAAATACGGTTTTTAGCAAAAATTTAATATACCTACTATACTCAGCGGTAAAAAACGTGGCCCTCATTGAGTACATACTCAAATTTGGATTTTTTTTTTGGATCCAAGATAGCGGATGACAGTTTGTCACTTTTGACATAAAAAATAGAACTTTTGATTCCATATATTCGGTTCCGGTCTCCGGTGATAACTGATTTGCAATTGGATTTAGGATGACAGTTTGCAATTTTTTTGAACACAAATTTGATTGTTTGTTGACTTTTTTTAATTGTTAATAACGTCAAGCTATCATCCACCATCTTGAATCCAAAAGTAATGAATTTTAATAATTAAGTACATGTTTTTCTCTCATTTACAATTTTCCTCGCTGTAATGAGACGAAAAGTTGTGCGTTTCGGTCGGCTGCAAAAATGTTTTGCATCTCGTGTTTTGAAACTCACGCTGCGCTCAGGATTCTTTCCTCCAATCCTGCAATCCTTCGCTAGCTCGGGTTTCAATGCAAGCACTTGCGCCAAACAATAACTTTGCAGCCTTACATAAGGAATTCTTGGTCCACTTCTGCATTCTATGTTATAAGAGAAAATTCAATTTTACGTTTCAGTCGCCATACGATATTAAATTGTTTGTGGCTCTCGCTTTAGCTTTAGGGGACAGTTTGAAACTTCTTTTCTTCGCGTGCGGCCAAAAGCGAAAGGGGTTTTTCATTTAGAAGTCTTCTTTTAATAAAACAAGAATTGTTAACAACGGGTGCACAGCTGTTACCTATTAATTTTCTTAGTGAATACTTAACGTAGGTTGGTAGGTACACAAGATAAGCTTTCTACGTTAATGTCCATAAGACCCCGATTAAAGGAAGCGACATCTATATATAACGCATCAAAAACTGTAATTCAAGTTAAGTATTAATTTTCATTTGCAGTGATACCTCGATCGTTCATGCAATGGATGCTGTTATTAAATTCCCACTTAACGTATAAGTTTGCTAAGTTGTTGCTATAAAAAACTCGGTGTAGTGAGGTTTCACGCCTATGGAGAGTTAATTTTTAAGATTCCGTACATCAAAAGGAAAAAAACTGAACTATAATAGCATCATTGCATATCTGTCTGTCCGTCCGTCTGTTACATTTTGTACTCATCTATGTTATCTATAGCTATCAAACACTACCGTGACTGACTGACTGATTGACTGACTGACTGACTGACAGACAATGCACAGCCTAAACCACTGGACCTAGAGACTTGAAATTTGGCAAATATATAAAGTATCCTAGAAGTGCACTAAGAAGGGATTTTTCAAAATTCCCACGAGATAGGGAACTAGCCCATTTTGAAATATTTCACGGGGGCAAAGCCGCTAGGCAAAATATAGTTATATACCTATAAAACAGCCGCTGTTTTAAGTCCGCCTTTGTACTGAAATGTTATTGTTGTAACTTGTGTTTTATCCTATTTTTTGTACAATAAAGTGTTTACTTACTTACTTACTTACTTAAAACAGTACCGTGACTGACTGATTGACGGACTGACAACGCACAGCCTAAACTACTGGTGCTAGAAACTTGAAATTTGGCAAACATGTACCTAGAGTATCATAGTAGTGTACTAAGGAAGGATTATTCAAAATTCCGACGGGATAGGGAATAAATGGGACTTATATTTTCGAATTAAAATTTACTCTATCTTTGTAACTGTAATTATTAGATATTTCAAATTTGGCATGCAAGTAGGTAACAATAATGACTTAAAACAGTTTTCAGGATTTTTCTAAATTCCCATGGGATAGGGAATAAAGGGAATTCATATTTTTGCTTAAAAGTTACCCTCTGACTAATAGACAGCGCAAAGCCTACTGGTGCTAGACTTGTGATTTGGTATACAATATCTACCTAGAGTATCGAAATTCCTATGGTATAGGGAAATAACTAAACTTTGTTTGTTTCTTTGTTTCTAAGGAGGTAATCTCTGGAACTTTCATCAATAGAAAGCTACACTATCCCTGATTGACATAGGTTACTTTTTCTCCGAGAAAATGCAAAATTCCCGCGGGATAGAAATTAGTGAATTCAACTTCGGGATAAAAGTAGCGTATGTCAAACAAAAACAGTGTAGCATTCTTTTAGTGAAAAGATTTTTTGAATCGGTCTAACAACATTGCTACGGTCAGCACCTTGCAATTTAATGTCAAACTTACGGAACTACGTTTAGTATTATGCCAATACTCATGAGGATACCACGATTTTCAATGCAGTAAAACAATGTTACAAATATACAAGAAACCGTAATTAATATGTTTTAAATTTTTAATATAGATTTATATAGTTTGGGTCTCTAGTTAAGTGAACTCTAAATTCTCTCTATCTCGAACACAATTGTCAGTTCACAACAAGGTTCTGTTGCTAATCAACAATCTGTCACAAAAATAAAAGTCGTCCGGTTGAAGATTTTAATTCAATTGAAAGAAAAGTTTTCTTATTTTCCAGAAGTTTCCACGGGAGTCGAGCGCAGTTCAGCCTGATTAATGGCCATTGCCAGGGAGATAAAAAAACTATCGAGCATTTTGTGCGATGTTTTAAAGCCTTATAGCAGATTTCGCACTTTAACAATGCTAGTAAATATGGGATTTTTAAGGGCGCAAAGGAGCGTGGAATTTTGTTTAAGTATGGGTTTTTGTAAAATCTTTGGCACTAAAATATGCACTTAGCAATTTTGAACAAAAACTACAATGAAATTCAATCAATTCAATAGCTCCACACATTTCGGACTAAACACTGTGACTGGAAGCACTTTTTGCGGATGGTAGGACCTTGTGTGAGGTCCGCCCGGATCGCTACCACCATCTTACTCGCTAATCCTGTCGCTAAGCAGCACTGCAGGGCTTGCACTGTTGTGTTCCGGTGTGGAGAGTAATAAGAGGCATTTTATCTTAGCTCTCTAGGTTGGCAACGCATCTGCAAACCCCCCGGGGTTACGGGTGTCTATGGGCAGTTTGTGATCACTTACCATCAGGTGACCCACTTGCTTGTTTGCCTTCCATGTCATATAAAAAACCTTGTTTCATCATATTTTTTATGATTGTCAAAAGTAGAGTATCATAACTAGGTACTGTGAGCTGGTGCCTATTTAGGCACGGCCGTTGGGTGGATGTTGCTCTAGTGGTTCAAGCTGCGAGAGGCGTAAGAAGAGGGAATAACACTTGTGTTTTAAATGATTTTTTGTATTTTTCAATATGAACCAGTACACGACTTTTCATATGAAAGCCTGTTGACAGAGTGTCGCTCTTGTTTGGTGTCTTTTTAGACACTTTGCATTCGTATTTTTAAATAACGAACACAATCATCAAACAATGAGCGGCCTCTTTACCGTACCTACACTAATCAAATCAAGCTCGTTCACACTAACTATTGACGCAGATTTCAACACTGTAAAATGGGAATGTCGATTAATTTCAATGGCTTTAAGTAGGTACTTTCTACGGAATGAAAAACATTCTCTCACCAACTGATACCTTATCAAACCTAATGTAGTGCGTCGAATCCGAGGCCAATGAGTATTCGGACACAGCAGAACCCCCCCCCCCCCTGTTGTCCTATTGTATCATACTTACTTCGTATGTGCTCCGTTACTCTTGTGGATATTATTTTGTTCAGTCTCTCAGATACCTATAGTTTTTCCCAAAGGAACAAGAAATCATAACATTTAGGGAGCCCCTATCCTTTGGTAAACGCTGTCTGAGCTGCATAAATGAGGACGCAAAATCAACTTTATGCTATATAAATTATGGGCGTAACAAAAGCCTGTTTTTTTCTATAACTCCCTTTAGGTACTGGTGTAGCCCCCGGCAAGTAGCGAGAAGCGAAAGTTTTTTAGCATGAAAATTCTGTTACTTTTGTCTCTGAGTAACAAAATGTCCATACTAAAAAAACATCGCTATTCGCTATTCCCCGGCGGTGGGACAAATGCCTAAGCAGGTATTGTGAGGAAACCTGCACACCACTCCTGCGAAGCAATTAGGTAAATGGTGTGTGTGAAGTTCCCAACGCACTGGGCCCGTGTGGGAACCCTATTCTGAGAGCAGGCCAGTGCCCAGCAGTGGGAAGTAAAAAAGACTGATGATACCAACTTCAGCGATTTGATTTTTTACGCTCTGTTATCATTTTATTGCTCGGGTATGCCTTCCGCCTTGACGAGACGGACTACGCCATTGTCCCCATGTGGGTTACATAAATCTATAAGCTACTATAGAAAGAAATCCTGCAATAAATCCTCGCTGCTGCAAATGATCGTTTAAACTAATAACATTGGTATCTTATAAAGTTTTAAACTTTTTGATGTTATTTGAAATTAAATGAAATGAAATATGTAATATTTGTCATTTAGATAATTAGTGTAAATTTGTAACTATTATACAATACGACACAACTTACCCATTTAAATCCGCTAGTACTGTAAAAGCATTTCTCTGATAGGCAAGAAATTAATTTGCTTTTAAATACCCTAAAATTTTGCACTTAAAAATGTCATAGTAACATAGTAATAGTAAATAAATAGGTAAATAATAAATAGTTTCATGAATTCAGAAATGTACCCGATTAATAATAGCTACAATAAGTACTAATGTTGTGCGTAATACCTCATTTTGAAAAAGGGTTGTTTATAAATTTGAAACGTAGCCGACTGCTAATGTCCTTAGGTGTAAAACTGCTTAAAAGCAAATTGCGCCTTTGCGTTTACGTCGACCGAATACAAAGCCTACCTTAACCGAGGCGCGTAAACGTATACAAATTGTAATTAAAGTATTGTTTACCCCGACGCAGGTGGTGTTATGTTATGAACAGTCAAAGTCACAGAAGGAAGCGGCCATTATCACCATGTACCTTGAAAACTATGCATTAAAATGTTGTAACAAAAAAGTACAACCGTCTTCAAATAACAAAAAAACGTAACTTCTACTGACTTCATATTTGTGCTAGGCCATTATATTGATGGCATCATCTGAAGGCTTTACTATTTTGTTAAAATATATCTATTTCACAATTTTATTTCATGTTAAAAAGTTAGCTCCGGTGGCCATTTGCGGTCTCGATCATCAATTCCATTTTACAAATATACGAGTAATAATAAAAAAATACTCAAATCGCGATAGGTGTGCCTATATAATATTTGAGGAGTGAAGTTACTTCGATTTCTCAAGGATCTCGCCATCAGATCCTGACCTAATGAAAATCATCTGACCAACTGGAAAGTATACCGTTTTAAGCAAATAAAGAATATTCCACATCGGTCCAGCCGTTTCCGAGTAATCGAGGAAATATTGTACTTAATATAAGATAATAATATATTATATACAAAAAACCGACGAGCTGACCTACAGCTTTGTTTTCAGTAAGGTATAGTTTAAATCTAGCTTTCAATTATATTTAGAGTATGATCTTTGTTTGGGATATACGTACGTACAACTCTTGGAGCATACTTTTAATTTCGACAATTCAGTCAATAACATTATAATTTTACTGGAGTATGTTTTTGTATTTTTTGTCATTTTATTTTATTTTTGCTGTTATCCCGTTAATATCAATTACTATAGTTTTAAATACTAAAACATGAATACCTACACAGAAAAATATATCTACGGACACGGAATGTCAAAGATCCTGGTTTGATTGCCGTTATTAGCTACATTTTTTTTATTTTTTCTGTGTGTTTCAATGAGTATTTAAAAACATAATAGCAAAATTCACTTGTTAACATTGTTTGTTCGAAAACGAATGGAAACTCAAATTAAATTCAACAGCCTAAAACCAAAATATGATTATTTTGACACCTTAACTTCGTACGATTACCCTTGTCGCAGATGAGTGGTTTTAAAAAAATATAAATTAATTTCCACATGTCATGTAGCCGAGTTGCAGAGGTACAGTGACTTACTATTATAGTTTTATCACAAACATAACACGGGGATAACATTTTTTGTTTTATTATATCATGGAGCGCCAGTTTCCCGCACCACTGTATTACTCGACAGCCTTGAGGGTAGTGCGTACCTTAGTGGCCATATTCTCTTTTGAGTAGTATGTTTATTCAATTATATAACGATTTTCATTTAATGATCCTGTCTTCTCTCGGTTTCTCTTTCTTTGCTCATTTTGTTCATGTCGTGTTCTACAAGGTGCGTTTTAATTCAATAAACCGTCAAGAATTCAGCCAGGGGTTGAGTAAGTCTGACATTCTTTATTTGAAATATAAATAAATTAAAATATTCTCCTACATGTTCATTGCCTCTGCTGGTTGCCAATATTATGGAAGAATGTTTTTTTTTTTTTATATACTTCACAGGGGTGCTCACTTAGATTTACTCAACCCCTGGCTGAATTCCTAACGATTCATTAAGACGCATCCTCTACTCTTTGATGTAGTCTTATCGCATCCCGAGTTTTCAATACCCGACATATAGAGTAATTATAAGTTATGATAACGTAATTGTAAATAAGAACTTCACAAACTATTGTAATATTTTTTTAGAATATGTATAGATACACCTACTTACTTTGTGACATGTAATTATATTACGTAATTAAAATTCTGAATACACAAAAAAATCTAATTACAGTACCTATTTTAAATATAACTGATTGCATTTTATTATTAACGCCGCATAATTAAGTATAGGGTTGCAGCGAGGAATTCGCCTTTCGCTGAAACCGCGGGTTATTGTTACGTTTACCCTATGAATGATGACGCGGTCGCTCCATAATTGTTGCTCGTATGTTTCGTTGTTCCCGAATTTGTTGCGTGAAATGTTTCTGTCGTTGTGTATATATAGAGATTTAGGGCGCTGTCAGATTTAATGTCTCGTGGTGAGTGAGCATAAATAACGGCCAGCGCAGATACTATGCGATATAGTTCAGTACATATAATTATATACATTTATAGCTTTTCACTATGATGCATCGTAATTTTTTAAGCTACACCAAGGAAGTAAATAGTCGATAAACGCGGGCATAAAATAAAATACAGAAAATTTGAAATGGGACGCCTACTTTATTGTTGTCTAAGTATAACACAATTATGTTTCAAATGTTAAAATATTAATGCAGTCGTAAATTAAACCACAAAAAATAACAATAACTTGTAATAATATTTAACTTTATTACTGGCAATATACTATGCAAGAGTTGGTTGATATTTACAAAAATAGTGGCAAAATCCAATTATTTTATAATTTATGAAAAACCAAATCAGTCTTATACTAAAATGCAGCACAGTTCATCAACGCCGCAATCTGTTGCTCGTAAAAATGTGAGGTTTTCAGCACACCTTTGTGTTTTCTTAATGCATTGTCCACCATTCTTTTGACAGCGAGTTTCTGAGATCGGTACTAGAAAAATAAAAAAGCATTATGTAGTACCAAAATGCACGATCGCCTTACCTATTGATTTTAAAATGATCTGTCGGGCGATTTCTCTAGAAGTTATATTAGACTTTGTAGAGAACATTTTTTTATGTTTATATATAAAGTTTCTTATTTAAAAAGATAAACAGATATGGTTTCATAAAATTCTAAAATATAAAATCATAACTCTGCAATCAGAATTAGCCAAATCTGTGTGTCTTGTTAGTTTTCTGATTTGATAGTTGAAATATTCGCACCCGTATGACAACGGTTAGCGAGACGACAGGTCTATTATCAGGATAAAGATCGGCCGTTATAACTAGTTCGATGACTGTTGCGACCTTTTGCTCTTTTTGACGAGAATAGACTCGCAAACGTGAGTTACTATTAGCAACTAATATCGCTTCAAACATCGTTAATTGTGGGTTAAATCGTACTTGAATTCGTTTTTAGGCATCCGAAGCCAAGAGGCAAAAACGTCACCCTTATAGTTTCGTTATGTCCGTCTGTCTGTCTGTCCGTCCGCCTGTCCGCGGCTCAGCTCAAGGAAACTGTACTAGAAAGCTGTAATTTTGTATGGCTATACATCATATACAGATTAATTAGGCCAACAGTGGTAAAATAAAAGGTTTAGTCCGTTTATCCACCCTAAGATGGACTCTCGAAACGTGTGTCTGAACGGGGTGTTCACATAATAATTCCGATTGTCCACCCCGTTCAGGGTGGATAAACGAAATAAGCCGAATAAAATCTTGGATTTTTTGTTGGTGACCAGTAGGGATGATTTTTTTTATTCTACTTACCTCATAGTGTAGGGTATCGTTGGATGGGTCTCTTAAAAATATTGGGGGTGTTTCAAGATAATTATTCAAATAAGGGATTCGTTTGCGAAATATTTAGGTTTGAAGTGCTCCTTTTGATGGTGGAGTCAAGTGTCCCCCCTCTACCAGAAAAACTGTTGTATCCGGAAATGTGAAAAAAGTGGAAGCAGTAATGCATATAGTGAATTTAAAAGGAAAACTATCACAGATTAGTAGACTTTACATGTTTACGAATAATAGTTGACCAACTTATTTATGTTTGTCTATGTCAGTAACATAGGTTTATAAAATGAACGAAAATAATCGATTTATTGATTATTTTTGTTTTTATTTTATGAAACATTCATGTTATGAAATTCAACATACAATGACAATGCAAAGTAAATCAGTTAAGCAGCTGGACCCGCTACTTAACAGATTTTTCTTTGCATTGTCATTATAGGTATGTTGAATATAGTTTGCTTAGGAGTAGGGCTCTGCTAAAACTGAACAATTTTAAACACTCGGGAAAAGCAAGAAAAAAATTCGAGGATCGATTCCCGTGATAGATGAACTATAAAACCTTAGGGAAAAGATCATGTATCATCAAAATTAGTTTGGTTTTTTTTTGAATTTATCAAACACACGTTCAAGACTGACAGACGCGGCGGGAAACTTTGTTGTATAATATCGATGGTACTCTGACTCAACCTCGTATATAAACTTTGATGAAATTGGAATAACCACATTAGGTTCGCGGTCTAGAGTTCAGTGTTAGCAAAGCCCTACTCCTAAGCAAACTATATTCAACATACGTACGCAAAGAAAAACCTAAGCAAACTGTACGCTGTGTCGGGTCAGTTTTATATATATATATTATGTTACTGACATAGACAAACATAAATAAGTTGGTCAAATATTATTCGTAAACCTGTAAACCTGTAATCTGTGACATTTTTCCTTTAAAATTCACTATATGCGTTACTGCTCTCACTTTTTTCATGTTTCCAAATACAACAGTTTCTCTGGTAGAGGGGGGACACTACATGACTCCACCACTTGAATAACTACTTTAGGTTCGCGGTCTAGAGTGGTTATTCCAATTTCGTCAGAGTTTATATACGAGGTTGAGTCAGAGTACCGTAACCTACTGATACATAGCTGACTTTGTGATTAATATAGTAATTCAGACAATGACGTGGACTTTGATAAGGGCCCCGATTCTAGGGGCATCGAGATGTATCTTGATTTTCACATTCCATTCAATTCCTTCGAGAACCGACATCAATATCTAATTTGATATTATATGACAAATCAAATGTCCCTAGTTATAACATGGTATCTCAAAATCTAGATCTCGGTGATCACTAGTATCGGGGGTTCCGTCATAGTACAGTTGTACAATGTATCGCCTGAACATTAATGCATGAAACAGTGGTGCGACTAGTTATGTTGCGGAATTTGCTATGGAACTATTTTGTATGACTGGTATCACATGTGCGGCTGATAATGTCAATAAATGTCATCGTTTGGTGTGAAACATTAACGAAAGGATATAATAATTATTCAGTCATCTACTCCAAATTACCTTTAATAAAGCGAAACTTTTCTACACATTTTTAATAATGTGACGTTCTTAAAAGGATTAAAATTAAATACTATATCCTTTTATTTAGTTCGACATAGAAATCCTGACATCGGGCCACACCTGCACATTCATGCGAAGCAAATGTGTATGTGAAGTCCCCAATCCGCACTGGGCCCGCGTGGGAACTATAACCCAAGCCCTCTTATTCTAATAGGAGGCCTGTGCCCAGCAGCGGGACGTAAAAAGGCTGGCGACGATGATGATGATCTTTAACATGTCAACTATGACATCTGACAATATCGGTCGCACAAGTGCTATCAGTCTGATAGATAAGTTCCCTAACAATTCCGCAATATTGCCACATCTCACAAAATAAACTTCAGGCAATATTTTTTCTGTAACAAATTTATTTACATTTAAATAATACCGTTTTATATTATGTATTAATTCCAACTCATTTAACAGTTTTTATTTATTATATTATAAACTTACACGAATAACAGCATTCTACACCATCCCTTTGCAAAGGGCATAATCCTTTCACAGGAACCTGCTTGCCCTTAGGACATTCCGTTGACAATACACAAAGTCCACCAAAGGAAATGCAAGGCAAATCATAGCCTTGATAATTTTCTGTAAAAAAGTACAAATCATTAAGTTATCACTTGTTGGATTTATTAGCGTGCGCTTGGCGAATAACTTAAGAAACTACGGATTAGTCCGAAACCTCGGATTATACTCTACTGACATTACGTAAGTGATCCGTTTATTTCAATACTAAGTCTTTTGGCTTTTTATTAGTATTGTTGATTTATTCTGTTTCATGTAACTGTATGTATTTAGGTGTAGCTTTGGTTCTGTTTTTGATGTGATTTTTTTTTAATAAATTATCTTCTGCTTAATTATATACGTATAGACTAAAAATAGTCTATCACTCTCCTTTTAGTCTAACAAGACATCTTGCTCCTTGACTTCATTTGAATGTCTTTATAATGCAAAAAATCTATAAAATAAATGTTCTAACAACAATTCATACAATAAAACGCTTTTATGTAATGGAAATTTACTTACTTGCATCATCGCCAGCAGTAGAACTTACAGTTAAGCCAATCACTGTAAATATAAAGAATGCAGCGTATTTTAAAGCCATGTTGGGTAATGTACAATTTAAAACTGCGTCTACTTTTTGCCAGTGAATCCTGTGAACTGATGCATTAGTAAGCAGCGCCACTTGTAGAGGCGATAGGTATATATACGTAGAGCTCCGCCCGCATAAGTATTATGTAAATTTTAACTTTCGATTCGTTAACATTCATTACCCTTTATTTGGCTTTAAATTAAAAATGAGGTTCTGTTTGTGTTCCATATTGCTGCGTACGTTAGTTTTTTTACCAAAGTAACAGATGTCTTCAAACGAATAAAGTACACTCAATAAAAAAACTACTTAGGGTTTGTAACAAAACGATCTCTTGAGTGCGTTCTAAATTTGTACTACACCAATTTGTTTTGCAAGACTGCAAAGTTGTTGTTTGGCGCGAGTGCTTTTATTGGAACCAGATTAAGAGAAGAATTCTAAGTAATTAATAACATTTGGACAGAAAAGTAATTCGTCGTGTTCACATTTATCATAACAGCATTTAACCTGCTTACTTGGTCAGAATGCAACATGACAGAAACTCATCAGACCGGACATGCACTTGACCATAAACTTAAAAGAACATTAAGGTTAAGTTGGGTTAGTACTAAGACAAGGCGCGGAGCACCTCAGCAGCTGAACAAAGAGGAATAGCAGCGAAAGAAATAAGCGAAAAAGCCGTCTGGGAGACCTACTTACAGGTAGCATAATACCTAACACACTGCACTCAACAAATTATACACCTTTGGGTACTTTATTCGCGACACATCGAACGATATGTTACATTTACTGTACCGTTTGTACTAACTCGGCACTTTGTTAAATTATTATCATTATATTAATCACTGCTAGACTAACTTTACTCGTGTTTGAAATCTCCTAAGGGCTTATAACAAAACAATCTCTCAATTTTTGTTTGTTCTTATTATTTTTGTGATTCACGGCGAACTAAGATAATTAAATAAAACTAAAACTTTCCTCCTTTTTGAAGTCAGTTAATGAGTGTTATCGTTGTATTATGTTAATAATAATATAGGTAAATAAAATATAAGTACCACCAGCTTTATTCATATAATAAAAAGTTCTGACTGAGTGACTGAGGAATTCATTAACACCCAGCCCAAGATAATTAGAAAGGTGAAATTTTGCGTACAAGTTCCCTTTATGACATAGACAAGGGGTACGGAGGGATTTTGCGAAATTCCCACGGGATAAGGAGTTTTGCTACGGGAACAAAGCCGCGGGCGCAAGCTTGTATTACATAAATAAGGTGCGAATAACCGTGCCATTATATTTTCTTTAATCGAAAGAAAATGACACATGCTTCATTGTCACATACATTTCAATTTCCAAAATCTTTTCCACGCTACCGGATAAAAAGCACTTTTCTACGCAGATTTCCAAGAACAAAGAACGCCTTTCTGAACTATTGAGGTGAAAAAAAAAATTGAAATGATGGAACGATGTGTAGCCCATCAAACACAAATAATAATACATAATTGGTTCATTCCGACTAATTGCTGGAGTATCCGTTACAGTTATTTAAGAAAGTACTTGTTTCAGATTCTTTTTATGAATTATAGTGAAATAAACGGATGTGTCTGTTTATGAATACATTTTCATTACAATGGGTTTGTAACGGGAACGTTATACGTAGTTCAGAAAAAAAAATTGATTTAAATTTACGTATAAATTCCGACTAACCGAACCCTATACTCGAACCAATTAAATTAATTCATATCCGGCTTCTTGATAGTATAACCCCTAAATGAGATAACAATGTTTTTGTAAACAGAGTAGGTACATAGGTATATTTTTACGTACGGAATGTAAACATTATTAGATTTTTTACTTTTATCTCATCGTAGCTGTTGCCTACTAAGATTGTTTATTAAACATAAAAAAATGTAAGAAACTTCTGTGAGCGTAGAAAATTAAAATTTTATTTATAGCCTTCGGGCTTTAATTCAGTTAAAAAGAACACCAGAGAAGTTGGATAAATGTTTTTGAATTATTTAACGTCATTTTTGTTTGCTACGCCCAGGAAAGGCGAGATCCGTATATTTAGTGAGAAACGTTTCATTCTTTATTTGAATTTATGACGGCGTTGAAATTTTTACTTATTACAGTAACAGACCATTTGGAGATAATATTTAATTGAACGCATTATTTTAGTCGCAAACTTGATGATTGTGGAGTTCTGGTTTGATTAGTTTGAGTTTCTATCATACTTTTACTTACGTATAAAACAATGGTCTGCCCGTGTGGCTAATATAAGCAGACAATGCACTGCCTGGTACGTACGATAAATACTGATGCGAAGCATGGTGGAAGCATTTGACTTATTATATGATAAGCACTCCGATGTTTTGATTTTTATTACGGATACTTCCAAGCATAAAATTATTGCACACTGATAATGTGCCGCAGGCAAAACCTTTATTCAGCACTAGTGAAATCATTGACGAATTGTACAGGATGTTTTTGTAAACCCAATTGTATTTGTCAATAAATAATTACAGTTATGATCGTTAACATACTCATTTGCTTATTTAAATAAAATAAATAAGCAAATGAGTCTCAAGAAAAAAATGCCACAAGAACGCGCTTCCAGGATGCTACCAATAAGTACAAAACGTGACGATTTGACACCAGGCATTCAACTGTAATTCTATTTGTGTTAGCGTCCAATGTTCCAAATACCTCCCTCGTTGGGTTACTTCGCTCTTAACGTTCTACAATTTAATTTTTCAGTGAGCAGCTCTAACAGTTTAAAGTCGTCGGTCAATCTGTCCAGACGGCTTGTTGCATTGCACGAGAATTTGTTATCCGTTTTACATTCAGTAATTTCATGTGCCCACTAAACATCTTATGGAGAGTTTTCATTATTGTTTTGATTTTCATTATCACATGTTTGTGTTACAGGGTCTCAGGACACTAATTCTTTATACTAGCTATTGCCCGTGACTTAGGAGACGTAAAAGTCTGTTATCTTAACGCTATCGCGCGAAAAATTAAAAATGCTAGTTTCCGTGATAAAAAGTAGCCTATGTTCTTTTCCAAGAACTCATCGATCACTGTAAAAAAAATCGTCAAAATTGCTTAAGCAATTCAAGTGTGAAACGTAACAAACAAACACAAACTTAACTCAGCATCGTATTTATTATAAGTTGGGATTAGAAATGTGGGCATTATGTGGGTAAGCCTATGTTTTGCCTAATTCACGCACAAGTATTGTATGCGCTACGTATAGTACTGGTTTATTTCCACAGCATTCCGTTGTTGTTGATCTAACTGCTCTTATTTGGTAACTGCACTCTCCGGTGCACTTTATCATAGTCATAGTGTTTGTTTCCAAGCTTATGCACGTAGATGATTTTTTGGGTAGAATGAAGAAATAAAGGTGTATTGATGCGGCCACTTTAAATATTACTTGTTAACTAATTAAATAACAATATAATATGTCAAAGTTGTTGAGTAGGTGCATCCATATAGACTTACTAAAATAACAGATTTGGTTTACCTATAGACTAAGCATTTTTTTACATTTTATGTCTTGGATGGGATATTGTTAATATTACTAAGAAGTGTGTGTTTGGGGCTTATATGTTGCAATCTTGTGTGCAAAAAAAAAAGTAACAAAACGACACTTTGACTGTGGTGCGTAATTGCGTCACGTTCTTAACGCTTGCCGTCTGTACTGGAACTCAAAATTTGCTGAAGTTGCGAAAATTGAGGTACGTCTAAGTCGCAAATAGTTGCTACATCGCTATGAAGCGTTTATGGACATCATCACGACGGCTGGTGACAAAAACGAGATGCAATGCAATAGACACGTCAATGCATAAAAGTTGTGTCGCTTAAATGTATTATCAATGTGTGTGTGTGTGTTGTTATTTTACATCACAAGAAAATCTATAAACGTTATTGTATTGTTAACATCTTTACTCACGCTATTCCTTTTTCAAGAATTTGCTGCCTGATCTAAATTGAACTTACTCAACTATACATAGTATTTAAAAATACCTTATCACATCACACATTACCGGACTAGTGGTTAGAGACCCAGTATGTGTTTATCTATATACCTAAGTATGTTTATCGGTTGTCTAATACCCATAGGACACAGCTTTGCCTAGTTTGGGACTAGACATAACGAAAACGGGATATTGACCGCGATTACCTTATAGGTTTGATGAGCTCCCGATATTTCGATGCAGTTGCATGCATCATGATCACGGGCAAACTGACGAAACGAGGGTAGACACTAATGTTGCGCAGACCGGGCTCTGTCTACCCGCATTTTTGCGCGCCGACTACGCGCACTGCCACTACTATCGGTCGCGTTCTCACTTGTTACTCGATTTAAGCACACAACACTTATGGTGTCACTACGCGTACCCGAAACTGATTCTGGACAAGTCTTGCATAACGAAATCACCGGATTCCAGACATTTGACAACTTAAACCCATCCTCACGGTTAAAATTTTTATGTTTCTTAATCTCAACCGCTTCTCTCACCAGTCTTGGTATATAATGGCATTCTATCGAAATGATCTTAGGGCTGTGCAACTCAATCCAGTGATTTGTCCCCGACTCAATGAGGTGTTTAGCAATGGCGGATTTGCGAGGGTCGTTATTAAAGAAAAAGTGTGTAAAGATTTACAGGTTACCTAAGATTCACAAAGCGGATATACCTTTGCGACCCATCGTGAGTCAGATTGACTCGCCTACATATGACCTAGCGAAACATATCGCTAGTGTGCTGCAAAGGTTGGTCGGACATACGGACTCGTACGTAAAGGACTCTCGCCATTTCATTGAAATTATCCAGCACATTAGGGTTGAACCGGATGAAGTGATGGTCAGTTTTGACGTTGAGTCACTGTTCACAAGACTTGTCCAGAATCAGTTTCGGGTACGCGTAGTGACACCGTAAGTGTTGTGTGCTTAAATCGAGTAACAAGTGAGAACGCGACCGATAGTAGTGGCAGTGCGCGCAGTCGGCGCGCAAAAATGCGGGTAGACAGAGCCCGGTCTGCGCAACATTAGTGTCTACCCTTGTTTCATCAGTTTGCCCGTGATCATGATGCATGCAACTGCATCGAAATATCGGGAGCTCATCAAACCTGTAAGGTAATCGCGGTCAATATCCCGTTTTCGTTATGTCTAATGCAATTAACCGCAAATCATTTAAAACTGTTAGTTTGGGACTAGGTCAATTGGTGTTAATTATTACATTTTATTTATTTATTCCATCGTCACTAGCCTTTTTTACGTCCTGCTGCTGGGCACAGGCCTCCTCTCAGAATGAGAGGGTTTGGGCTATAGTTCCCATGCGGGCAAAGCCAGTGCGTATTGGGAACTTCACACACATCATTGAAGTGCTTCGCAGTAGTGTGAAGGTTCCCTCACGATGTTTTCTTTCACCAAAAAGCTCATGATAAATTACAAATGTAATTCCGCACATAAATCGCGAAAAAATAAGGTACGAGCCGGCCTTTGAACCCACGACCTACTGCTTTAGATGCCATAGGTCAAACCACTAGGCAATCATGGCTTTTAAAAATACCTGCTAGACAACGACGACGAATTGGATTTTACGCGTTTCGCTTGAAAAAATATTTTATTAGTAGGTAAACAGTTACGTTTAAGTAGGACTAGATGTATTAGTGATTGAAAAAATACCAGCACGTCTAAATAATGCTTTATCTAACTTGATAAAAATTACAATAACTCAAATTCAAAACAGCGGGACGATCAAAATAATTGGATCTGAATGAATACTATGAAGGAATTTTGTAAGTATCAAAATAAGAACAAGACGCTTACCGTCATGAGAAAATAGACTGAAAAAATGTGCGAATTGGGTAAATTTTTAGTCATGTTATTCTGTCCCGTCACTCAGGAGACAAAACTTTTAGTGGATATATACCCTAGAAAATCATACTTTTAATGATCTACCGAGGAGACGTCGCCATGGCAACGAGCAACACTTAAAATATGATTGACCCATTTAGTGAATTTACCTACCACCATAGAATAAAGATACAAAAGAATGCTAGCAAGCGTGCTACCGAAAAGGACAACTAACAGATAAAGTACATACAATATTTACGGTTGCCAAGTAATGAAAAAATTACCCCACAGGCTGCATTAGTACCATAATTATTATAGGTAGAATAATGTACTCATACCTCGACTGATTTTAATAATCGATCCAGCAAATATCACTACTAAATTATGTTTGTCTAGCAGTATTTTACAGTCTTCCAACCAACAAGCCACTATCAAGGTAAAAATCGTTGTGAGTGATCAGTTTTATTTCACTATGATTAAGTTTCATGGATGTTCAATGTTGAACTAAATTCTCTTACTATAATATTACTTTGTATTATGTGTAAGTATATTATTGATTTAAGTAGGTAAGTTAAACACTTAAAATAATTCAGTGAAACATGTATTAGATGAAAATGTATAAATAACATTAAGAAACTCTACAAAAGTTAATAAGTGAAGTACTGTTGTTTTCCCTTTCTTCCAAAGAAATGTCTCAAAATGCTCACTTCATATTTTTGATGAAGGATTTGGCACATACTTGATTTTTCCCGTAGCTTCTATCCATTGTCAGCGGGAAATCTGAAATTTTCATTAAAATTAAATAGGTGTATTATTTGATATATTACGAATTACCCTATTGTGGGGTAAATTTTTAGTCTAGAAACTAGCAACACTAATCTTTGAGGTGATAAAACAAAAATATCAGAAATATAGCCGAAATCTAACAAATTTAACAAAAACGTAACGCACATAGTTAACAACCATAAAAATATAACTACATTAGTCATTGAAGTAACAAAATATACGAGAATAAATTGTCTACTTACGAATGAAAAGACAACCTAGTAACCTTCCTTCTAATATCGCTTTTACAGCCAATAACACTACACCGCGCCATTATCAGAGATGTAAAAGCTAAAAAGCTATCACCGGTTACTTTTTTAGCGCAAGTAAATCACGAAATATTTTACAATTTCAACTTTTAAACGTGAAAATCAATTAACTGCTTCCGCTCCTTCCGATAACCGTCAAAGTTTGTTTGAGCATTGCGAAGCGCAACCTTGAAAAACCCGGCCATACGATGAGGGACAGAAAATAGATATCTTTGTCTCTTTTAGCCATGAATAATTGTGTATTAAGCCGTCCTTTTTGTGTGTGAGTGAGTAAGAAATGTCCAGCGGTCTATCTCTTTCTCTGTCTACGCCTACCACAGAATAAAATCAGTCCAGATAGAAATGGTGGCGACGAAACATAGAGATACGAATAATGTTTTTTGTGTTAATGAACATATTGATATTAACGTAGTTTGAGGTTTAATCAATATTTGTTTCTTAGATCCTCAGTTGAATGTTTTAGGGTAAACACTGTATATAACCCGCATTCACTCACATAAAGGGCGAGATAAACTCAACCCTTCTCCACGGCTGTGTCTAATTTAGTGAAAAGATAACAATCGCTGTCGTCTCGGTGCAAGTGAAAGGCGCCGTTTTAGATATGATTACACTTATTTATTTGTACTCATAAAGTAGCTAGTCCAACTATTTGTCAATTTATACTGTTGTTTACCAAATATAAACCTTTTTCTATTTGTAATGTCCCACTGTTGAATAACTTTATTTTGTAACATGAAGTCTGTTTCTATCTATATTATATCTAATATTAAAGCCTTTGTTACTAATAAAATCTGAAATACAACGTGAAGTGTTCCGGTTAAAAAATGAACTGATTGAAAATTACACGATAAGGTTATCAAACCACATTCGTTAATTAAATAGAATACTGCAAATTGTAAACAGTATTGTAACATCAGAATTAATTCAATAAAAATGAAAAACATAGTAAAACATTACGAATACGTGACTTTCCGTGCACTGACCTGAGGCCATATTGCGGGCCTATTTTGCCACTCGTCATTGGATTGAAATGTTAGTTTTTGAACGATTGTGACAGCTAGCTGTTTCCGATATCAATTGTCAGCCCATACAAAATGAACACGATGCTGATTGCGAGCGAGTTAGACAATAAGCATGCTGGCTTTCAACCGTAGGCCGTCGGTGACTTGATCGGCGGGTGTGAGGCTCAACTGAGACGCAGTAAAACCACGGCGCGGGAGCCGCGTAATTGCTGCCCTCAGGACTAAGATAGCGTCAAAAATGCTGCAAATCGTTGTTTAGTACATACCTACAGGTACGTGAATACAATTAAGCTTATAATTTCTATTATAACATCCAAAAAAAATTTGTTTTACTTTAATACTTATTTTGTTTATGATCTCAAAGGAGTACCTATGTTTTCGTTGTGCCTAATTTTCTCAATTATTAACGGTTTTTGTCCGCTAAAATTTATCGTTATATTATAAATACTCGGTGTACTGCCGTTAAAAATCATTTCTCAAATTTACACTTGGCAACTAACGATTGGCAAAAATACGTTTTGACAATTATTTTTTTAGGTTCCATACCCAAAGGGTAAAAAACGGGACCCTGTTACTAAGACTCCGCTGTCCGTCCGTCCGTACGTCTGTCTGTCTGGCTGTCTGTCCGTCTATCGTCAGGCTGTATCTCATAAACCGTGATAGTTAGACAGTTGAAATTTTCACAGATGATGTATTTCTGTTGCCGCTATAACAACATTAATACTAAAAACAGAATAAAATAAACATTTTAGTGGGGCTCCCATACAACAAGCATGATTTTTTTTGCCGTTTTCATAGATAATGGTACGGAACCCTTCGTGCGCAAGTCCGACTCGCGCTTGGCCAGTCTTTTTTTCACCAACGCTTTTTACAAAAAACTCCGAGGGTCGAGCACGAGTTTTCGACTGCATAACGTAACGTAATCGAGTAGTAAGAGTAACGTTATTGAGACAACTGTATGACGTTTGGACCAGCGCCCGCCCGTGAGCGTATTTGGAACTAAAATTTAGTATGAGGTTTCTTGATTTCGATACGATAACGATAACGTTATGTTACGCAGGACTCGAAAACTCGTGCTTGGTCTACAGGTGTCCAAATAATTAACTGGTAAAATTACATTTTATAAAAGATAATTGACAAAAATGAATATTTAGCAACTAAGTTGCCTGTAAAAACTACCATTAGTCTAAAAATGTTTGCTATATATACTCGTAGTGTATTATTTGACATTGTGTTTCTTTTGTTAAAACGAATAATTGATAAAATGGGTCAAATTGATACGGGCACTAGAAATTATAAGTAAGGAAACTTTTTTTGGGAATTGTTTAAACAAAAACCGGACAAGTAGTGCGACTCGGACTCGCGCACGAGGGTTCCATACAAACATTTTAAACGCTTTTTCCCAGTGTTAGCAGAGCCCTGCTCCGAAGCTGTGAAATCTACAGACAGACATAAAAATTTTAGATTTTGAGAATTTTCTGAGTGGTTGTGCTATAAGAGCTACCTTCATACCAAATTTCAAGTTTCTACGACAACTGGAAGCACCCTAAAGTTTTCGAGGTACGGCAATTTGTATGGAAATATATTTAATGACTGTATCTTTTCATCGCGTTGACTTAGAAGTTTGATTTTTTCCCAACTTCAAGGGACAAGGCTTGAATATTCGGTATTAATTTCAGCCTGCTATCTCCACGCGTTCCAGAGAAAAAGGGTCTTGACAGATAGACAGACTAACAGACAGACAGATGGACAACAAAGTGATCCTATATGGGTTCCGTTTTTTTCTTTTGAGGTACGGGAACCTTAAAAACAGAAAGATATGACGAACCTCGGGAATCGAACCCGGATCCTTGACATTCCATGGTACGAGCATATACCGTTAATACACCACCGTTCACCTCTATGGTGTAGCGAGTATTCAATATATAATACTAATTTGTTGTTTTGGCAACGGTACGACGCTTGTAATTGAAGTTAAGTAAGTACTTTTTAGTTACCAGTTATCATTACCGTAAGAATTACCTAGTCAACTTAATGTAGATACATTACTCTCAAAGAAGAAAACTGCCTAATTTTAAAAATATTACAAGTGACGTGTTTTCTGCTTGAACGATCATCACGAGACTTAACATTAGGTAGTGCCGTGATAGTTCTCACGACTCCCCTTTGCGGGTGAACCGCGCAAAGGCAAACGTTTAATTTAATTTAATTTTTATTTTATACCACTTAAAAAAAAGGCCATGAACTATTAAAATATCTTTTTATTATATAAAAAGAATAGTAAAAACACGTGAACCAAAAACATGTATAGAAAAGAAATTAAATTAACTTACAAGGCCGATACGACCTTGTGCCAAAATTACAGAAAAATTATAAAAAAAATATGAACTAAAAACGGCGGCAGGCCGACCGGTGTGATGAATTGCCGTATGGAATTTTGATAACCGTTATGGATAAAACAAAACGTTAAAATAACAGGTTTGGGTACGATAAGAACACGTAACCAAAAGATCCTCTTCGCGGATAGACTCTGCTCTTGCAGCAGTTAGGTAAAAAAAAAATAATAATAATATGACTTAGCTAATGCCTGGCAGCACAGTGCCAGACAAACCGACTAATAAGCTCTCCGGAAGCTGAAACACGCGTGCACGGGGAGTGCACGATGTACGGAGAGCGCGTTTCGGGGAGGGTGAACTTGGGCTGGAATAACAATTTTAACACTTTAAATTTGGGCAAAATACGGACTGCCAGAGGGAATCGGAACAAACCGGGATCAGCAAATCAAAAACAAAAGTATAAGACAATAGTTCTACATAAATGAATAGGTACATACCCGAGAAAAAAAACCGGCTTTCACAAACTTTGAAAATTGCGAAGACGCTGAGGTATTGATGAGTTGGTTTCGCTCGCTCCAAAACAAACTAGGGCTCGAATTCCAACTTATTTCTATCACCATTAGATATTTTCCTCTAGATTCAGACAATCTCTCATTTTCTTCTGACAAATTCTCATAGACCGTTTTCTTTTACTTTTTTTTTGTTTTTATTCTAACCAGCCAGGAATCGAACTGCGCACGAACCAAAAAGGTAAAGACCGGCAGCGTAACGCTGCAGTAGGTACTAAGTACTTAAATTTTAGGCATTGATTTTATTTTAAAGATTATTCTTAACTGAAAACCAGCAACCCTACAGCAACCTATTTGATAGCTGATAGTAGTGTTGTAATTTTAAGTGTATTTATATGGTAAGTGTTTTTAGTGTGTATGATTTCGCTTGGGTTCATTGCTATCGAATTCTTGTTAGTAAATCCTACTAATATTATCTTTTTTAGGGTTCCGTACCTCAAAAAGAAAAAACGGAACCCTTATAGGATCACTCTGCTGTCCGTCCGTCTGTCTGTCTGTCTGTCTGTCTGTCAAGACCCTTTTTCTCTGAAACGCGTGAAGGTAGCATGCTGAAATTAATATCAAATACTCAAGGCTGCGGTCCCTTGAAGCCGTGAAAAAATCAACCTTTTAAGTCAACGCAATCAAAAGATACAGTCATTAAAAAAATCTATTTCCATACAAATTGCCGAAATCCGAAAACCTAAAGGGTACTTCCAGCTGTCCTAGAAACTTGAAATTTGGTATGAAGGTAGCTCTTATAGCACAACTACTCCAAAAAGTCTCTAAATCTTAAAATTTGATGTCTGTCTGTAGATTTCACAGTTCAATATAAGTTGATCCCATACTGTGTACATTTTGCTTAGGAGCAGGGCTCTGCTAACACTGGACTTTTTAAAACACCGGGGAAAAGCGTTAAAACCTTTCTACGGAACCCTCGTGCGCGAGTCCGACTCGCACTTGGCCGGTTGAGTTATATTATATATTACGAGAAAATGAGTTTAAAAAAAAGTTGGTGTAGGTACTATATAAATCTTCATAAGTAATGTGAGCTAATTTTACTCTATACGAAATAATCAGACTCTGTTAGTAAATAATAGCAACGATAATCCTAGTTTGCGACTAAAAGTAGAAACGAATTGGTAACTGATATTAATAAATACCGACTACCACTAACCCTTGTCACCTATGCCTTAGTAGGTCAGAGTAAATTTTATACGTATTTTTTTAAAATCTTTTAAATTTATGATTAAGATAATCAACGAGACTTGACTGCAGGATCGTTCAGGTTTTGCTTGAATACAGGTTCAAAAACATACAAAGGGAAAACATACAAGGGGAAAACATACAAACAATGCACACTGGTATTAATAACAGAACCCATTAAACGCATGGAACTTAGGTTCTTAAACCAAAACTTATCTATAAACAGGCTCGTAATAAGCATACCAATAAACATAGATATATATTGCGCCTCTGCTCAAAGCAGAACGAACTTTTTTGATGCCATTAGGCGCTGACGCGTGATTTGTTAATATTAATACAAACACGCAGCCTAAATGCGAAGGGATTGGGCCGTGATGCTGTTTGACATCTCATGCATTTTAAGGTAAAACAAAAGTTTGTTCCAAGTAAGAGTTGTTGTAAGGGCTACGAAAAACTGTCAATAAGAGTTATTTTAGACTTTTCCCTAGCATCCCTTTGAAAGCTGTTAAATTATTAACTTTCTTTGCGTCGTCCAAAGAAAGTGTAAGCCACAGCAGTGTTTAAGTATATACCTACTCGTAGCTCCATTTTCTTATGAGTTTACCTATGGGTGTACCTATTGGAGCCTCATTATTTACTTGTATTGCTTACATACTATTGTCATATTGCCATACAAAAACGCAGGCTGTTTTCTATTAAATATTGTTTTAATAAAGTTAAGCATTTTCTTTATATAATAATTAACTTAAAGTTGAGTGAAAAGAGAAAGGGAGGCCTTTGCCAAGTAGTGGACAAACAAAATAAAAAAATCTTGTTCTTTGCATTCGGTTGGCATTCTATACTCGTTTTCATTATATTCTTATTTTACAGTCTTTGACCTTTAATTTTTAATTATTAATATTATTTTCTTTGAGTAATAATATTTTCTTTAATAATTTTACTAACTTTCGTTAATTTGCCTTCGAATGCAGTACATATACCTAGGTGTTTTTTAAGAAGAGGATTAGTGTATATTATTATTACAATACAGCGCTTCCGCAAAGAGACGTTTCACGCGATATAAACACAAACTGGGAAATCATAATTGAGCATAAATTGAATATAACGTCACGAACAACAGCGATAATTGACTAGCGGTAATGTGACATCAACATCCCGTGTGACATCAATGCGCATTATCGTTCGTTACGCTCGTCACAATCACGGCTCCTAGTTTGTCATGTATTTCAAAATGTGTTTTTGTCCAATGATAGTCAATTTCGCACTCACTGTGTAGTGTACTATATTTTATAATAATTGAGATATTACACAGCATTAATAATAACCCAATATTTACTGTTCCTGCTGTAACTTGTATAAGTAAAAACACACACACACAGCGCTAATTTTCAGTACCTACGACCTGTTTATAAATCGTTGTAAATATATTTTAATCCCCGACGCAAAAAGAGTATTATTATATGTTTGACGTGTAAATCTGTGTATCTTTCTGTGACATCATCTACATATCTACTAAATAATAGAGCGATTTGAGCGCGGGTTTTTTATTATTGCCAACAAAAAAAATTAATTCAATTTAAATAACAAATAATGTTCCTGAAAGTTATTATTGGCCTCGCAATCCAACGCGGCAGCGCTGCTAGATTTTTGGGCAAAAAGAGGTCCGACGGCGACCTGAGGAGGGGGGTACCTATAATATTTTGACTTGTGCATAGGGTTTGTTTGGCTTGTCATTGTATGTTGTGCATAGGTTGCAAAGTTAGACTAGCTCCAGGTTAATTTTGTATGTTTATAATTAATTGAATATTTAATTTGAAATGCTTAATCATACTGACATGTTATACATGTTTCATGTTTTTTTTTCATTCATCACCAGACATCACCAGCCCATTTACGACATACTGCATTTAAGGTTTTGTAACCTATGTAATTCAAGTTGTATTGTAGTTGTTCTAAGATAAGTCTTTTCCATTCTATCCTATTCGCATTTCAAGTAGTTAGCGAATGCTTAGCCACGATCTGTGCCCTAAGCACGACTTGTCGAATCCTGCGTCACGTAAAATTCGAATAGTAAACTATAACGAGTTTGTATGACGTTTGGAACAGCGCCCGCCCGTGAGCGTATTTGGAACTAAAATTTAGTATGAGATTTCTCGATCTCGATGCGATAACCTTAACGTAACGCAGGATTCGACAAGTCGTGCTTAGGGCACTGGAAGTTGAAGGGGAACACCGAGCACTGTCGATCCGGCTCTATATATTGGAAAGTCGATTCGCACAATACACCCTATGTATTGCAGACCGAAGAGCATCTTCAAGATAAAATTTCGAAAAGGTAATGTAAAAACCTTTTACTGTACGGTCAGGCTCATAAATAGCTGAAAAGTTTAGCACTTTGCCACTTTCTCTAATGTGACATGTTTCAAACTTCTATGAACTCAGCTACTTCTGAGACTGAATGTACCACTATCTAAACTGAAAGTAATTAAAGTGTTATATTTCATGCGTTTTTTTTTTTCAATAAGGAAGTTGTCGCGCCACACCCTGTAGGTATTAAAAAAATATCATGGGACTTTTGACACCAATTGACCGAGTCCCAAAGTAAGCCTATACTATGTGGGCACTAGACAACAGATGAACATACTTAAATGTGTAGATAAATACATACTTAAATACATATTAAATATCCAAAACCCGAGGACAAACACTCGTATTCATCATACTAACATCTGCCCCGGCCGGGGATCGAACCCGGGACCTCAAGCTTCATAGTCAGGGTCTCTAACCACTAGGCTATCTGGTCGTCTGTTTCCTTCAACAATGCCGTGTACCATCAGTCACACACTTAGCTATAAAATCGGGCAAATTTCATTTCTAAATGTTTTATACATAGTAGGTATATCATTTCACTTCAATACTGTGAAGTTTCAATAACAAAACTCTTCGGTGGTATACGGGTAAAAGGTTTTCGGTTGCAACTGGTTTCGTACAACGATGAAAAAGTATTCGATGGCAACTGGTGAAGTTTTAGGTGTACCTACGTGTACGCATCTGAAAGGATTTTATACAACGACAGAATAATTTTGAACTAGAAAACAATGTTAAATATTATAGTGGTAAATGGGCATTTTCAAAAAACTGTGTACTTACCCTGTACTTTTTTTGAATAACCTAACAAATTTTTGGATTATTTCAGCTCAGAATCACGAGGACGATTTATTTATGTAATAAAAAAGAGTGTCCCGCATATTTTTGTCAGTTTTGTGACGCGTTTTTACATGATACATTCTTTATGGGCCGACACAAAACTGATCAATAAATTGTGTATGGAAAAAAAATCGGACTTTTTTGGCAAAAAGGGTACACACTTTTCTGAAAATGCCCAAATACATCATACATGTACATGACTTATGATGAATTTGCCACTATACATATTTAATATACCGGTAATTAGGCTTACTTAATCGTTTTTTTAATTATATTCTGAAAATAAATTGATGTAAGGTAAATGATGCATCAAATTAATCACCACAACAACAATACTTACCACAATCTTATTTCGCTGACATAGGGCCATGATATATATTTTTGAGTACCTAAATAAGTTGTATGAAACAAAAGAATTACTAACTTGACCGTACCCGTGCACAACATTTTTATCAGTAACACCCACGCGAATTGCGTCAAAGCTTAAGGTATAAACAATAAGAAAAAGGATAATAGAAAACAAAATTTCGCAAGACTGAAGTGATACGACTGTGGCAGCGACGAATCTTTTCGAATAAAGGCTGGCCTTTTTGTTAGAAATCGTAAAAATACCATGCCTATACATAGGTAATTATTATATTAGTAGGTACACTTGTTTAATTTTATCAGTAAATGAAATGAGCTATGTTTGTGGCAATTGTTTATTTAATGCACCATAGAAAGATTATTTTTTTATTTTACTAACGAAATTACTAATTAATTAATTTGTTTGCAACGGCCGCTAACTACTCTTTTTTTAGCAATCGTTTTATTAAAAGTGAAACCGCCTTCAAAAACACATAAAGCTATCCTCTAAAACTATGGTTTTATAGCCTACCACAAATATGAAGTCGGTGCGGTGAGAGCGGAATGCCTAATCTTTGAATGAAGCACCGACTTCATATTTGTGGTAGGCCATAAAACTGATAGCTTTAAATAAAAAGTAAAACCGCCTTCAAAAACACATAAAATAATCCTCCGATTATTTTATGTGTTTTTGAAGGCGAATTTTAAGTTACGTTCATATAAAAAAAAGTATCTTCCAACTCCCAACCGTTGAGGAGTTGTACCTTCCTTACAACCAGACGCAAGTACTTGAACAGCTTTTGTAAATATATGAAACATATGATACGTACCTATAAAATTTGAGCGTTGCCCTCGATTCTCTCTGGTATCCCATCATCAGATTCTGACTTGGTGACAATGGGATCAACTAGAAAGTATACCCTTTCAAACAAAAAATAACTTTTGAAATCGGTCCAGCCGTCTTCGAGTAGGTAATCGGGGAACAAACATAAAAAAATCCGATGAATTGAGTACCTTCTCATTTTTTTGAAGTCGGTTAAAAACATTACCGTAGAGGAATCAAACACAATCTTGGCCAGTTTTTTTTTATTTAACCTTCTTCACCTTTTTGCACTTACATATTCCGTGTACATATTCCGTGTGCTAAAATAACCATTCTCCTAAGAATAATCTCGTCTCCGGTCCCTGGTGCCATTATTTCTACTTAGCCACTAAATAAAATAAATACGGATTACAGGGAATGTTCCAGAACATATTTTTTCCTTTTGCACTTTTCTTTCTATGTTTACTTTTAAGATAAAGACATTGCAACACAAGACAATTTTTAGTTGATTCGTCATCGAACAAAAATCAAGCAAAATTCCAGCTTAAGTTTGTTATGTAAATGTAACCTTAATGGCAATATTTAGTAGTTTATGCAACTGTTACATAATGAGGGTCATTGTGGTTTTATAAAATAAGGCGAAACCGAGTTTTATAATAAGATCACACGAATGTTTTAAGGCCTAATTATGACTATAGAGAAGCATGCATTACTTTATCTACACATATTACGAGTATAAGTACTCTAAGATGGTTCAGATGCCGAAGGCATAACAAACCTGTCACAAATTTGACTTTTTTTCAATCACAGACAAACATACCGAGCTGACGTTTCGTATAGTAGACCTATTTAAATTGTATTGGTTTTCAAAATGTTCCAAATTTGAAAGTCATAACGATATCAAAGTCGATGTCTTAATGACATTACTTTAGGTAGGTACCAAAATTTTCATAGTAAAATGGATTGTCGTAGCGTTGGTCATTACCTACGGTTTTTGAACGCATTATAGAGAACTTATGATACTTATTTGTGTAGATAAAATTTATTGCGGTAACACCGAAGTTACAATTTCACCTTCATTAAAGAAATCTGTAAATTTATATTTTGTGTGCGTTAAAATACGATACGACTGTTTAATATGAAAGACGATAGTAAAACGCAGAGATAAAATGAAAAAGAGGAAAAGGAAAAGGTGGAAGACCGAGATAATGCTATTGTATCAAAACGGAGGAAAAGATAGTAGTTATGACATTTTTGATGTAATTTTTTGGGTGAAAGAACCCGCACACGGTGGTATGGTAACTGAACCGACAAGAGCGTTTATTTGAATCAATAAATCCCCAAAGTGCTACGTTGTGTGGCTTATCATTTACTTCGGCGCTACAGCAACTAGTACAATTTTTGTTACCAATTCAAGACTATCCAAATGAATGATTTAACAAGTAACAAAATTAATTATTCAACAATTAACAATGAACAACTAAAAGTGTAACAAGTTCGAGCATTAGTTTCCGTTGCAAAGTTCGAGACGGGATGCGATTTCGGTACTTCGATATTCACCACACGAATGTGCAGGTTAGATTGTTGCCAGTAGTACCAGGGTGAAGCTGGAGCCAGGAAAAGGGAAAGATGATGCGACATCCTCATGTTCATGGTTCCGTGCGTCCGTTGAAAATGTGAAATCCACTCAAATATTAATTTTATTCTGTTTTTAGTATTTGTTGTTATAGCGGCAACAGAAATCTGTGAAAAATTTAACTGTCTAACTATCACGGTTCATGAGATACAACCTGGTAACAGACGGACAGACAGAAAGACGGAGGGACTGCGGGGTCTTAGTAATAGGGTCCCAATTTTTATCCATTGGGTACGAAACCCAAAAAATAGTCGATACAAAACGTAAGTAACTATATGTTTGTCTACGATTATAAAAAAACACAGCCAAATTCGTAACAGGTTTATTATGCCTTCGCATCTGAAGCCATCTTGGAGTACCTACAATATGCGAGTAAATAAAGCAATGTTTGCAACTCTACAAAGTTAGGCAATAAAAGACTCATTATGTAACAGCTGCATAATAGTAATTTATGCAACTGTTAAGTACATAATGAGGGTCCTTAAAACACGAGTGTGTTTCATAATACGATCACGCGAGTGTTTTAAGGCCTAATTATGTAGAGTTATATACGAAATAATTTTTGTCCAAGCAGTGGGTCAAGCACGACTTGTCGAATCCTGCGTAACGTTACGGTTATCGTATCAAGATCGAGAAACCTCATTCTAAATTTTAGTTCCAAATACGCTCACGGGCGGGCGCTATTACAAACGTCATACAAACTGGACAAAGTTTACTATTCGATTTTACGTGACGCAGGGTTCGAAAAGTCGTGCTTGATCCTCTGAAACTGAGAAGCTTCGCTCACTTTGTTCACTCGGTTAACTAATTATCACTACACACTGTAATGATTGTTTGTTAATTTTTCATGCTACTTTTTAGTTTTAGTTGCTGTATCATCTTTTTTGCTATTTTTAATAAACTTCAAAATCTTGATCTGATGATATAGAGGTAGGTAGAAAAAGTTTACCTGAGGGACAGGCAAAACTCAATCTTAATTTCGAGGTTATACGCTACGCCCTCCGTAGTACGGCACCCGACTGCGCAAAAGTCAAAATTATAACTAATTAAAGGAATAGGCCCAAAAACGTTATTTATAACTTTTTATCGGTTTTTCATGTTGCAGGATTTTTAAATGTAAATTAAATTTTTATTCACTGTCCAAGATATCAACGGGCTCCCAGATCCTGATTCTCGAACTTAGTATCTATACTGAAGACATCAACGGGCTCGTACGTTTTTGATTCGAACTTGACAAAAAACCCCCGACATTTTCATTTCTAAATGTAATATCTCAAAAACGGCTCAACTGATTTTGATGAAACATGTCTAAGAACAATCGCTGCAAAACCTGGTTTAAAATAAAAAACCGCATTCAAATCGGTTAAAGCGTTTAAGAGTTACGGTGCCACAGACATATACACAAACACAGACACACAGACACCTAGCGGTCAAACTTATAAGACCTTTTTGCGTCGGGGGTTAAAAATGAACTTTGTCGGAAAGTAGATTTCGTGGCCCCGCATCTCCCTACGGATACATCTGTTTTGAAGCAGCACTAAATGCGTTGAGCCGCAAACCGAGCATAAGCGAGAACGCGCGGATTTAATTCTAAATTTTACTGTGAACTTCCCAATTATTTAGTGATACTAATGTCCTAATTAACTGCAGCTACATTTCGTGTAGTAATTTAGTGTATTTTATTAATATTGACATTATTATTTCTTGCATGTACTTGCTCTTTATAGGTTTATTCTCAGAATACTGTTATTTATACCTAACTGTTCAAAATAAATACGTACTGTGGGCTGGTGCCTATTTAGGCACCGCCGCTGGGTGAGTGTAGCCCTAGTGGCTCAAGCTGCGAGAGGCGTAAGAAGAGGGAAGACACTAAACTTGTGTTTTAAATTATTTTTATTATTTTCTTAAATAAAAACGGATACACGGCTTTTCGTATGAAAGCCCGGTGACGGAGTGTCGCTCATGTTTTTTTGTCTTTTTAGACACTTTGCATTCGTATTTTAAAATCAACGAACACAATCATCAAACAATGAGCGGCCTCTTCACAGTACCTACTTAGTCAAAACACAAATTTCGTGTAGATTTTGGTCAAAACAGAAGTTACTAATTCTTGCAGTCCCCACTCGGAAATGTGAACTGACAACGGCAATCATCTTGACCACTGGCCGACAAGGGACTAATAAGGGGATACTGATTACAAATAAAATTCCGTAACTCTTGCTGGGCTGGCTGAACTGAACTTGTTGAAATTCAAATCGCTATGACCAGGATTGCTTCATTTGGGTCATTATTATTGCTGTCATCAGTGGGCTTATTGTCTAAACTCGGCTTCACCAGTACGAGATCGTGCGAGAAAGAGATGGTGTATGCCAAAGCGAAGCCGAGCGCGTTAAACAGTATGGCTTTGGGTCGATGTAGAAACAATTTGAACGTGACCATTCATTAATAAGAACTGGACTATATACAAAAAATGCGACATCATTGCTATAATGAGGCCCTCTGTGACTGTGATAAATATTGGTGTAATTTTTAACAGCCATATAAAAAAATGTTTATACTAGTACATTTAGAAATCTGGTACGAGGTAGGCACCTATGCCTAATATTGTGGTAGAATTATTCAGTGTCACAAATTAAAGTATGCGTTATCTATTTTTTCTTAAATTTTGTCGGCAACTTGGGTATTACGTTTGCGGGAATTTCCCGGTAAAACATAAAGTTATTAACTCATATGAAAATACACGGTAAAGCGTATAAAATTTCAGTTTTGCGAATGCCGCTGGCGTAAACATTTAAATATACAGTGCGGCGCGTGTATCTCGTACCAGACCTAATATCTGTCTTGTGTAAACACACTGCACCAAAATAGTTCAAATTGCGCCTGAAGCAATAATACTTTTCTCAGCACATGTTAAGAGACTATACAGGCTGAGGCTGCCTGCTAAGTTCAAATAAAGCAAGGTAACCTAGTGGAATTAGCGTTGGCAGATTGTAGAAAATAAAAACTAGAACAATGACCAGTTGGCAAACAGGCTTATATACAAAGGCAAAAAAAGGAATAAACCATTAATTTCAAATAAGTACAAAATAATAATTATGTGTTCTGAAGAAGCTAAATTAAGTAAATACAAATTGAAATAACTTTTTGTTCAAGAATTTCTTTGTTAAAACCCTTCCTCAATTTGCTCTTCAATCCGAGATTATACCGTGGAATCATAATCTTAATTAAACTTTGCAGAGACGCGAGCTGTGGACAGGCGATAAAGGGCGAAACATAGTTCGACCCGTCTCACCCCTAAAGAAATAATGGCGAAGTTTTTAATGGGAAATGGTTTCGAGATATAAATCCGCTTTACGATGCCTGACGGCAGCAAGATTGGAGATTCGCTTTGGGTATGAGAAACTATGACGGAAAGCTTGCTGAGTATACTACTTGCTTACCTACTGAGGTTACATCAACTGGCAATGCTAAACTGGTTAGATCCTAGTGAAATAAACGTCACTCACGTATGTCAGTCGAGTATAGCTCGACATCATCATCAGCCTATTTACGTCCCACTGCTGCTGGGCACAGGCCTCCTCTCAGAATGAGAGGGCTTGGGCTATAGCCCTATAGTTCCCACGCGGGCCCAGTGCGGATTCAGTGCGGAACTTCACACACATCATTGAATTGCTTCGCAGGAGTGTGCAGCTTTCCTCACGATGTTTTCCTTCACCGAAAAACTCATGTTCGAGATGTTTCGGACTAATCCGTAGTCCTTCCTCTGGGAGCACACGCCACGCCGGACACTATGATTCACTATCACTATGGTTGTATTTCACTACGATTGAGTCTCACGGTAGTTTTGTGTTAAAAGTGGTTAGATCCTGTCATATAATAACTACTCATAATAACAAACCAAAAACTTATATTCTTAATGAGATCACATTTGCGTAAATCAATTCAAAAAACCGGCCAAGTGCGAGTCGGACTCGCGCACGAGGGTTCCGCAGAAAGATTTTAACGCTTTTTCCCAGTGTTTTAAGAAGTCCAGTGTTAGCAGAGCCCTGGTCCTAAGCTAAATGTACGCAGTGTGGGGTCAACTTATATTGGTCTTTGAAATCTACAAACAGACATAAAAAATTAAGATTTTGAGACTTTTCCGAGTGGTTGTGCTATAAGAGCTTAGCTTCATACCAAATTTCAAGTTTCTAGGACAACTGGAAGTACCCTTTAGGTTTTCTCAGAACGGCGATTTGTATGGAAACCACCTTTTTAATGACTGTATCTTTTGATTGCGTTCACTTGGAAGGTTGATTTTTCGACAGCTTCAAGGGACCGCAGGCTTGAGTATTTGGTATTAATTTCAACATGCTACCTCCACGCGTTCCAGAGAAAAAGGGTCTTGACAAACATACAGACAGACAGACAGACAGACGGACGGACAACAAAGTGATCCTATAAGGGTTCCGTTTTTTCCTTTTGAGGTACGGAACCCTAAAAATTTAAGAAAGTATTCCTTAAGATCGATATCTCATAAAATTGGATCGGGCATTCTTGCTTTCATAAGATAAGAAGATTTTTTTATAGTGTCCTTAATTCTAAGTCGTCGTTTAAGGCTAACTTGAATTGAATGACTGTTTGAAGAAAAAAAACTGCTACGCTACCTTACTTTTGTAAACACCTAAATTGCAAGTAAAGTTACCATGCTTTTTGGTTTGGCCCAGCGAACGAGTGTTTCCTTCGTCCAACTAAAAAGAAAACGCCTTATCCTTATGGTAGCAGGCGAGCTAGCACGACTGGCCACGACTTTGTCGCGCGAGATTATATTACCCGTCCCGTTACATTCTGAGTGACAGAAAAGCACGGACAGCTGTTCTCGCGCGAGATAGAAGTCGTACTGTGAGGTTGTGCTAGACCTACATAAAAGATGCGTCAAAATGCACTTTATTGTTGTGATCACTAAATTTTGGAGTCCCACGCTCGTTTTTCTCCCTTGTTTCATAAGTAAAAAACAAAATTAGTACAAATCTTACAGCATTAAGGAATCATCATGATACATCGTCAATTTTTATTACCGAATAAGTGGTGACATATTTTATCTCACTTTCCCATTTAAGGCGAAGGTCACCGCAGATAGCATCATGAACGATGTAATGGCGCAATTAAGGTGACGTCCCGACAAACTTTTGACAGTTTTACGATGGCCCTTACAATTTAGCGGTTTTGGTGAGATACAAGAAGGTGTACTATCAGACTAATATTGTCTAAAATTAAATAGGATAAGTTTTCACTAAACCCAAATTTCCGAGTAGGTAAAAATTATATGGTTTGCCAGTTAGTCACATAAGACACTAAGAGCAGAGGAATATGAATATTAGTAGGGTATTACAAAGTTTAGTGTCTTCAGTAAGCATTAGGTTGCCAGCAAAGTAATATTTCAACGTACTTAAGCCCTATTTTTAGTATTCTGTGGGTTTCGAGAAAATGTAAAAAAAAACATTTTATTCTTATGAAATTTTATTTGTAACGTATATCACTGTAATTCGTGGTACAACAATAAGTAATGAACTTAGGTATTTATTTGATCAATACACAATTTTAAATACCACGCTAGTTACGGGTGCATAAGTATTGACACTCTAAAACTTTATTAGAGTGAACAACGTACCTAGGCAATTAAACAAGCATGTTCATGTAATTTGCTTGCATATGTATTTTAAGAGACAATAAGAAAACGTTCGATAAAACAAACAACACGGAAAAACGTGTAAAGTAGTTTGCATAAGCTGCAGGTCGCTCCATACGACGATACTATTTTATCATGTTATTGTTCAAAAAATGTACAAGATCAATGCGTAATATGTTTAAGTATTTTTTCCTGTGTCATCAGTAAGAAACATTAAAGTAACCTTAATATAGGTTTTTATAGTCATTATTTTTGTATGGACAAAACTAGGAGGTGTAGTTTAGTATAAACATAAGTAAGTTACAAATGTTATTATGCAAAAAAATGTGTAAAAGTTATTTCTTACACGACTCGCCGCGGGGTCATAATAGTGACCCAAATGTTAAATTAAATATGCGGCTCCCTTATCTTAATATAAAATTGTTGGACCTAATGAAATATTTGATCGATCTATCAAACTAAAAAAAACTAAATTTTACATTATGGACTACGTAGGATAGGTTAGGTTTCTTGAAAGAAGGTGATCCCAGTAAGTATCTTTGATATGATAATGATGACTATTAATTATAGTTAGGTAAATAAACGGATCACTCACCACGTTAAAATGTCATAAAGGTACGACATACTTTACATGTCATAAGTAACGTAGTTTCGTTTATTTCACTATGATTGAGTCTCATTACGGTAGTTTCATCTTAAAAGAAATAAAATAATTAGACTAAAGTTTACATTAGAATCAACGATATTTATGCACCTGAGATAATGTAGTGTAGACCCTTAGATAATAGTGTATTTGAGCCTATTTTTAACCGCTGTCTAAACACACAAATAAAAAATAATAAGTTACAACAAAACATTACCTAAAACTAACTTATATTTTACAGCATCAATACAGGATGCTTTATTTATTTTCAACGAAATAATTAACATTGACACTAACAATAAAAAAACCACGGTGTTTTACGGTTTGAACTCATCGCTGTCATCTTTGGCCTTCTCCTGGCTATCCCTCTCAGGCATCTCGTTGACATAGTTCTCAGGCTCATAGTCCGGATCCAACGTTCTGGACCTGATCATTTCTTTGTAGATGAACGCCGACTTTCTTGGTGTCCGAATGCGATCCGTGGTTGAGAAATCTACTTCATACAAACCAAATTTTTCGCTGCAATAATTAACGCGAAAAAAGTTTTAGAAAAAAAAATCTGCAGTCGGTGCCCTCACTTAGAAGTAACCAGGCAGATTCAGGGTTTGGACGCGAACCGTGTGCTCGATGCTCTCGCAAATTTGCTTACGGCCATTGATTGTACGAGTAAGCACTCGCAATCCTGTTCTTACCTTTCGCGTTCATTTTACTTATTACTGACATTTCTATCTGTATCTTTTTATTACATAAAATCTTAAACTATCGGGTCATCTATCAACGCATAGGCCAAACCGCAGGGCCTAGACACTAATTTTGCACGTAATATTTGAAATTGTAAATTGGGAGTAAATTAGGGGATAAAAAATTGTATGGAAGTCCGACCGTTTTGAAGTTAGGATCTTATAAAAATATGTGTATGCTAACGATTGGAAAATATATTCTAAGTGCTTTCATAATTCCACCCTAAAGGTTATTTTTAAAGTTACAATCATAAAGCTTAGATTGATAAGAAGGGAAAGGGAAAATCTCGAAAGCACTCATAACATAGCCAGATATCAGAATACTCTTACACTCGTTTCCTGAGCCACGAGTTAAATTATGAATGCAACATGTTAATCACATTGGAAGCGACTGCCTGTTCGACTAGGCCCATTTATTGATTTTATAGTATACAAACAAACTTTTGCATATATAAGTATATTAATATTCATGCAACGCAAGTGCCCGTTCAAAATCCCAAATCTGCCTGGATCCCTAAGAGAGGAAACCGACTGTACTCATTTTGTAAGTAATTTAAGGGCCTCCCTCTGAAATTAGGTTCATAACAAATACCTAATAAGATAATCATTTTAAGAGATAATAATTTTACACAAATTGTAATAACAAAGCTTTTACCTGTATCCGTGTTTCCACTCAAAATTATCGATAAGGCTCCATGCGCTGTAACCTTGTATGTCACAGCCCCTATCGGTCGCCTCTACGACCATGCCGAGATAGTTTCTATAGTAGGATATTCTGTCATCATCTAGCAGTCCGCCGGCTGTGGACCAACCATTCTCAGTTATGATGACTGGTGGGTTGTCGTATCGTCTCTTTATTTCGAGCAGCAGTTTAAGAAAACCTTCGGGTACGCTCTAGAAGAGAAAGTTAGATGTTAATGAACGAAGGCGGTAGTGTCAAGTAATTGTTCATTTTGGCGACTTGGGCTGGCATTTCATGTCAGCGATTGAGTGCGTAATCAAAAAACTTGAACAAAACAAAAAAAAATCAGATTCCAAAAGCAAAGAGCCGCCGTTTAGTAGTTAAAGACTCGCACTTATAGAAAATTAACTATATTCTAGAACCCTTATCAGACATGGCAATTATTAAGGCAATGACGATTAAATCAAGAGGACTGCCAATATCCCTTTAAAATAGTAAGCCTGCTGATACTACTTTCATTATAGAAAGGTTTCTATATTATATGGTTCAAATCTAATACAAATGGCGCTGTTGTGTTGTGCAGAGAGGTCTAAGTGCTATCACAGAATCACATAATGCTATACGAAATGAATAATATACCTAGAGAGCAAGGAACCATAAAACCAAGTAGACTGCCCAGTGTCTATTACGATGTCGCGATTCTTTAAAATAATAAGCCTGCTGTAGCTAGTTTTACTTCGGAGGGGTCTCTGTACCATTCATTTGGTATGACATTTAGACCTCCGGCTAACACAATAGCGCCATTTATATTCATTGCTTCTTTCAGTTCATAGATGGCGCTATTGTGTTAGCCAGAGATCTAAGTGTCATACAAAATTAATGGTACAGAGACCTCTCTATAGTGAAACTAGCTGCAGCAGGCTCAATATTTTACAGGAACGCGACATTGTACAGCCTTTGGCAGTCCTATTGGTTTTATCGTCCTTGCTAGAGAGAGAGATCTCTCTCTAGTGGAACTAGTTGCTGCAAGCTTTTTATTTTTAAGGAACGCGACATTGTATAGAATAGACATTGGCAGTCTTTTTTGATTTAATCGTCCTTGTCTAAGGTAATTCAAAATATTCCTATAGTAAATTAGTAGGTTTACACTTTTCTCATTACTATATTTCCTGCTTCACCAAACTAAATTGATGGTCAAATGTTATTTCGCGTCATATTTCCCTGAGTTTGCACACAGAGTGTTGTTCAATAAAGGTTAGAATAAGAGGTATGCGTGTATGCTACAGAGTAGCGCAAATTTTAAATAAGAGTGTTTAAGCTAATTGCAAGAGAATTTAGTGAAATAAAATGGATCACTCACGTAAACACCGTGTTTTTTTTTTTGCTTTAATTTGAAGGGGAGATTCTCCAGGTCAAATAAAGTTAATTTCTCGAAGACACTAGTATCCTAACTCGTTCTGTTTAAAAGATAGTCAAAGATTAAATTCAATCACTAATGCAGCATGGTAAACCAATGTAAAAGGTTCTTAATTTGTGATGTAATACTTGCTTTTTAAAATTTTGAAGTACAATGTCTTTTATTTACGGCTTTGTGGCAAAAGAAGGTTAAAGAAGTGAGTTTGTTTGATGTTAGGTTTGTTTTGCTTTTATGTGTCACGTCAATGTCACAATAGGAAGGAACGAGCTTATTCGAAACCAATTTCAATTACTTCACAGAATTAAGGAAGTAGCTGACGACCGCGACCCGCGTGCAAGTACCTAATGTCAAATTTAAATTGTGAAGAGTACTTTCTAACCGTAATAACCGCGATTTAATGTTTGTTTGGAGTACGAAGGTAGTCATCTTTAAAATCATTTACTTACATTAAACTAAAAAAGAAATAAAATAGAATATACTCTCTGAAAAGTTTCTTGACTAAAACGACTACCTACTTTCTGCCCTGCCTTTTTTATTTGTGATCTCACGGTATTTTTTTGTTGTGTTCAATTTGTTCAAGGAAGAATTGTTAGTATTGTGATATTTGTAATGCCTATTATTTGAACATAGCTTATTATTAATTATCTTTTTGTAATGGTTTTCCGGTTACATTAAAAAAATTTTAATTACAAACTAGTTTTATTTAGCCTCAAAACAGTATATTCAAATAGGTACCTACCTATTTGATATTTTTGTAGCTTGTGTTAAAATCAAGTTAAAATTGATTAAGAATAATAGGTACTTATGTAGCCTTCATGTTTACCATTTCATTCTTCATCTTTTCATATTCTAGTTCACTGTGCTGGCTGGACACAAGGCCTCCCGTAATGAGCAGCATAGCTCCCTGTCTTCAGCTTGCCGCATCCAGCATCTGCCTGCAGTCTTCCGCAGATCGTCATCCCACCTGGGCGGCGGGTGTCCTACACTACGTTTGCCGAGTCGTGGTCTCCACTCAAGAATAAGTTTACAACAAGGGTTGTCGATTCTTCGCGAGATATGGTATGGCCGGCCCACTGCCACTTCAGCTTGCTAATTCTTTGAGCTATGTCGATAACTTTATCATTTCATTGCGGTCCATTAAATGCCCATGCATATTTGGGTGTAAACTCCTCGAAATTCCTCCAAGCCCACGTAGTGTAAGTTTTTGACGCAGCAAATGTCTCGAATCTCGAACGCGTTCGCGTTACGGTGTCAAAAACTATGAGAAAAGTTTATTGGCGATACGATCCGCTAATAGGCGCTGCCAGTTTGCTCAAAGTAATCGAGACGAGACGTTAACGCGAATGCGATCGAGACGTTTTCTTATCAAAAACTTACACTAGTGACTGACTAAGAGGCCAAGGTTGGGTATAAGTTCCTTGCTAGAGGCTCAGAGTGCCTAGACAACTGCCAAACGCTAGTAATCGTTTCATTTTCTACATTGGATAAGCAGTAAAATCTGTCTGTGCCGTGATCGGTTCGAGGTGCCGCGTGACCACGTGACATTTCATCTGCGTATGTCAATTTCATTCAATAATATTTCTATTCTCCTAGCGCTATCGTTAGTTTAAGTATCGTAAGTCGGTTATCGCTATCCCGCGGGAACTATAATTTTCCTGAATAAAAAGTAGCCTATGTTATTCCACTATATTCAAACTATCTTCTTACCAAATTTCATCTAGATTAGTGCAGTGGTTTTCCCGTGAAGAGGTAACAAACAGACAGACAAAGATAAGATAGAGGATAAGATAATGAGGATACGACACTTCTTGTCTACTGCCCGCAGGATCGTAATCATATTCGTCATTTCTTTTTGCTAATGGTTTTAAAATGGTGGTAGAAAGAGATGATGAATGCGATTTCGAGCGCTGCGCCCCCGCGCGTTATAAAATAAATCTTCTGCGTATCCTTCATGACATCATCTACCCATGTTTTAGTGATCGTCCAGTGATTGAGTGTGTTGCTACGTATGGTTTTTACCCTTCAGCAGGCTTCATGATCCTGAACATAACTTTCTCTCTCCATTTATCTCTGTGCTACTCTTGCCTTCTCGGCGGATCGTTCCGTAATGGTCATCGCCTCTACGGCGTAAATAAATAGGTCGCTTAATAGATTTCATTAATCTCGATAGACAGCTTATTACCACGCAAGATTTTACTACATAGGTTCTTCGGAAGCTGCCCGTGCTTGGGATATGCTCGAACAGAATTTAGAAATGGATTCAGTACATTACGTACCTTCCAACAGGCAAGTGGAGTGCGTCAAAACGTCAAAACTATTTAATGCTGTGGTCGAAACCGTTTTCAAGTGTCTCAATTAGGAATAAAAGATGTTGAGCACTGGCGGAGAAAGATTAACAAACATTAGGCATGAAGTGTCGTAGTCATCATGAATTTAGATTACTTTGCCTTCAAAATTAGCAACACTTAGTAATTTGCAGAGGTTAAAAAAAATAGTTATAGGGCCCCCGTAGATACGCCTCGGCCACCGTGGAGTCGCCTGTTTCTCGGATGACGGCCGCTTGTCCCGCCACGCCTCTCTCAACGATGTCTTCAGAAGGGCGCTCGTCAGCTCCCACATTCCTGGTGGCCCGGAACTCCATAGGTATGTCGGAAGCTGCCCCTGCTTGGGATATGGGTCTCACAAACAGGATTTAGAAATACATTCCGTTTATGTACCTACGACAAGATTTAAATAAATGAGTACGTTTTGATGTTGCTTTTACATTTCTCGCACGTGTCACGTCAAATTGACAAAACGAATTCTCATGGTACGTATCTTATTTTCAAATAAGTACATAATTGTTTATTTGCATCCCAAATTTGCAAGCGTGGCATCCCAAAGGATCATCATCATCATCATCATCATCATCATCATCATCATCATCATCATCATCGTCATCATCAGCCCACAGCAGTCCACTGCTGGACATAGGCCTCTTCCATGGCGCGCCAGAACACTGTCTTCAGCCCCTCGCATCCATCCGCCGCCAGCAACACTCTTGAGGTCGTCCGTCCATCGTGCCTCAGGACGCCCCACACTACGTTTCCTCGTTCGTGGTCTCCATTCGAGGACTCGTTTGCTCTACCATTCATCGTTCCTACGACATACGTGGCCAGCTCAACGCCATTTCAACGAACTAATTATTCGAGCAGTGTCGATGACTTTAGTTCTTTAGTTCTTCCCAAAGGATGCCACGCTTTCATTATACGGCCGAAGGAGAGGCCAATATGCACTTCATCTACGGTTTCTGCAACGGAAATGCCGCTGAAGCAGCAAGGGAGTACCTACGTCGATATCCCAATCGACGAACGCCTCGACCTTATACTTTTATGAATGTAAGTATTTTTTTTTTTTTTTTTCGTATTACTTTTCATACTTTACAGTACTTTGCTCATTATAACCTACTTTTATTACTTTTGCAGGTACATAGACGGTTCAGTGAGATGGGTCTCCGTTCGGGTCCGCATGAACGTGTCATCGATTTGACGGTACAGGATGAAATCGGTATAATGAATTTAATCATTGAAGACCCGACGTTATCAACAAGACGAGTATGGCGTATCTTTAACGTACTACACACCAAAGTCTGGAGATTGTGAAAGCGATACGGTCTGCATCCTTACCATTACCGCAAAGTGCAAAGCCTTCTGCCACAGGACAATTTCACGCGAATTGTTTTCTGTCAAAGGACTAATGAGCTATTAATATAAGACCCACAACTTATCTCCAAAATTCTGTGAATGGACGAGGCTCAATTTACGAGAGCAGGAATAACAAATTCAAAAAATTATCATCACCATTGGGCTGACCAAAATCCAAAGCTGTCAAGGGAGTCTTCGTTCCAGTATGAGTTCTCCATAAATATGTGGGCAGGAGTCTTGAACAATCGCCTCATTGGTCCAGTAGAGATTCCAAACAGACTCAATAGCGATTATTATTTGAAGTTTCTACAGAATTTGCATTATTTGGATTAATGATCTCAATTGGAAAATCTTTTTGTATTTTTTTATTTTTCCAATTTTTATTTTTTATTTTTACGGTCTTCCCGTGAATCTCAATTATATTTTTTAATAAACTCACGGAAACATGAATACACAGAAAAAAACCAGAAAAATACCAACCCCGGGAATCAAACCCGGAATCTCGACACTCCGGGTCGCGTGCCCACCCTTACACCAGAATTGGTATTTAGGTAAGGCTCGAATTTCTCCTATGTATTCAAATCTCAGCTCGTTTTTATCACTTTTTTGCAGTGACTAGCGTGCGTTGCGTTGTGTTCGGTTTACGAAGTAATCGCATAGGTGGCGCCCGGTATGAGTTCGTCACATTCGATGTCGAGATACTGGGTTCGTGGGGCAAAGGTGCGCGTGAGCTCCACGGAGCCCTAAGCAAGCGCCTGAGGGAGGCAACTTGCAACTTGCTCAAAGACTTGCTTTAGCAATACAGCACGGGAATGCTGCTTGCCTAATGAGTACCCATGGGTCCAAATTTTGAAAGTTTGTTTGTAAGATACTGCGCCATGGTTTTCAATAAACTTTTATCAAGTACCTACCTAGATAAAAATAAATGAAAAAAAAACTTGATGTTATCCTAGAAAGCGCATTTATTCATGTAATAATGACAAAATAAAAAAAGGAAAAAGTGAAATGTACCAAATGCATTGGGATTTGAACCCAGGACCTTATAATAATCGATAATCAAATTATTTACCACTGAGCTAAATTGTGCTGTCGAAGTTCAAACACTGACATAGTGCCGTCATACTTGACACTAACTTTTCCGTAACTCTAGATTCCTTTTCAATTATCGTCAATTAGTTATACATATGTATAATTATTGCGTATGAAAAAGTAAAAAAAAAATGTCTAATTCGACAAAAAGCGATTTACCAGGTAGTTTCTTTGTACGTACCAAATAATATGTCGAAGTTAAAGCAAATCAAAAAGAACACGCTGTATAAATCGAGTTTAGCCCGACGTAAAGATTTTTTTTATTATGATAACTCCCACCTGCAACCAAGAAGATTGTGCTTGTGGCCAAGTCGGATCCTTCACAAATACGGCGCCCATGTCATCCATGTACGATGGTACCGCATACATGCCTTCTAGCGATGGGTCCCTGTAATATCGTATTTATTTCCAAATAAGTAAAATACCTATTCTAGAGATGGCAAGTTCACTTCACAGTGTTGTACCTAGTTACTTAAAATGATGAACAGTCAAATACTTGAATTTTTTCAGAGCACACCGTCGATTACACGAAAACGTCGTTATCCGTGCTTTGTACAAAATCCGTATTGTACTCTCTTACCTATATGCCAGCTTCGTCGTATATGTGTTAACTCCAAAGAAGTCAGAAGAGCCCCGAATTAGAGCGACGTCTTTACTGCTCAATTCGGGTAATGGGAACGAGCGTAGCCTTGCTCAGCGCTCTTAAGAGCCACATTCTGCTTAATTTCAGGCGGAAAGTCGCCCGATACCGAGAAGATAGGATGTGCGTATTGACCCCACTGTAAAGTTATAAAAGCACGCTTTTAGATGTGTGTGTGGGTCCTTGACCAAAAAAACTCATAAATACTTAATAACAAGTAATAAAATAACATCACGTTCTGACTTGCCTAGTCCATTTTTCAACCTGAACTAGTGCATATTATGCTTGTTCCGAATTAATAGTATGTAAAAAATTACAACATTTTATTATTAGGTACCTAGTAAATCAGCTCTTGAGCACTTACATCAAATTGTCTAGCATCTATTGCAGCTTGCTGATCATCCATTGTGTCAGATGAAGGCTCGTACCACGTGCAGCTGATAGAGATACCGATACTGCCATTATGTTTCTTCCTGTAGTTTTCATCGTACAAACGGTACACTTTAGCGTGAGCTAATAACACGTTCTTAGCACACAGGTACTCTGCTACTCCAGTGATGTTTAGCATAGGCGCTTTAACGTCAGAACCGTAGCCTTCGTAACAAATTTGTTTTGGTTCGTTAATAGTAATCCATTGCTTAACTCTATCTCCGTACTTATCAAAGAGGACCTTAGCGTAATCAACGAACCAAGTCACAACATGGGGATTGGTCCATCCACCTAATTTTTGAAGACGGAATGGTAAATCCCAATGGTACATCGTAATGACTGGTCGAATGTTGTTTTTTAACATTTCATCTATCAGTTTGTTATAATAGTTCACGCCTGGGTGGTTAATTTTGTTTGGGAAACCGGTGGGAAGAATTCTAGTCCAAGCAATTGAAAACCTGTAGAAATCTAATCCTAATTCTTTCATTATTTCCACGTCACGTTTATAGTTGTGGTAGGAGTCAGCTGCAATGTCGCCAGTGCTGGAGTCTTCTATAGGTGATGGTTCCGTATGTGTCATGATGTCCCAAATTGATAAACTCTTGCCTGGTATAGTAAAATTATATTAAATTATCAATATCAACTTACTATTAGTGTTATAAAGCCATACTAACACCAAAGGCACACGGATATTGACTATAATTATTAAGTTGTCAAGACAACTTTAAGTCAAAAGAATTCCACCAAAAACATTTTCATGTAAAATGTTGCCAAGACGAGACCATATGGCTCGCACTGTCAAAAAGTTATCAGATCTCATGTAGAGACAAGCCTCTAACTTTACACGCCCTAACTCTACAAGCCCTAACCTCACAAACTATACACCTTAGACAAAATATGTGGCTTGGCTGTTTCGCTACTACAAGAACTACTTACGAGGGCTGTTTGATAAGTACCCGTTTATGGAAAAAAAAACTTTTTTTTTGTATATATGTATTTATTTTTCTACGTAGTCACCTTTTAACTCTATACATTTGTTCCACCTATACTCAAGCTTCAATAAACCATCCAAAAAGTATGATTTTGGAAAGTCATTAAAATAGGCCTCTGTGGCGGCAATGATTTCGTCATTTGATCCAAATCGCTTGCCACCGAGCCATTTTTTAGGTTGGGAAACAAAAAGAAATCGCATGGGGCCAAATCTGGAGAATACGGGGGGTGAGACAATAGTTCGTAGCGTAACTGTGCTAATTTAGCCGTCACAACTCTGGACGAATGAGCCGGGGCGTTGTCGTGATGTAACAGTACTTTTTTCTTTTTTAAATGGGGTCGTTTGTCCTTCAACACGGTGTCAAATTCATCTAATAAATTGGCATAGTACTGCTCTGTTATTGTTTTTCCCTTTTCTAAATAGTCAATATGTATAATACCATGCGAATCCCAAAAAACGGTCGCCAAGACCTTTCCAGCCGATGGGACAGTTTTTGCTTTCTTTGGAGCAGGTTCACTCGGTAAAATCCACTGCTTCGAGTGCTCTTTCATTTCCGGGGTGTAGTGGTGGACCCACGTTTCGTCCATGGTTACGAAGCGACGCAGAAACTCCTTCGGGTTACGTTTGAACACGGCCAAATACTGCTCCGAAGTAGTCAGTCGGTTCCGTTTTTGCTCCTCCGTCAGTAAACGCGGCACCCACCTCGCCGATACTTTCTTCATACCCAATTTTTCTTCTAATATGTGTTGTACCCTCTCGATTGAAACGTTTACAGCATCAACGATTTCTCGAAGTTTAATTCGGCGGTCGGCTAAAACGACATTTTCAATTTTCTCAACCATATCGTCTGTAGTCACCTCAACTGGCCGGCCTGGGCGATCCTCATCAAAGACGGTTGTTCTCCCCCGCTTAAACTCGTTATACCAATATCTGACGGTTGTCATAGAAGGAGCACATTCATGGTAAACCGCTTGCATTCTTACTTTTATTTCATCACATGTTTTTCCTTCCAAAAATAAGAATCTAATTACAGACCGATACTGTTCTTTCTCCATTTTAACAATTTTAAGTTCACGCCTTCACTGAATCGTTGTCAAATGAGAAAAAAAAAACAAAAGAATGCCATTTCTTTTTTAATTTTCCTGCCTCTGAAAAATGGCTTAAAAAGGTGGTATACTTATTTGCGGCCAGTGATATTAATATATTTAGAAAACGGGTACTTACCAAACAGCCCTCGTATTGTTTAACAGAAAAGTAAGTACAGTAAGTAAATTTTTCACCTCTCGCCAATGTGACGGTAGCGAAACGGCCAAGTCACATATGTACTATGTACTAATATGTAAAGTTTTTGAAGTTGGGGCTTGTAGAGTTAGGGGTAGAGTTAGAAGCTTGGCTCTACAAGCGCTCTGATAGCTTTTTGCAGTGCTAGAAATAATAATCTCGTCTTGGCAACATTTTACATGAAAATGTTTTGTGATATTTCATATCACTTATTTTTGAAAGTTGCTACACATGACAATATTTCTTTTGCATTCTCAATTTTTTCAAATTTTTTTTTTATTATTTGATAAAGGAGTCCCTATCAATTTTCAGACCTCAAAAATCAAACTTTGCGGAGTCTCATACAATCTTCCACCACCTAGTTTAATGGATTGCGGATTGCCAAATTTCAGTTTTCTATGACTTCATGAAGTCCCCTAAGAATTTTGATAATCATCAGTGTGTCAGTAAAATTTATAAAATTTAAAGTACTAATAATTTTATAAATGTTTAATAAGTCCACTAATTGATTGACATCATATCTTGAGAATTGTTTATCTGGTATGATCCAAACCCAAGTTATGAGGTTTAAAAAACGACGAAGCGCTTCGAGAAAAGGTAGGTAAGTAGGACACTAAGACCCCCTGATACAAGGCGGCTTAATAATTGTGCTTTACTTTGTAAAAAAAAAATCGAAATTCGATTGAAACAAAGCTTATGAAGTTGTTCAAGCCGTGGGTGGTAATGCGGTCGCGCTCCCACCTTCCTGTTATTCTCTGTACTGTCGCTTTCTCTACAAGTGACTGACTTCACTCCAGGAGCATTTAAAATTGACAACATGAACTGTAAGTAGGTATGAATTTATACAGATAATGTAACTTGTCGATATGAATACTAAGGCAGCGTGCAGTTTATGAAATAATTCCTTACCGTCCTCAAGCCAGCCACCTTCAATTTGATAGGCCGCCGTTGAAGCGCCAAATTGAAAACCCTTCGGGAACTTTCGTACTCTGCTTTTGCACCAAACATTGTTACTCCAAACGATTAATAATGTGCTGGAAAACAATAAAAGTGTTTCGTTAGAAATTTTAAATGCCCTAAAAATCTAGGTCTATAAAAAAGCAAGGTGACCAACTTTATGTGTCCGGAAGCTTATTACGTATTAACTTGTTACCCACATGATAATAATTATTATCATGTGGGTAACAAGTAATAATAATTATAATTATTATGTAAAATTGATTTTCAAGCTATCGTTTTTAAACAGATTCAGTGTGTTAAAACAACATAATTATAAAACATTTGTTTCTATTTAACTTTCATGATTTTATTGACTGTATTCATCAGCAAACTCGCTAAAGTTTACTTGTGACCACATCCGATGCAATTTGAACAAATTATATTGGTTTTCAATTTCACATGATGATTAAAACGCCCCTTTTAAGTAATAAAATAAATAAATGTTATCACAATTTACCAGATTACCGTTGCCCGCACTAGACCAGCCATGCTGACCTACGTTTCAAGTGACACTATTGAAATCTGCCACTCGGTCGACATAAATTATCTGTTAGGTAATTCTGCAAAAAAATTAACACACCTAACAAAACGAATGCCAAAATAATTTAACACTTAACACTAACTCTTTTGTTGCCCTTTATATATTTTCAATCTACTCCAATCATTGCTACCACCATCTTACTCGCTAATCCTGCTGCTAAGCAGCAGTGCTTGCACTGTCGTGTCCCGGTGTAATTACGGGCACAAGAGGCATTTCATCTTTGCTCTATAGGTTGGCCACGCATCTGCAAGCCCTCCGGGGTTGCGGTGCGGATGTCTATGGGCAGTGGTGATCATTTACCATCAAGTGACCCACTTGCTCGTTTTCCTTCCACGTCGTATAAAAAAATCATAAAGATGAAGCCTTTGCCGTTGCAATTCTGACATATCTGTTAATTCGTAAAAAAAAATCGTAACTGCAGAATAGCAACTTCTCTCCACGTTTTTAAACGATCTCATGATTATTTATATTTGTTCTAGGTAAGCTTTCGCAGGCACCGCGAGAGACTACGTGATGTTTGTTTTGACTAAATACATACAAAATGGTAAACCAAAAACTAACAATGACACTGTAATGGCAAATCATTGTTAGTTTGATATTTCTTTTTTTAACCCCCGCGAGAAAGACGGGTGTTATAAGTTTGACCTGTGTATCTATGTATCTGTGTGTTTGTGTATCTGTTGTATCTATGTATCTGTCTGTGGCATCATAGCTCTCAAACGGATAGACCGATTTCAACGCGGCTTTTTTTAATCGAAAGCTGGTTTAATTGAGATGGTTCTTAGCTCAGTTTCATTAAAATCAGTTGACCCCTTTATGAAATATTGAACTTTGAAATAACAATGTCGGGGGTTTTCAACTTTTCTAAGTTGATTGTTTTATAATATGTTATTGAAAGAGGGAGATAAACGAGCAAGCGGGTCACCTGAAGGTAACCGATCGCCGCCACCGATGAGAACCAGCAACCAAAGAGATTCACTAGTCCGCTGCCGGCCTTAAAGTCTTCCTATTATTTTCCTTGAAAATTTTAAGTCACATACGTAAACATCTGCTTACATTGATTTATCAGAGTGAATAAACTTTTCATATGTGTATTCAAATATTTTTTCAGAATCTCCCTAACAGTATTCGGCCTTCAGAAGACCATGTTATATCCAAACATTTGCGATGGTACACCCGAGCCGCAAGAGTGTTACCAAAATATTATTGGTTTAAAAACTGTTTTAATAACTTCCTAACAGGTAGGTAATTTTCTCTGTACCTTTTTAGGGATCCGTATCCAAAATGGTAAAAATAAACCCTTGGTGCGTCTCAGTCCGTCTGTCTGTCACAGATGATTATTTCAGAAAAACCCTAGTACTTAATACTATCGACATAAAAGTACTTAATGGTTTTAGATGATGCTTGCCCAACTATTTTGCTAATAAAAGGCATATAAAAAATTAAGTACCTATTTTTTTTTTGCAACTGGGACTTAAACGAGGGTTTAATAATTCTAAGTAGGGTTACCAGGTCATGTGGGGTTATGAAAGAGCGATGTTTGAACATTTTAATTTTTTTTACGCCGCGTTGTTTTCAACTGTTGATTTTTTTAAATACCCCCATCCCACCTTTATCTCTATAGTTTTTTGCATAGAGGAACATTTAAAATTATTCTATATAGTAGAGATTTGTGTAAAGATTACAGAAAAATATATGTTTGGTCCGACCGAGAGTAGGGAGGGTAGCTACTTATTTACATTTATACATTACTTATTGAGATGCGTGACTTTGAATGGAGCATGTCTATACAATGGATAAAATACCGTAAAATTGGGCGTTAGTTAATTTAAAAACAATACCCCAGTAGTAAAAAGAATACCCCGGGTGGCCAGGACACTAGCTGCCTCTCTTCTTACTCTTCTCACTTAATAGATAAATGTGTCGGAAACAATAAAGTCGAAGACTGGCACAATCTATTTATTTTCTCTTATAAGACCCTCCATGCTCGTAAAGATGGTTTAAACATTTCGCTTACCCAAAAATTAAAAAAACAACTGTAATTGCTACTGTAATTGTGAGGAGAGATCTTCCAAATAAAAAATATGACACAATGCATTGAAAAATTCGTTAGAAGCACCAATGTTAAGTATGGCTTAATTGGAGGAGCGTGGTACGGATTACCGAGGTTGCTGGTTCATGTCCAGCTGCTTAACAGATTTTTCTTTACATTGTCATTGTATGTTGAACTGTAATTGCAGTAATTATACTCTACCGTCTATAGTTACCAAAAACATCATTTCGTCATTCAATCTTCGTAAAAATGTAGAGTCCAAATGTAGACGTGCTATCACCGGCTACCCCTGAGACCCTCCAGGCTCTACAAACAAAGCATCCCCCAGGTCCTACCACACCCTCCTTTTTCGACCCTCCTTCGGCAAACCAGGTTTGTCTTCAAATAAAAAACAGAGATACATCTTCTCATTCAAGACCGGTTCTACTGCAGGCTTGGACGGGCTCTCTCCTTAACATTTAAAGGATTTGACTTGTCGTTTAGTGGGCGATGTAGGCGAGCGACTAGTTGATTCTATCAAGAAACTAATCAACTACATGTACTCAGGTAACGTCACAACCCTGACATTGTTCCAATTTTATATGATGCAAACTTCATCGCCCTTACCAAAAAGGACGGAGGGGTGAGACCAATTGCCGTGGGTTCCACACTAAGACGTCACGCCTCCAAAATTGCTGTTAGACATATTGCTGGTAAATTACAGCCTCTTTTCGAACCTACACAACTCACACCTTCACAACTTTGTTTTGGCATAAAAGGAGGATGGCGAGGCAGCCGTCCATGCCTTGCGTACTTTCCACATAATAGGGACGCCCTGCTGTCAGAAGTCAAAAACAATACCTTCGAGTTACGTAATTACCTTCTTCACTGTTATGCAGATCCCTCTAATCTCATTTATCGCGACAATGTTCTATCCTCAGAAGTTGGCTGTCAGCAAGGCGGTCCTTTCGGGCCAGCAATCTTTAGTTTGGCTATTAATCCTATTATTTAAAACTTAAAATCCAAATTCAACGTTTGGTATCAAGACGACGGAACCTTAGGAGGTGACTTGGATACCCTATTATCTGACCTTTCGACCAGCAAATATAAATTCCAAGCTATTGGCTTAGAGCTTAATTTCAGCAAGTGCGAACTTTTTATACAAAACCCTGCCTTGAACTTTTTCGATTTAAAACCTAAATTTGATGCTCTGACCCCCAACATAAAATAGTAGACAGATATTCCCTCAGCCTCCTAGGGTCCCCCATCTTCGAAAAATCCTTCCCGAGTTATATTTCAGAAACAATGTCTAAATTAAAAAACTATGAAATTCGCCTTCTTGAAATTAGTTCCCATTTCGCAATGTCCCTAAATTTACTTATGTACCTACTTCGCTGCTGTCCATTTACTATCGAATCGATTCTGAATATACACCTCAGCGAAGAATCCTGGACTCAAGCATCCCTTCCTATTCGCTTTGGTCGGATAGGGATCCGCAAAATGTCTTCAATCTCTGCACCAGCTTTTTTGTCCTCTGCCCATAGCTCAGCAGATCTCATAGGTAAAAACCTCAGGAGCTTTCCTTTAAACTATGAGACTGCAGGCTTGACCGAGGCCAAAAAAGCTACGTACGAAACGCACCGAAAGGTTCAAATCTGTCAAATCGTGTGACTTGAAGCAGTGACGTCATCAACATTTTCAACGACGTTTAAACTTGTGGTCACGTGACTCGTGTCAAAAGCTATTTTTGACTAACAATTTATCCTATTTCTTATAATCCAAAAGAATGCATTTGGCTATAATTGCACCCTTATGTTTGTAGGTGGAAACAACCCTATTCACTCAAAGAATGAACAAAACGGAGACGCACTATTACCGATTCGGTGGTGAGTGAATGCGACACGAGGATTTTGCGTTACCTGCCACATGTTTCTGCGTGAGAAGAAATGTTTTTGGAGTGTATAAATAACACTTTGCAGTAATTAACTGACTTCAAAAAAGAAGGAGGGTCTATGTTCCACGGTATGCATTTTTTTTGATGCATGCCAATGTCGTTAATAATGATTCACATCAGAGCACCTAGTGTGATCGCCGACCAGGCCAAGAAATAAGTCTCGATCGCGTTAGTTTTTAACAATTCCCATACTATTTGACACTTTAACGCAAACGTGATCGAGACTATTTTGTGCTTTTTGATTACACTAAGGGAACTAAATTCCGTCTCATTCAATTTTCGTGTATCTGAGTGTTAACGTGCAATTGAGGCAGACGGAGAGCGCACAATATAGAATAAGGTCAAGTCAATGTGTGAATGTTATCAGCTAATGGAAAAGGACCACTGAAAGGAAATCCTTCAGATTCACAACAATAATGGAGTCTTTGCAATAAATTCGCGGTTCTTATCCTTATAACGCGTTCAGACAGTAAGTGGCCTTAAATCGTTTTCACTTGTGTTACTATCTTCTTTTATTTTATTATGATTCAAATATTATGTGCCTTTTTTATTATTCAATTCAGCTCTGAAATAAAAATAACTCATAATAGCTCATTTTAGTTAACTGTAATGGTTATTATGGAAGTCAATAATTCTGAGGAATCATTTTTTTTTTGTATACATTAGACTACTGTGAGATTCAATAATAGTGAAATAAACCCCAGTTTTTTCGTGGTCTTACAGATTTGTGATATTACTAGGATGAGGGAGACTTATTTCTGTCTGTCCTATTTGAGATGATAGTGATGGTGTACGTCGACGGAAAGAAGACATAGATCGCGATTATGATAAGTCAGTTAGAAGTACTTCACAGGCACATGAAAGTGGACCATTTTTTTTCATAAACTAAGATGATGTTCGTGTTTATGTATTCATTTTATAAAAAAAAAAACCATTTAGACTGTGACATACATCAGATTGTGACAGGCGTTTATCTTAAATTTAGTTTTAGTGTAAACCATTCCGAATCATTGAATATAGGTGGTTTAAATAATTGACAACCGCTACATGGGCAGACAGTGTAGGACTGACTGAAATTGGTCTCCCTCGTGGTCCTACTAACAGGACAAATTAGTAGAACCACGAGAAAACGGGAAAGCAACCGGATCTCTCACTAATGTTTCGACCTAATTTGTAGTTATTCCTCTGGAAAACAAATTTGCGATTCGCTATCGTCGAAGCGTGTGCTCCAAAAGGAAGGACTACGGATTAGCTTGAAACATGTCGAGCTATACTCACTCGACTGACATACATGAGTGATCCATCTATTTCAATATTTTTTTGTTTCTGAATAAAATGACATGACTACTATAAAGGACCTCGGGACCAATTTCGCAAATCACAAATAACACACCCGTGCAAATCCGTGAAACCGCGTGTTTTTTTTACTAGTATTATAATATAATATATTTACTTGGACTATAGGCTTCTATTATAAGTATATATCAAATTCAGCATATTCTTTCTCCATTCCCGAGTATTATTTTCACAGGTATAATTTATAAAAACGCCCCCCTAGTCCAAGACTACGCAGGCGCCAACAAAAACAGGTATCTACTCAAGACAGAGAACCATCCTCTATGCGTATTCTTAACTTAAGTCTGATTCAATTTGGGAAGTCAGTTGATGGAAGTAAATAAACAAGGTCTATTCCTCAGAGAGCAATAAATTTTCTACGTCCTACATGTATAAAAGAACATCACAGAGCGATCCAACCAGGTCGTCATTTGGCTGTGATGAAGCGGTGTCGTTAATAACGTAGCGCCTTCGATTCCCCCGTGGCGATAAACTGAATCACACCTTCTACTAGGGGTTTGCGAAATAACCTAATTTAGGATTATCCAAAATTGCCAAGCTTAATACTTAATCTTTCCGGCGTGCGGGCATTTCTAGTAATCATTTTTGGTGGACAAGATTGCTCGACAATATTATTTATTAATTAGTGGTTCTGTGGTAGACATCGCGATACCGTTTTTAGACATTTTAATTGCAAAGAAACGAAGCGTCAAAAAAAATCCCATATAATTATTGAACCGGATCACAAAACTTCACGAAGATTTTACCTTTCTTTTCTACTCAATAAATCCAAAAAACATAAAATCGACAAAAATACAATAGGTACTTAATAATCAGCGAACCTGCTCACAAAATTTGAGACTCAAAGGTTGAGACCTGCGACTAGAGGAGGACAGCCACAGACAAAAATACGAAAAAATGTTAGTCCAAGCTGAAACTGAGACGCTTCGCTCACTTCGTTCGCTCGGTCAATAACAGAAAAAACCGGACAAGTGCGAGTCAGACTCGCGCACGAGGGTTTCATACAAAGACTTTAACGCTTTTCCCCAGTGTTTTAAGTTGACCAGTGTTAGCAGAGCCCTTCTCCTAAGCAAAATTTACGCAGTCCATGGGGTCACCTTATATTGATCTGTGAAATTTGCACACAGACTAAAAATTTAAGATTTTGAGAATTAAGTGGTTGTGTTATAAGAGCTACCTTCATACCAAATTTCAAGTTTCTACGACAACTTTATATTTATTATTATAATATTATTATAAGTGCTCTAAGATGGGTTCAAAAGCCGAAGGCATAATAAACCTGTCACAAATTTGGCTCTTTTTAGTGTTCCGTACCTATAGAGGAAAAAACGGAACCTTTATAGGATCACTTTGTTGTCCGTCTGTCTGTCTGTCTGTCAAGACTCTTTTTCTCTGGAACGCGTGGAGGTAGGATGCTGAAATTAATATCAAATACTCAAACCTGCTGTCTCTTCAAGCTGTAAAAAAATCAAGCATCTAAGTCAACGCAATCAAAAGATACAGTCATTAAAAAGGTTGTTTCCATACAAATCGCCGTACCCCGAAAACCTAAAGGGTACCCTTTGATTGCGTTGACTCAGAAGGTTGATTTTTCAGAGCTTCATGGGGACTGCAGGCATGAGTATTTGATATTAATTTCAGCATGCTTCCTTTACACCTTCCAGAGAAAAGGGTCTTGACAGACAGACAGACAGAGGACAACAAAGTGATCCAAAGGGTTCAATTTCTTCCTTTTGAGGTACGGTACCCTAAAAAGATAATAACTGCCGTTTATCACAAATGTTGTCCACTTTGCAACTTCAGAAACATAGCGTTTAAAAAAAGTTTTAATCAATCCTAACTAACATTATAAACGCGAATGTAACTCTGTCTCTCTGTCTCTTTGTCTATCTGTTTGTTACCTCTTCACAGGAAAACCGCTGCGTCAATCTAGATGAAATTCGGTAAGAAAATAGTTTGAATATTGAGGAATAATAACATAGGCTACTTTTTATTCGGGAAAATTTTATAGTTACCGCGTGATAGCGATAGGCGAAATCTACGCGGACGAAGTCGCGGGCAACAGCTAGTAAGTCAATAAAATGTAGTCTGGTGAATGACTTGTTTCCTCAAATACCCGGAATATTATACTTGCATTCTATATTATATTGGTAAGGATTGGATGCCTAACAAGTTTATACAGTTACGTAAGTACAACAGGGTTTTTATTATTATTTTATAGATCAACAGGTGTATTGAGTAAGGCAATTTAGGTTTCAGAGTTTGTGAACGGCCTGAAATAATTTTTCATATTATTATAAAAGACAAAAAAACATGGCAATACGAAGACAAGATTATGAATATTATGAATCTTGCTTGCCGTTATAGTTTTTTTTTATAAAAGTTAAATAGGATATTATTATTTATTATTGACTATTCCGTGGTAGGAAATTCTGAATCAGCTCACGTGGATTGAGTTAATATTTTATGCGATGTGTGAATGGTGGATTTTGTAGGCGACTTGAGGGTACTTAAGGCGAAGGTTCGATTATTTATAGAATCTTATGTATTTGTATTGTACCTGTGGGCATTTTCGTGTTATTAATTTTATGTACTTATATGTGTATTTTTTCAATCAAAATCTTTAGGTCATTGTCATTATAATTTCGTTTATGTGTTTTATATATACTTAGTTTTTCTAATTATGAGAAATTTAACAATCAAACTTATTTTATAAGTACATAAAAACAAAACATAAAATGTCGGGAGTCGAGTCTAAAGTAAGTAATTCGTAGAAGCTAATATACCTTTTATGATAATTATAATAAGTTTTGCTTCAAAACGGGTGCTACCAAAAAAACGAGGTCAACTCGTAGAACTGAAAGGAACGTAATGTATATGAAATTTATTATATTTATGTAAAAATCGGACAAGTGCGAGTTTCGGACTCGCGCACGAGGGTTCCGTAGAAAGATTTTAACGCTTTTCCCCAGCGATTTAAGAAGTCCAGTGTTAGTAGACCCCTACTCCTAAGCAAAATGTACGCAGTGTGGGGTCATCTTATATTGGTCTGTGAAATCTACAGACATACAAAAAAAAATGACAATTTTCCGAGTTGTTATGCTATAAGAGCTACCTTCATACCATATCTCAAGTTTCTAGGACAACTGGAAGTACCATTTAGGTTTACGGGGTACGACAATTTGTATAAAAACAGCCTTTATAATGACTGTATCTTTTGATTGCGTGGACTTAGAAGGTTGATTTTTCCACAGCTTCAAGGGACCGCAGGCTTGAGTATTTGATATTAATTTCAGCATGCTACCTCCACGCGTTCCAAAGAAAAAGCGTCTTGACAGACAGACAGACGGACAACAAAGTGATCTTATAAGGGTTCCGTTTTTTTTCCTTTTGAGGTACGGAACCCAAAAAAAGGGAATCGTGTAAGTCGTTCACCTAAAGGCAAGTTATTACCGCTGGTCATAGACACCCGCAATATAAGAGAAGAGAACGCATGATACTTAGATATAGGTAATTGTGATACTCGCCTTTTATTGAAGTTGGTTCAAACTAGGTTATATTAGAAGGTATAAAGGAAAATATTTCCTCTGCACAGAAAACAATATTAACATTATTACAATCTATGGTGACACGTGTCATAGTTTCATAAAAATACTTTTTGAGGTGACTCGCCGCCGTAAAAAAAAAACAAATTTCCGGAACTGCTGATCACAAAGCTTGAGAGCGTCGTGGGCAAAAGTCTTGTATGCAAAATATAATATCAACTAGGTTTTCTATATTAACATAGAGTTTTCTCTGCTAGCTACTCGTATTAGCACGAGTACGTATATAGGTACATACGTAAGTAAAGTGGTCTGTTTTATATCTTGCCATTGGAGTTTTACCAACTTCTAGAGCTTGGATTGGATTGAAATTTAGATGATAAGAAAGATACAGGACCGATGACAGTGTCATAATAAAGCACTGTCAACGAAATAGTTTGTTTTAAAATAATGATTTTTAAACTTGCACTAATGTTTTAGCTTTGCCTCAGTGAGCTTTAAGTATAGGTAGCATATCTACGAGTATATCAGCAACATTCTTTGCCTCCAAGAAGAACCGTCACAAAGTTAATTCGAGATTAACATTCACATCAAATTAGCGTCCTTACATGATTAAATTAATATGAACCCAGCCATAGTCAACGATGCGATGAAACATAAATTTCATTCAAAAACTCATAAATAATTGATGGAATAATTTATTCCTTCATAAAAAGTACTTTGAAAGAACCCCAATTGCTAGACTTTTTATTAAGAAATATAGATAGCGAGTTTTCAAATCATCACACTTAGTATTGCCAAAACCGCACTGAAGTGAATTATACTTGTCATACAAATTATTATGAATATTTTATTTATTATGTATGTATGCTTTAAACGATTTAAATAGTTAGGCATAATTATCATTTATTATGTTATGTAGGAGCAGGTTGGGTAGTATTTTTTGTCGATCAATAGTGACAACAACTATCAAGAAAAAATGTATGCAGCCAAGTGTTATTTTAAATGTGTAATGAAGATTAAGACTGAATCTTAAAGATAATCTGTTAATACAAGACCATTTGGATTTTTTTAGTAAACCTAATTCGTAACCACGAGAGATGAAGATTTTGACGGGTCGCAGCGCAGAGAAGAAACAACAATTAATCTGTTATACTGTCATCGCTCTTGTTCTCCTTGCGTATTAATTTATATTCCTTTTAATAAAATTGTTTTATTTGAGTAGTTGTAGCTTAAAAGAGTGTATAATGATTTAATGATAACCAGAGTCCTATCCAATTAAAAGGAGGGCGATGATTATAGGTCGGATGGCCAGATCCTTAATTTTGTCGTCGTTCAAGCAATTGAAATGTGAAGTTTGTGTAGATAGTCCTTGCGGCCATGATAAACTTCACAAGTAAATAGATATGAAATATTTGGGAGTCTATTGTTTTCGGTCTTCTGATTCATCATTATAGCAGGATCAAGTGTGCCTAGTGAACAAGAATTCTCTAAGTCTGTTAATTTTATAAAAAACCGGCCAAGTGCGTGTCGGACTCGCGCACGAGGGTTCCGTAGAAAGATTTTAACGCTTTTCCCCAGTGTTTTAAGACGTCCAATGTTAGCAGAGCCCTGCTCCTAAGCAAAATGTACGCAGTGTGGGGTCAACTTATATTGGTCTGCGAAATCTACAGACGGACATAAAAAATTAAGATTTTGAGACTTTTTAGAATGGTTGTGCTATAAGAGCTACCTTCATACTAAATTTTAAGTTTCTAGGACAACTGGAAGTACCATTTAGGTTTTTGGATTTCGACAATTTGTATGGAAATAGCATTTTTAATTACTGTATCTTTTGATTGCGTTGACTTAGAAGATTGTTTTTTTCACAGCTTCAAGGGACCGCAGGCTTGAGTATTTGATATTAATTTCAGCATGCTACCTCCACGCGATCCAGAGGAAAAGGGTCTTGACAGACAGACAGACAGACAGACGGACAACAAAGTGATCCTATAAGGGTTCCGTTTTTTCCTTTTGAGGTACGGAACCCTAAAAAGGAGAAACCGTTTGGGCAATGAAACAATTACTTAGATCTTCAATGTGCCTCTCCTCTTGGCTATTTTTTTTCTAATAAAATGTGTACGGTTTAAGCACTATGGCGATTTCTGAAAAAAATAAGTTAGCAATACGGGGCCTAGTCTCGAAATGGAGAGTTAGCTAAATTAGGATATAAAGTATCATCATCACATCATGTCAGTCGAAAGACGTCCACTGCTGGACATAGTTAGGCCTCCCCCAAGGCTCGCCACTAAGTACACTAAGCATTATAAAGTATGTTATAATTATTAAATCTTCTTTGCAATAATGTCTTCCTTATCAAGATATTAAAATCATAATATTCAAGTTCAGAAATCAGGCATAGATACTCTATAGACTCGTAGATTACGACGATATACTTTTTATTTAATTCAGAGATGGAGACGTTTGGTTGATGCTGGATGAATATATATATATATGTATTTTAATAAGTTATTAAATTAGCGTTGTCGTTTTACAGCTGATCTCCGCACATCGGAGGGGTGAGACCAATTGCCGTGGGTTCCACACTAAGACGTCTCGCCTCCAAAATTGCTGTTAGACATATTGCTGGTAAATTACAGCCTCTTTTCGAATCTACACTACTAGGTTTTGGCATAAAAGGAGGATGCGAGGCAGCCGTCCATGCCTTGCGTACTTTCCTTTTAAATGAACCTTGCGAAGCTCTTATCAAAAACGATGTCAAAAATGCTTTTAATTCTGTTAATAGGGACACTCTGCTATCAGAAGTCAAAAACAATATCCCCGAGTTATATAATTACCTTATTTACTGTTATGCAGATCCCTCTAATCTCATTTACCGCGACAATGTTCTATCCTCAGAAGTTGGCTGTCAGCAATCCTCTCGGGCCAGCAATCTTTAGTTTGGCTATTAATCCTCTTATTCAAAATTTAAAATCCAAATTCAACGTTTGGTATATAGACGACGGAACCTTAGGAGGTGACTTGGATACCCTATTATCTGACCTTTCGATCATTAAATCTAAATTCCAAGCTATTGGTTTAGAGCTTAATTTCAGCAAGCGCGAACTTTTTATGCAAAACCCTGCCTTGACCTTTTTTGATTTAAAACCTAAATTTGACGCTCTGACACCCAACATAAAAATAGTAAACAGATATTCCCTTAGCCTCCTAGGGTCCCCCATCTTCGAAGAATCCTTCCAGAGTTGTATTTCAGAAACAATATCTAAATTCAAAAACTACGAAAGTCGCCTTCTTGAAATTAGTCCCCATTTCGCAGTGACAATTTTAAAATTCTGTCTTTTCGTCCCTAAATTTTCTTATGTACTTCGCTGCTGTCCATTTACTAAATTCCAAATTTCATCAACTCGTATGGACGACCTAATCAAAGCAAACCTTGAATGAACATACACCTCAGCGAAGGATCCTGGACTCAAGCATCCCTTCCTATTCGCTTTGGTGGGATAAGGATCCGCAAAATTTCTTTAATCTCCGCACCAGCTTTTTTGTCCTCTGCCCATAGCTCAGCAAATCTCATAGGTCCTCAAATCCTCAGGAGCTTTCCTTTAAACTATGAGACTGCAGGCTTGACAGAGGCCAAAAATGCTTGGTCCGTTGCTTGCCCGGGAAAGGATTTTCCTGCAAATTTAAAATCCCAAAGAACCTGGGACGACATACTCTCAAATATGACTTTCAAATCCCTTCTGAATCGCAGTACGGGCTCTGAAGCTGCCAGAATTTTGGCTGCGGGCACGAGGGAGGCCGGCTACTGGCTACACGCCTTTCCTTCAGCCAACACCGGCACGTTTTTAGAGCCCGATACTCTCAAAACTTCCTTGTGTTTACGTCTGGGAGTATCTATCTGCGTCCCACATAAATGCCCCTGCGGCACTGAGGTCGACGCGTTGGGACACCACGGCCTTTCTTGCCAGAAGAGCGCGGGCTGCTTCTCTAGGCACGCCGCTTTAAACGACATCATCTGCCGTTCTCTTGCCTCCGTCAACGTGCCGACGCTAATGTCACTGATTCCGTGGAGGTTGGAACGTGTGCTAGTGTGGGCCGCCACCTGTGTAGACACACTGGCCTCGTCCCACCTCCGCGGTACAGCCAACAAAGCGGGTGCGGCAGCAGAAGCGGCCGAAAAATTAAAGTTACTCAAATACAGAGGTCTCGGCTCCAAATACAACTTTGTACCATTCGGAGTCGAGACCTTAGGTCCGTGGGGTCCTAGCGCCCAAAATTTATTTAAATAAATTGCGAAAAGACTGACTGACATCACCGGGGACCGAAGGGCTGGCAGCTTCCTCGCGCAACGTATCAGCATCGCGATACAGCGAGGAAATGCTGCCAGCATCGTCGGGACCATGCCGCGTGGGACCAGTTTTATAAATTTATTTTAATTTTATTTACTAGTTATACTTTTTTCAATAGGTACATTTTTAATCATAGTTTTTATTTACATTAAGGTTTTTGTTTATTGTCATGTACCTACCTACTTATTTTATGTTGTGTAAATAAATATAGTAAGTATTAAAAAAAAAGTGTTACCAGTAGTTTCATGGTTCATGGGAAATATTATCTCCCGTGCCGCAAGGGGGCTTCAAAATTGGTGCAACCCTTGCCAATACGAACTGATCTCAGTTCAATATGGACTAGGCCGTTAGATTTTAATGACCATCCCACAATATTTGATTATAGCAATGAATAGGTAGGTATAAGAACTCATTAAGCACAATTACATCTAATGACATCTTAATACTGAAAACGGATTTGTTAAACTAAAAAAAAAAAAATTGTTGCCAGTAGTTTCATGGTTCATGGAAAATATTATTTCCCGTAGCGCGAGGGGGCTATCTATAAGAACTATCTTTATCATAATTTACGATAAAGATTCATAAATTAAATCTTGAACTACTTGGAACAAGCAAGCTACTGGCGCTTGTGATGAAGATAATGAAGTTGATAAGTAGAAAATGACAATCGGAACGGGTCGGATCGGGTTGTTTCATGTTAAAAGACAAAATGATAATGTCAATTTAATTGTGTATTTTATTTCACCTCCAATCCAAATAAGTAGTCTTATTGGAATAATTGTGAAGAAATAAATAGTTTCTTTTAAAAGGAACGAAAACGAAAATGGATTATTATTCAGACAACATAAAGGCGGCACGGTAGCTACGAGAGTTTAAAAACGGTTCGTCAGTATTGCGTTGTCCAGCTTATAAAAAATATACGTGGCTATAAGTCTGAAAGTATTAGCACCATCATCCTTAGGTAGGATCATCCTTAGGCCCGGTAGCAAGCTGCAATGAAGGCTACTTCTAAAGTAAATTGATTGAACCAGGCGCGTTGCTTATTGGAGGTCCATTTCTAAAAGTGTTTCCTAGTGTAGGAAAATGTGACGAAACAACTTCGGGGAAGATTCCAACATAACAAGGATAAAAACTTCCTCTGTAAGCTTAATTTTTTGATATCACGCGGAACGCGTGTGTGCAGGTATGTATCATTGCACAGCCGGAGAGGAAGAATGGAATGAAGTAATTGAGTCGCCCAACAATGCCACGGAGTTTAGCACCAGCCATGCAGAAACGATCGCCGACCTTCTTCGATTTGCGTTAATTAGGGTTGACATTAAAATGTGTCATTAATGCTTTCGAATGTTTTGAAACGATTGACCTTTTTAGTAGACTTTATTAAATATTTATTTATTAATTATATAATAAGGATAATAAAGTGTATATAATATATAACCACCTTTATTAGTATGTTCTTAAAGTACTTAAAAATTACAGTCTTTCACTGCGGACGAAAATGTACCCAATTTTTTTTTAGTTCGTTTTGGTCAGTAGTGTCAAAAACAAACAGCAGTTAAACTTAAGTATAGATTCGTCACTACTAACGAAAGTACACAAAAAATACATAAATGCGTTTTTAGGAACTTAAATGAAAAGTGACGGATGTCTATGAGATCCTTTTTAACACCATACCAAAGCAAAATGGAAAATATACAACAACATGCGAAATTGAGAACTCTTTACCTCTTCTTTTTTTATTTTTTGTAGAAATTACGATCTAAAAAAACTTCTATTAATAACAAAGACTAGCTATCATGCATTACAAAATACTGAAGATTATTACAATACACGAAAAACATTTTTTTATCGAAAAAAATTACATAACTTCGTTTTTAACGCGGTAACTGATGTTGGGTTGCGTCGATCTTCGGTGCCAGTCATAATTATAGCGTAAACCGAGGCGGTACACTTTTGATTCAGCTTTTTTAATGAGACTTCGACTCAGGTCTCTGGGAGCTTGTGATGCAATATACTGTTAATAAACGGGAAACATTACATTCATACTGAGTGTAGAAAACGTGTCATAGCAGACAATGACAATATTTAGGCCGATCGTTGCTAAAGGCGTCTTATTCTTTAGTAAAAACCAGTGAAGTTGCAAGTCCGAGTTGCACAATGAAGGGGAACGCACATAAGAAAATCCTGCCTATAATTAATTTGTTAAAGGTATTTAACAAAAAAATTGTACAGAAAAATCTCTTTCAGCAAAAATCGATTTTGCAATATTAATTACAGCTCAATGACATTATAACAATGAATTGCTTCGCAAGGAATGATGTGCGTAAAGTTCCTAATCCGCACTGGGCCCGCGTGGGAACCATAGCCCAAGCCCTCTCATTGTGAGAGGTGGCCTGTGCCCAGCAGTGGGACGTAAAAAAGGGCTGATGATGATTTTAATTTTGTAACACGATGAAACGATGGAATGGGTTTACATATAAAACAAATCAGAAATGAGGAGATTCGTACAAGGACCAAAGTCACCGATATCACCTTAAGTGGCAGTGGGCGAGGCACATTGCTCGTAGAGCTGATGGCCGTTTGGGCCATAAGGTTCTTGAGTGGCGACCGCGTATCGGAAAGTGAAGTGTTGGTAGGCCTTCCCGCAAGGTGGACGGACGATCTGGTAAAGATCGCGGGAAGCCATTGGCTGCGAGTAGCACAAAACTGATCGTCATGGAGATCACCTTGGGGAAGGCCTATTATGTCAAGCAGTGGACGTCTTCCAGCTGATATGATGATGATAATTGGGGAAGGAGGCTGCCCCGCACCGACAAGCGCCGAGCCCACACATTCACCATCGACCGCCAGAGCGATCACACGCATTTTATTCCAAATTGATTTACTTGTACCTTTATTTAATTATTATAAGCTTTACAATTCAAAGTTGTCGCAGCTCATTTTAATTCCCTTATAAACTTATGTACGCTCGTACAATAATGATGGTTAAATCTTATTATATTTGTCTCACTAAAACTCGAGAATGGCTGGACCTATTTGGTATTTTTGATCTTGAAATATTTGTGGACAATCGGGAAGGTTTAAACGGTGAGAAAATATGGGAAAACGACAATTTAATTTTCCTATACAAACTGTCAGGTGGTACGAAGTTCGGTGGGCTAGCTAGTTAGTATTGTTATGTTTACCTTTTCCGATTTAAATTTTTTTCTTAACAACCTTGTGCTTAAATCCGATGGCCCCCAATATTTGTCCGGTCGCCATATAAGTGTCCATTCCTTAGGAAAAAAAATTAATTTAAATAATATTTTACGAGATAATTTAAAACTTAATTAAGTCACTGGTTAAGTTATGTTACCTACTGAACCTACTTAATTATGGGCTTAGCTAGTCGTATGACATTGTTTGTAATGAAATGCCTTCAAATTACCAACTACTTATACCGAAGAAAGCTGATTTTCTTGAGTTCAGCTATATTACCGCCTTAAAACCAAATTATAAGAAATCTGACAAATTATAATTAACGTTGATTAGATTTTATGTATTATAAATTATAATATTACTTCATTAAGTTTTATTGTACAGTTGTATGAAGTCTAGTTGTTTTAAACACAAAACCCTCTGTTTTGCGTCTCTGAATAAGATTTTAAAAAAATCCTGAAACTGGTATTTCCGTACTTTTATTAATAATTATTTATTCTGAAATTCATGATTTAGAACAATTTTTTTTTGTAATTTTAATTATGTTCTGTTACTTACTTCAAGTCACCCTGGTCGGTTTTTTCTAATCTTCATATATATACAGGGTGTCAAATAATGCTTTAACGATATTTCACTAGCTCGTCGGGCTAATTATTCTGAACATCCCTGCAATTTTTTTTTATTGTTATGTTAATTAATGGCCATTTAGTTAACTAATGATTAAATTAATTACGGCTCCCAGTGTACTCATTTCCTATCTCTCTCTCTGATTCATTAGTTACAAAGTCACTCGAGCGAGAGTTAGTTACGTACGTTATTTTATTTTAACACGTCAAACACCTTTGTACGTTTTCTGTATACCTATTTCAATTGATTTAAGATGGTTTTAGGAGTTAGGTATACCTACCATTTTACGACAATAACAGCGTTAACAGCGGATTGTGAGGTGAACGTAATCAGTGTATTTCGCTCGATATGCAGAAGGCCAAAGAAAGATGCTCCTCTTTGTGCCCTGAGCAAGTAGTAGAGATCATTTATGAGGTACCTACCTCATTGATGTTAGGAGATAGAATTAAAATAATATCTTAAATCCTGCTAAAGATTTTAATTAAGTACTTACAATCGTTATATTGCTACAATATTTTATCACGAAACACTTGAAGCTTGTTAAAGAACACAACAAGTACCTAACCACAAAACACACGTAAAAACTTCACCACCGAAATCAGAGATTTTTACAATATTCTTCACGCGGAGTAAACGGTTGTTTCAAATAAAATTCATATTTACATTGAAAATTATGATTACGAATGTTTTGACAGTTTTGACATACTAGTATTTGAGTGGTAACCACGTGACCACACGCGATTTTCAAAAAAGGTTTAGCAAAAAAAGTCACATAGCAATTCTCTCTATATTTCATATTACCAAACTCTATTGTATTTTTGAAGCGCTGCGAGCCGTGAAGTCCTATCTAACCTTAAGGTGGTTCTTCACGGTCAGCTAGGCACTCAAGCGCCCATAGATGGTGTTGATGTTCTAATTTGACAAAAATCGTGGATAATATCACGAAAGACTTTTGCAGTATGAACTTAATTTCCTTAGTCTACGAGTGGCGGAAAAATACAAACCATTAGTGTTGATTTTAAACAAATTTTAAAAGACTTCAAAGTGACTTCCAATCTTCAATTATTGATAGCGCGGCGCGGTTATTTTATTATGTTTGTTTCTATTTTTCCCTTTCAAAGTACCTTAAATAGTAAAGCCATTCATGTTTGATTGTTGTTGGTCAGAGAAACTGCTAGATACTGTGAATACGTGTTTGCTTCACGATGAGAGTACAATAATATAATGTGATTTGCGATTGGTGAAAGTGATTACAACGAACAAATTATCCTATGGACCGAGATTCAAAACTACGAATCAACGAAGAAATCCGCAATCATGCGAGTAAGCAATTTGGCCTCTATGCTGGTACTTTTAGGTTTTCACGCCAATATATTATTTTTTCCCGGTATAAAATTAGTTACCGAACTGCTTGCGAACCTTGCCGAAGTATGAAAGAATTTTGTTGAAGTGCTACGAATAAATACGACGTAGAATTGCGTGTGTATGTGTGTAGCAGTGATATGGCGTAGGCTGTGGCACACTGAGCACCTCTATTACCTTGATATATATATATATATTTTTTTAAGTTGTCGTAACTGCAGATTGAAACTTTGCAGGGATGTTTAGACCAACTAACCTGATATGTGTGTAAAATATCGTTAAAGCATTATTTGACACCCTGTATAATGTATAGATTATTATTTTTAAATGTATAGATTAATCCCTAGGCTAGCCATGCATACCTACCTTTTCTCCCGTATGTTAGATAAGATTATGCCTCACTTTCCGTGTCTATATGAGAGACGAAAAAAATATAATATGTGAAATCCCACCAAAACATTTTCTCGTAAAATGTTGCAAAGACGAGACTATGAGGCAAAATACACACATGACAAAGTACAATTAAGACAAAAATCATTAAGCTGTTTATCTATGTAGAAAAAAGTTATCAAGTACTTAAGTATACTGCTAGTTAAATGGGCCATAGGGCAAATTACGTTCGTAAAAAATGCACACAAATTACAAAACACGATAGAGGCAAAATGCGATTAGGGAAAAAAAACCTACCGATGAAAAATGTGTTCGATGCACCCATCTAACAAATCGTCCCTATCTTAATAGCCCAGTAACTATTAGGATTTTTTTAAATAATTCTAAAACAAGTTGGCTTTCGTATTTGGCACTTCCAAGTAATTTTAAGAACCTATTTTTTAGGTTTTTTAATCCACCAAAATTTTGTCCCGGGACTAAGAAAAAAAATCTATACCCTAAAAAAGGTGTTTCTCTTCAGCAAAAATGCTAACAGTATTTTTTTAGGGTTCCGTACCTAAAAGGAACAAACAGAAAGAAGGTCTGTCTGTCTGTCATGACCCTTTTTCTCTGGAACGCGTAGAGGTAGCACTTGAAATTTGGTATGAATACCTTCATACCAAATTTCACTTGCAATAGCACTTGAAATTTGGTATGAATACCTTCATACCAAATTTCAAGTGCTCTTATAGCTTAACCACTCAGAAAATTCTTAAAATCTTAATATTTTATGACTGTCTGTAGATTTCACAGACCAATATAAGATGACTCCACACTGTGTACATTTTGCTTAGGGCTCTCCTAACACTGGATTTCTTAAAACACTGGGGAAAAGCGTTAAAATCCTTGTACGGAACCCTCGTGCGCGAGTCCGACTCGGATTTGTCCGATTTTTTCTATTGTGATGATCAGTTTTGAGACACGCAACCGGAATCTACCAATACATAGTAACCGGAAATAAATGTATTTAAACTTAAGTGATTATTTCATGTTTTGTCCAACGCATAAAAATCTTGTCTAGTTTTTCCCAATTGACATATTGACAGTATAAGTGTATTTCAAATTTGTACCTAATTATTAACATTCAAAATCCACCAATCATATTATGTTTGGAAAACACGTTTTTTTATTCCCCCAAAAAATTTACAGCAAAAATAAGGTTTTTGGGTGGATTCACTTTAAAAAGTGTCAAGGCATGTTATGGAGACATATTTAACCCTTAACTGAAGTTTTACTATTTATGCCGTTGAATGTATAGTTATTACTTTACAAGAAATATATTTTTTAAGTTGCGTTAGCAAAAATAGGTGAATTTCACATGACTGTATTACTAAGATTAAAAACGTAATAATAAATTATATGGTAAATTATGCTTTTAGCACTTTTCCCTGTTTTTTTATGAATTTTATAGGTATAGATTATTTTTTATTATACTATACCGTCGCGGTCACAAATTTTGGTGGATTATTGAAGAATATATTTTTAAATTACCTAACCTAAATTATGACGTAAAAAAGTGCTGTTTTGGTTTAATGTTGTTTTTCTATAATTATATAGCGAAGCCGTAAAGTTCTTAGGCTATAAGTATTAAGCTTCATATATAAATAGTCGGGTTCTCTAACCACCAGAGTATCCGGTCGTCAGAAGCGATCATAATAGGAGACGCCAAAGTTGTTACCCGATGCTCTTCTTATGTCAAAAACATCGGGGGACAACTTTTGCACTACCTGTTATACTTCATTTATTTTAGCATTACAAAGAAGAATTAAACAATTTTAAGACGTATTTTTATTGAAAAACGCTTTTTAAAAATAAGTGACAATTACGTAATAAAACCATAACAATATAAATAATTAAATATCATAGTTATTTGATTGCTACTGGCTATTACTTATTTTTAAAAGGCGTTATTTAATAATAAAATATAAATAAAAACATATGTCAAGATTGTTTCCTTCTGAATGCTAAAATAAACGAAGTATAATATAATTATGTGAATATAATTTACCATCTTGTTTTTATAAGCGATTTTGTACAATTTTAATATAAGTCCAATAATTAAGGTTAACAATATGATCAACGCCACGAGCTCTATTTCCTTTTCTGCCATATTAGTCACTGTTACTAAACTTTGTAACATTGTGGTGCTTTTGAACTGAAAATAAATTCGAAAATTAGGTATTGAGAAATTGTAAATTAATTTTAAATAATTTATTGAATCAGGCGTTACTTTGCGGAGGTCCATATTTATGAACCAAAAAAACAATTACTTTGCTCACCCGCGACCACTAACGACAAATAGTTATATCTGTGCGGCAAATGTATGTTTCCATGCAACGGAGGCGGAGGTGTTGCATGGAAACATACATTTGCCGCACAGATATAACTATTTGTCATTAGTGGTCGCGGGTGAGCAAAGTAATTGTTTTTTTAGTTCATAATTGTAAATTGTTTGAGAAATTCTGTACATAGTCAAAATTGCTCATAATTTTTATTTGACATATTCGGCCATGAAATGCTTACCAAATAGTGTATAAACATGATTCGCAAAAGAAAAATGGCGAACAGAGTAGGTGCCATGCCATAGTGAAATGTTATGTCTTCAACCAGTCTTCCCAGTGGGTACATTAGACATATTATTGTAATTTCTGCCAGCGTGATGATATTGGTACCACAGAGTTCCATCAGCGGCTGGAATTATTTTATTATTATTTGACATACTTACTTTATTTGTCGGAAGAAAACGTGAGTTTTGTCATCCGGCTCAAATCTAATCAAGTGTGCAAATGGGACAATCAACTTTTAAGTGCCGCTCGTTGCCACTGTGATGTCTGCATGGTTTTCTAGGGTACAAACCCACCAAATATTAGGAGTTCGACAATTATAACGATCCCTCCATGCTTTATCTCTTGTGTAGTTTTATTTTAATTTCTATTTTACAAGAATGTTTAAGGACTAAAGCATCCTCCATTACACCAAAATCATTTTTATAAGCGACAGTATTACTGTTGTTACCAGACTCACCGTGGGACAAAATAGCAAGACTTAAAAAGTTTAATGACCTAAAAAAATGCATACAAAATCATCACTTTATCATGATTACAGAAAGACGTACCATAATATTAACCCACTTCATTCCAAGCAATGGAGACTTTAATATAGTAGCCATAACCATTATAAGTAATGCTGCTGTCCACCTATTCAAAAATTGCCATTGGCAAACGAAAACTTCGATCAATAACTGATGCGTGATAGTCTGAAATGGTAGATTGAATAAATTATAAAAATATTTGTAATAATGTGTATTTAAACGCAGTATAATTAGGGTATTACGTACATTCATTAAAATAAGGTACACATAGAATGTACTTACAAATGAACAAAACTCGACGAGAAAAACCACATAAAAGAAGAAAACTGAATACAAATTGCCCAGGTATAAATTGCTAAGATACAAAGGCCAGTAGAACGTCAGCGCAGGCCCTGGAAATAAATGTTCTTATGAAAATCTTGCTTCTAAAAAATTATATGTACCTACACAATTTACAGATGCCTCCATAAGAGCTGGCACATATTAATTGAATGAGTGATAGAAAATATGTGTTTTATTAATTATGACACTTTACATAAGTACTTACTTTACTTTAAGTTATTTCCCTGGGTTATGTCACTTGACATTAGTTTCCTTTAATCCAATTCATGCCAAGAAATATCAAGAAATAATCTAAACGTACTCGTGTCATGAACTGTTCAAAATGCCATTGTTACACGTTACCACGTTAAGAGTACCCATATTATATTTACTGACTGTACTGGTCACAAAACAATAATTGTGTTAAATCTGTTAAATATTACTTTGTATTGTTTTGAAGTTACAATACCTTAGTAAACGTTTTGTATTTAGTTGAGTACAAACTTACCACCAGTAAAATGCTGCATTGCATTAGTTACATGGTTACAATATTTCCGTAATTTGTATTCGACTATTCCTCTGAATATGTAATATAATGCGTTAGATGTTACTAATATTACAGTCTCAGTGCCAATTTTTACCTAAAAGCAGAAACGAGAATCAAACTAGGAATCAGCATGAATAAATAATAGCTAGTTTAATAACATGCTATTTGCAAAAGAGTACGAGTTAATTACAAGACGCGCAGAGGGCGTCAAAAGTAGCTATGCTTATCAATGTTGTACTTTGTCGCTCAGCTGGTCGTTGTACAGCCAGACACATGACTGACAAATTGTGTTGTTGCGACAAGGTACATTTTGACGCTAACAGTATCTACAAAAAATGACATTGTTCCACCCCTCAACTTTTAAATATAAACACAACACATATACGTAATACCATCTATACAAGGTGACTTTTAATGAACCATATAGAATTTAGCCAGGGGTTGAGGAAGTCTAAGTGAGCACCCCTGTGAAGTTTTATTTGAAAAAAAAAAACATTCTCCCATACATATTGTCAACCAAATAAAAAACAATACCTAAGGTAACGAAGAATGCATGACTAACTCTCGGGCCGACACCTATAATAATTATTATGTGATAAAATCATGAGAAATAAGAAAATTACTATAACTACTTTAACGTAAGTAAGTGTACTCTAGCCGCGATAATTATTTATTATGATCAAACCTCTTGTTTACTCCTGGCCGTCAGTATATGTAAAACTGGAGGAGAAGTCATTGATTCGGCCAATAGATCTAAATCAGCTTTCTGTTAGAAAAGATATCAGTCACAAAATAAAACCGCTAAGTTTTTTAACTACTTATACTTGGGATTTTATGTTTTTATAACAATAAAAACGTACTTTATTCAGATTTCTTTACAAATAAACAAAAAAGCTCCTCATTAGTTAGGAATGATAACCCCTGTATGGAAATTAGGACTTAATACTTAAAAAAGCAATATTACCATGTAAGATTCTACACTTGTCGGAAGCGTAACTGTTACATCCTCATCTAAAGTTAAATAGTATAAATGCATCAATGCGACAGCATATATCGCGGTAAGCACGTAGTGCAATAACGCGTGTGCCTGTGTAGGTAAAGTTAGTAATTTTATATAACATGATTTTATTTCAACATGAAACCACATTGTGATCCAATTATAGTACATAAAAAGATACAGACATAGCTGTATGAGTGATCCGTTAATTTCACTATACATTTTAACTAACTATTCATTTCATAAACAAATATTCCTGATTATTGAAATTAAAACAATGTTCACAACATGGTAACATCCAAATCAACATAAATTACATTTTAAATCCTCACTGAAACTATAATAGGTACACAGAAAACACTAAAGATAATATGACTAATCTCGGGAATCGAACTCGGATCCCTGTCAGTCCGTGTCACGTGAATATACCGCTATATCCCTAAGTTAGTAGTAATAGGCTTGTTGAATTTTTTCCTTGGCAAACGCCAAATGTAAAATTACAAAATTGGGGACAAAATACAAAAGACACTCCTTTGAAATCACCAAATTAATATGCCATTTTTGAATACCTTCCAAATGCTCCTTTTAAATATTTGGTTGCATAGAAGTGATGATAAAGCGAATTGAAAAAATATATACAAATTCATATACGTTAGTCTAAAAAGACGTGGTTCGTCGAGATATCTGCTTCGTTTCCTGTGGATATAATTATTAATAAATGTATAACATTATGAAGCAATCTAGTGTAGCTTATTTTAAATAGATTAAATTAAACTCAGAATGTTTAGAATGAGATTGCTGCCCTGAATGATGCCTGAATCTCAAATATCTTCCTTTATAATCTACTAGCTGTTGCCCGCGACTTCGTCCGCGAAGACGACTTCTGTAACTATGTAAACAAACCGCCATATTGAAATTCTCTCTCAATGATGCATTTACTATGGCGGTTTGCTTACATAGTTAGCTTGCTAACTTGTTCCATAACTTTTGAACTTGTTCCATACAATGACACTTTAGTCTATTAACGATACTTGAATAACATTGCAATAACTTGTATCATCAATAAAATTTCACCCGTTATTGTATTTATGTGTATCACTACATATTTTAAAACAAAGTCCCTGTGTCCCAAAGCTGTAGTCTTTAAAACTACTGAACTGATTGTAAAAATTCTGGAAGCTACGCTGTGTCTGAGGAGCATAATTAAGCTAGTTTTTATATTCGGCAAGTGCAAAGCTATCTCAAAGTGCAGATGAAGGTACGAGAAACGGTTATTGAATAACCTCGAATCATTTAAAACTGTTATTAAAACGGCTACAGTGCCCTAAGCACGACTTGTCGAATCCTGCGTCACGTAAACTCGAATAGTAAACTATAACGAGTTTGTATGACGTTTGGAACAGCGCCCGCCCGTGAGCGTATTTGGAACTAAAATTTTGTATGAGATTTCTCGATCTCGATACGATAACCGTAACGTAACGCAGGATTCGACAAGTCGTGCTTAGGGCACTAAATAGTACTTCACTAAAACACGAACTTTAATAAATTCAAAATTAACTTACAGATAGTAATTGAATTGAGACAAGTGAAAGTGCTTAAGGGTAATTTGTTCTTGGTGGCTCCATTGACCTGAGATTACACTTTTGTTTTTGATGTTATCAATAAAATCATCCAGTTTATAGCATGAAACGTTTGCTTCTATCACAGAAATGTAAATAAACGATTCCTCACACCTGTGCTGTCAATGTGGTATTAGTTAATTTTGAAACTAATATAATACGAATGCAGTAACAGTTCAAACTATTCATGTTAGACTATACCTACATAAATGGACTACATAAGCTTAGTAAATAAGACATGTTTTGTTTTTGGAACCTTAAAAACAGTGAGAGTTAAATAAGTCAAAACGGAAATTAATCAATCAGGACTCAAAACAGTACCTGTTCCAGGGATTGTTATACAGTGTGCCGCAGACAGCGTAGTCTAGAAATGTTACATTCGAGACTGAAAACATTATAAGCTGCAACACCCCAACGAGTATCCAGAAGAAATTTAATCCTGAAATAACGAAATGAAATTTATTTCAAGTTAACAGTAAAGTTATAACGATTTTATTTCTCATGCCTTGTTTACGTAAATCAAAGTCTGAGTACAATAATAATATTTTTTCAACGACACAATGTGATATAAAACAAATTAACAGATTATTGAGTAACATAGTTACAAAGGCAAATTTGTCCCTTAAAAGGAATCCCTACCAGTTAACCTGTGAGACTGACAAACATCAGAAATAAGAGAAGACATCTTATAAGAAAAGTTAAAAGAACCGAAACCTGAAATTAATCTAAAAATAAACACACAAATTAATACATATTATAAATATGTCAAATTTTAGAGACGTAAAATACATACACAACAATTACAAAATACAAAAATAAACCTACGTTCAAGAGGAACCGTCAATCCAATACTTCATCCAGTGATTCTGTAAAATGCGACTGTCTGATGTCAAATAGTAACCTATTCCACAGCCTGACAGTGTGTACGGAGAAGGATTTAAAATTTGTGTCAAAAAGGAGAGAGAAAACTACGTAAGTATAGGTAAAAAACTCAAGAAAATGACCTGTTGTATGTGTCAGTAATGTGTATGAATAGACCTTCCATTTCTGAAATTTGTAATATAACGTATGGTTTGCAAACACATTGTTTGTTATATTTCAAGTTTGATTCATCCTGTTCACTTATGATTCTATTCTCATGATAAGATATAAATAGCTGTCAATGTCAATGTCGAAATTGTCTTCGTATTTTTCGCATCGTCAATGAATAAATAATACAATACAGTTTACCATAGATGTAATTTTAAGAACATCGATTTTGAATTCAGCTTGGCAAATTAATATGGCACCATAGCCTGAACTAGGTAGTGGACGACCACTGTATATCCAAACGAATAAAGTTTTATGTAATTTGTACAAACATTTTGTAAGAGGTTTTCGATAAGGACTTAAATTGTTTATCAACACCAAAACAATTGGTCACTAAAGCATCTGGTGTACCGAAAAATCTGGTTCTCAACACTGGTCCTTGAAAAACTAAAAGATGATATTGACTATAGAGGTAGCATTATTACATTAAAGAAACACGTGTCTTTATTGGGGTTCAAATGGCAGACAACTAAAGACAACAGAAGGGTTGCTGATGGAAAACTATGAAATTCGCTATTTATGTATCAATTTTCTGTGCAAAATTAACGAATACCGTACTCAAAAGGGCGACCGATCGTATTCACTGACGAAGACATACATTGAATACATCACACTCGACATAAAAATCATGTTTTTTTTTTATACGACGAAGAAGGCAAACGAGCAAGTGGGTCACCTGATGATAAGTGATCACCACTGCCCATAGACACCCGCAACCCCGGAAGGATTGCAGATGCGTTGCCAACCTAGAGGGCTAAGATGAAATGCCTCTTGTGCCAGTAATTTCCTCGGCTGTCTTACTCTCCACACCGGAACACAACAGTGCAAGCACTGGTGCTTAGCGGCAGGATTAGCGAGTAAGATGGTGGCAGCGATCCGGACAGACCTCGCACAAAGATTCTACCACCCGCAATGGTCTGATGGAAGTACTTCCGGTATGAAGCATGCAGTTTTAAAGGAAAAACGTCTCGTGATAGTCCATGCAGGCGGAATAGACGGTTTCGTGCCTAACGCATTATTAATGTTATGAAGCCCATAAAAAACCGGCGACTATCATGATAACATGAATTTCAACAACTATTCCAAATTGATTCAAACTCAATTACCTAATACCAAACCTGAAACCAAACACTGTCGTTGATTTGGATAATGCATGTTACCATAATACGCTTCAAAATCCGGCACCGAATTCGAGCTCGCTAAAGCAAATCATGATATATACAGTGAAATATTGACACCAACTATGTATAAGCCACAATTATACGATCTTATACTAAAAATTATGCAGAACTTCGTAGAATACAAAATGTTTACATTGTTACGTCAATACGGACATTATGGGACTTCGCGTACCACCATTATCATCCCCAATTCAATCCAATTGAAAATATTTGGGGAATAGTCAAAGGATTTGTTGCTAAAAAACGTTTCAATGAATATGGAATCTATTATAAGTTTAGCGAAGGAAAAAATAAGTACAATAACTCAGGAAGAATGGAAAAATGTATGCTTACATACAACGAAGGAGGAGCAAAAGTATCAATGTCAAGAAACACAAATCGATGCAATATCAGATGTTTTCATTATTTCTGTACAGTCCACGGATGAAAATGAAGATGACGAAATGGCGAAGTAATTGACGAACAAGTAAGTTATTAATTATGTACAACTCATATTAAGTATTTATATAATTTATTATGTTTTGCAAACTGTACACAACTACATATAACAGGTAATTAAGTTTTTCACCTATAGGTAACGATAGTCATGTAAATATCAGGAAGGTATAGAAAAATAGATTTGAATTGACTGTCTGATTGATTGTCATAGGATATAGCTCTAATAATACTTTATGATATAAGCGCGGAAATTATGTCATTATGCACGAGTCCCGAGGTGTCTAGGCTCGAGCCGCAAGGCGAGGGTCGAGACTCGGGACGAGTGAAAATGACACTTCCGCACGTGTACCAAACGACGTTTTTTAATACATTTGCGAAAAAATTACAACGAGGGGGGGGGCCCACCACCACCCGCCGGCGACCAGGTGGAGGAAGGCGCTGGGGTGTCGCCGGCGCCTTGGAAAGCTAAAAAGCACTAGTACGAAAAATACAACTTTCCGCAAGAAACGTAGCTACACAATGTACCCTTTTTGAGCAACTGTATTAAAAAAGTTTTACTACACTGTTATACCGAACCAACAGACTGCTATCTATAATTTGGTATAAAACTTTATGAATACGTACCTGCATAAATTAGATTCCTAAATTGTTTTGCTACAAGAGACTAAAACGTAAAAAGGGTATTTACCGTGGCATAGAGGCACCATCTTTGTTAGGAACAAATGATGTTCAGGAGCATAAGACCCAAGAAATATGTAAAGATAAATACTTGGCAAACTTTTACCAAACAAATTGTATATATAATTCCACAAAAATCTGTAAATTTAACAATTCAGTATGCTTAAATTAATTAGTGGGTCTAAATTAGGGTTGCGAAAAGTCAAATTTTCATAAATTGTGTCTTATTCGCCATGATATATAAAATGTAGTTTTTGTCTTAGACTGTTCATTTTTGTGAGGTAAATTACGATTATTTATGACTGACAAATTGGCAAATGTTGGACACATATTTTGAAAATGTCAGTCACTTTGCAACTGTCTAGTCTAGACGCTTTGACCGTACATAGATATATAGTCGTTTGGTGTTGTTTGTGGCCAATCTACTTAAGGGAACAATAGCTTTGTTTACTAATAGCACAAAAAACATCAAAATTACTAACTATATTGTAAAAAATCGTTACAACCATCTAGAAAGTTCAATTGAATATCGAATCTATGTCCCTAAGCAATTGGTTACGAGTGCACAGAAAATTGCGGTCCAGGTGCTTTTGTACTTGTGCCATTGTTCGGTGCTCAAGTAAATGCCAGGGCTGTATTGAAATTAAACATAATTTATCAGTGACATTTTTTAAAATAAGACATTACGAAATGAAGTTAAAGCACAATACAAAAATTATAAATCAACAAGTCGTAAATAATTATAGAAAACATGCAACAAATCAACAATGTAATATAATAAACTACAATATAAATATAAGGACCTACACACTAATATTAAGTCATTCGTAATTGAAATAATAGTTACAAATACTTTCAACGTCGAATACGGCTCTGGCGGCCATGAAATGCAGAATTCATCTAACGTCACATTTTTATTCATCATCATCATCAAACAGAGTTACACTCTTGTCGGTAAAGTTCTCTTCAATCATCGCTCTTACAAGCCAGTTCCTTGACCTCCTGACACGACACGACACCGGCCATCTCCTTTATCTGGTCCATGTAACTTCGCCCAGGCCGACCTCTTCCTCTATGTACTTAAATTTTTCCTTCTAAAATGGTCTTAAAGAAATTGTCGTGTCGTATATCAAATGTCCGATCATTTTCCCATTTCTATTAAAGCAATTAAATTTTTTGGCAAAGACCCTAGAGTTGAAAATCTGGCAAAATGTTAATGCATGCAGTTTTTTATCTATGAAGCATGTTTATCTTTTATGACGGGTGAAAATGAGTTAATGAGGTAAACAAAACATCACAATAGGACAACGAATTGGACACAACCAAAAACGAACGACTATACTATGCATAGGTACTCTGCATGTGTCATTGCGCAATGCGTCAGATGTTTTGTTAATTAATTGGCACCTTTCTTAATATCCAGCCATCGGACTCTCCAGACATCGGACATCGGATGATGATGATTTTTACAGTGGTGTTTGAACAATTTGTGAGACCAAATATTTTTTCCGTCCTGGCCCCTATTTCAACAACTTTAGAATTATCAGTTTTCTATGCTGATTGCTGACTTAAAGAGCTTTTGTTTTAGCGCGCTTCATACTGGCCAAGGAATGTAGTTCGAATCGTCATGACAAACCGACAATTGTAAAGTTGGTGAAATAGAGGCCTTCTCCATCTTTTTTTTACCAATCGGTACAATATCGAGCGCAATAGAGACGGCGAATGCCTAATCGAAGCCGAATGCGTGCGTCAGACAATAGGGCTTCTGGTGTTAAGGACATTATACTTACAGGGAAAAGTTCAATGTTTGTGTAAACGTAAATTCCGTTTTACAAGAAGAAGCCACGAAAGATCGAGTGAAAGCCAGTTTTTCAAGTTTCGTGGCGGGGATTAGTGGTCGACTCAACGAAGTTTCTCTCTGTGGAGAAAATTACATGTAAAAAAGATTTCATGAAATATAATAAGTATTTATAATGGTAAAAACTGCCTATATGGACAAACTAAAGAAATACTTAATACAAGGCTGGTTTGACAAGAAACTTGGTTTGCATGTGAGTTTGGTTCATTGCAATAAATTATCTGCAGATCGTTTTATTTACTTTAGATTTGGCAGCTGTCAAAACAAAATCGTTTTAACTCTGGAAATGGGCTATGTTTCTTAATATACAGAATATTTTGATTAGGTACCACAGATTTCATACAAATAAGATTCATCATGAAAAATGTATAACCGCGGTTTGTTTTGAACGAAATGAATATGATTGGATGCCTTCTAAAAACAGTAAAATATGCAGCATACGCTTTGCAAATGATAATAATCTATCTTTTCTATCCATCTATACCTATAAAACAGTACCGCGACTGACTGACTGACTGACTGACAGACAATGCACAGCCTAAACCACTGGAACTAGAGACTTGAAATTTGGCAAACATGTACCTTGAATATCCTTGCACTAAGAAGGGATTTTTCGAAATTCCCAAGGAATAGGGTACTACCCCATTTTGAAATATTTCACGGGGGCAAAGCCGCGGGGCATAAGCTAGTTACGTATAGAAGGTGTACGAGTACACGATTAAAAAAATCTGCGTTGCCTATTTGCACTGCAAGTTTATTGATTTAGTTTGAAGGTTTCCAGTTACCGAAATGTTCTTACTCATTTCATTGTACATAGGTAATTGCTTTTATTAGGTAATTGGTTAATCGATGCATGTGTGCCAATGTAGCACTTTCTGGTGATTTATCCATCATCATCATTCATCATTACCAGCCCATTTTACGTCCCACTGCTGGGCACAGGCCTCCTCTCAGAGTGAGAGGGCTTGGGCTATAGTTCCCACGCGGGCCCAGTGCGGATTGGGAACTTCACACACATCATTGAATTGCTTCGCAGGTGTGTGCAGGTTTCCTCACGATGTTTTCCTTCACCGAAAAGCTCATGATAAATTACAAATGTAATTCCGCACATAAATTCCGAAAAACTCACGAGGTTCAAGCCGGGGTTTGAACCCACCACACTCTACTTGAGAGGCCATAGGTCAAACCACTAGGCTATCACGGCTTAGTTTATCCATCATAAATAATACAAAATAATGTGTAGGTATAATGAATTTTCAAGTACTTATCAAAATTTTAAGCTAGTTCCAACAAAAAAAGAATTTTTGAAATCGGTCCAGTCATCTTCGAGTAATCGGGGAACATACATTAAAAAAAATTCCGACGAATTGAGAACCTCCTCCTTTTTTTGAAGTCGGTTAAAAATAGTGACCGAATCAAGAAAATATACCAACACTAGCTTTTGCCCGCGACTTCGTACGCGTAGACAATAACGTAAGTAATACAAAAATACTGGTTTTTAATACATAAAGGTGATGTTGCTGTTTTTTTTCTATGAACCCAATGAAACTACCTATTTAATTAATTGTTGAAAACTACTATACAACATTAACATTATACAAGCATACACTTCTTGACTGACATTAAGTAGGTACCTACTTTTTCCTTGGGTAAATGCAAAATTCCCGGGGGATGGAAATAAGTAAATTACACATTTAGACCTATTAAAAAATCTTTCACTAATAGAAAGCTAAACTGTTTCTGATTAACATAGGCTACTTTATCCCGAGAAAGTGTAAAGTTTCTATAGTAGACATATACGGGATAGATAGACATACTACAATAAAAAAAAACTTAAATATCAGTCAGAGACAGTGCAGCTTTTGGAGCATAATTTTGCTGCATGATAATGTAGCCTCTATTAGTCATACATTTTTAACCGACTTAAAAAAAAGACAAACAGTCAATTCGACGGAATGTTTTTTTTTTTTTTAATTTATGTGTTCCCCCATTACTCGAAAACGGCTGAACCGATAACAGTTTTAAATGTTTCGCGGTTAATTGCACTAGACATAATGGAAACGGGATCAAACCTATAAGGTAATCGCGGTCAATATCCTGTTTTCATTATGTCTAAGGCTGAACCAATTTCGAAAGTTCTTTTTAGGGTTCCGTACCTCAAAAGGAAAAACGGAACCCTTATAGGATCACTTTGTGGTCCGTCCGTCTGTCTGTCAAGACCCTTTTTCTCTGGAACGCGTGGAGGTAGCATGTTGAAATTAATATCAAATACTCAAACCTGCGGTCCCTTGAAGCTGTAAAAAATTCAAGCTTCTAAGTCAACGCAATCAAAAGATACAGTCATTAAAAAAGTAGTTTCCATACAAATTGCCGTACTTTGAAAACCTAAAGGGTACTTCCAGTTGTCCTAGAAAATTGAAATTTGGTATGAAGGTAGCTCTTATAACACAACTACTCCAAGAAGTCTCAAAATCTTAAATTTTTGTGTCTGTCTGTAGATTTAATAGACCAATATAAGTTTACCCCACACTGCGTACATTTTGCTTAGGAGCAGGGCTCTGCTAACACTGGACTTCTTAAAACAGTGGGGAAAAGCGTTAAAATCTTTCTACGGAACCCTCGTGCGCGAGTCCGACTCGCACTTGGTCGGTTTTTTGTTTCAAGAGGGTTTTTTAGTTGGTCCCATTGTCACCAAGTCAGGATCTGATGATGAAATCCCAGGGAAATCGAGGGCAACCCTTAAATTTCATAGGCACGTACCAATCATAAAATACGTTTCATATATTTCCGAAAGCTATTCAAGTACTTGGGTCTGGTAGTCATCATCTCGTGTTGATGAGGTGATGATGGAAGGTAAACTCCTTAACGGTTAGGAGTTGGAGGATATTATTATAAATATCAACGTAACTTAAAATTGTGAAATAGAAAAACCTTGTAACAAGAAGTAAAACCGCCTTTAAAAACACTTAAAGTAAAACTCTAAAGCCATCAGTTTTATGGCCTACCACACACGCGTTGTTGATTTCGGTTATCGTTATCCCGCGGAAACTAGGTATACAATTTTCCCGAATAAAAAGTAGCCTATGTTATTCCTCAATCAACTATCTTCTTACCAAATTTCATCTAGATTGGTGCTGCGGTTTTCCAGTGAAGAGGTAACAAACAGACAGACAGAGGGACAGAGAGACAGAGATACTTTCGCATTTATAATATTAGTTACGAAGTTAGGATTAGCATAGTTAGGATACTGTTATAAATTTCTGAGCAATAAATAATTGGAACTGGTAAATACGCACTCCCGCAAAGTAATGCCTGATTCAATCAATTATTGCCACTTACACAAATCTAGTGCCATACATACACTCTAATAACAAAACTCTCCTCTCTGGCGGCAGTTAGGTAAATATAATGATGTCTTATTTTTCTTTCTCCCTCAACAAAGTTTATTTACAAATAAGGAGACTCTAGGTAATTTATTTAATCGTATATCAATTTATAGAGTCGCTTATGAACTACGTATACCACAGTACGAAATGTTTACCTTTTGCAATATTTGTAGCTCATGTCCACCTGAAGATTGAAAATATTCAAGCGAATCACTTGAGTAGTGCGAAGACACCCGAGTTGCTGAACCTAATTGCCACTGTGAATCTGCATTTGTCGTCTTTTTCTCATCATCTTCATCCATGCCAAAGCTTTCCTTGGATAAATCCATTATTATAATATAACATACGCTGTGATATCAGCAATATGCCGTTATACTTCCTATATTTGACAGGTGACATTGAAAAAAGTTAACGTCAGCAGAGTTTCGAACCGTCAATTATTGGATATTTTAAAGTCTAAGTCTGAGGTTTAACTACATAAAAATATTAATTATAAAACTTTTTGCTCACTTCAAAAAAAATGTTGACTACCCATAGTACTCCCATAGACTCAAGACCGGGCTTGCGTTTTCAGGTTAAACGAAAATAATACGAATGCCTCAAAAAGGGTCATCGAACCTCGATATTGGGCACTGACCGAGTCTACAAGTATTTATTTGGCTGTATAATTATGTGTGTCTGTCTATTCTAACTCGAAAACCATATTTAAAACTGTAAATTTACGTCTATTACAGCTTATACTTTCAGCACTTAAAATATGTGTATGTTCGTTTAAAAGTCACACACTATATCGAGGGGTGAAAGGCTATTTGTTTCAAGCGACATTTTGTGAACTTTACAGGAGAGCCGTTTAAAGTTTCAAATTAAAAAAAAAGTACTTGTCATATTTCAATGACGATAACTTCTCTGGTCATCAAAAAATTCCTGGGAAATTATGATATATCATTTATTAATTAAATTACCAGAGGTTCTTAGATTCTTGTCGCTTCATACATAACTTCCTATATCGACTTTATTCTAGAGTAAGGAAAAATGATTGAAGCGCCAACAGTCTCATCAATCAACAGAAGGCAAAATGGTTTAAGTGGCTTTACAGTGCATATGTAGAGGAAAGCAATAAGATTTAACCGACGTTGATCAAGGATAATAAGGATATTCTATTTTCTTTTAACTGCCATTTGGTATAAATATGGACAGGCAAGTTGACTGAAGTAACGATCAGCTTTCATTATTAGTCGTTTGATGTCCCATGCCTAAAGAATATTTTATAACGGTTGGTTGTTAATACAAAAAAAGACAAACATTTTGTAAGTTTAAAAGTAATAGAAACACTAATCTTATTATTTGAAGCAATTAAAGAACCAAATAAGTTTAATTAATCTTTTATTTAGATTACTACACCGTTAATGATTACTACTTTAGGTAAAATAAGTAGTATTATTCTTAAATGAATGAATGAATGAATTTAAATTAGCAAAAAGTGCATTTCCTCGAAATACTAGAAATCCTGGGAGGTTTGTCCACGGACGCGCTCCAAGGACATTCTTGGAGAAATTTGTAAGAAAAAGTAGTCTAAGCTCCATATAAAGTGCTAACAGTTGCAGCGTAGAGAATTCAACCGACCTGCTTTGAGGAATTTTGTACAGGACAAATTGCTTGAAGCGACATTATGCTGTATTATTAGTGGAAGGCGAAATGTATTAAACGGCTTTGCAACATAAAATAGCAGTGGGTGAAAGTGCTTGAACCGCCATACAATCAAAATTTTGTATAAGAAAAAATAGCTTAAGCTCCGATTCTCAATACTTGTGTATGCTTTAAGTAAAGTACTTTAAAAAATAAACAGTTTTCTTGTCAGAAATATACCCTAAAATTCTAATGTTTCAAGAGCCACAAAAGAGCTCAGATTTGCATGAAACCTAGCTCATCCGACGCAGAAAAATTTCCTGATTCCGAATATATATATAACTCAATATCGCCAAAAGTGTCGCTTAAAACAAATAGCCTTTCACCCCTCGATATAATTATGTTTTATAAGTATTCTAACTATAAAACGATTTTTTTGTCTAAAATCACACAAAATAAACGGTACGGAAAACTTTTTTGCGATCACATACAACTGCTACACTTTAGATATTTTTAAAAGTTTGGTCGCAAAAAACTTTCCTGGTCTTGAAAATATCTCTGGCTTCTTTCGAAACGAGTAGGTATTACAATTTGTTTACCTAAACTTCAAAAAACCTACCGATTGAGTAGTCGCCAGCAACTTTACTCTGATTAAGTACGCAAAAAGTATGAAACAACGATCGAAGACCACATTTAGATAAATACCTTCGTACTGCGATATTTTTTATACACCTATTTTTTATAACTTTTGAGATACCAAAAGCCTTAGAAGATAATTTTCTCATCAAATGTTTTTTCAATTCTAATGTAAACGAATCCCGCCTTATAATCAGTACAGGTGAATGCCAAGAAAACAAACACTTGCGACGTTTTCAAGACGTTGACTAAGTAGAAACATTTATTCAGTTGGCTTGTGTATCCCCGGCACACAATATCGAGTTTATTAACTGTTCCTACAAATTTAGTAAAGAAATTGCGAATGCATAGCTTAATTCGCGATTAATGAACATTTTATTAATTAGTGCTGAACAGATTTAATAAGAAAACCGGCCAAGTGCGAGTCGGTACAAATTTGTAGGTAAGTAAATTAGTTCGTCTCGTACGTTTAATATTTATTTCTTTTAAAACTACAACTTTTAAGAAAACAACCTGACTAAAATGTCTAAAGAAACTGTTTTAGATGATTAAATGATTTCTTTGTAAGCGTGTGAAGCTTCCATACAATTTAACAGGTCGGGTTAATGATGGCTGCGATCATGACCTTCCAATTTTATAATAAACATCGCTTTGGGTAGCACAACGGCGAAAAGCTGAGCCGTTCAATTAGTCTTGATACTCGGCGGCCTAACTAGTTACTCTAGCTAGAGCAATGAAACTGGTCTGAAGAGGCATTATTTATATTATTATTGCATTGCAGAGCGTGTATTTAGGTGCTTTTACGTAGGTAGCGATTTCAAAAGTGATTTTGGCTACTAGTGCCCTTTCCTTTTTAAGGTTCCGAAGCCAAAATGGCAAAAAGGTAAACTTATAGTTTCGTCATGTCCGTCTGTCTGGCTGTCTGCTCGCGACATAGCTCAAAGACTATTGGTACTAGAAAGCTGTAATTTTGCATAGATATACATATTAATTATGCCGAAATAGTGCTGGGATAAACTCCAAAAAAAATATTTTTTTTGGGTACCACCCCTACATGTAAAGTGGGGATGACGTTTTTGTTTGCGAAATATTTAGCTTTGAAGTGCTCATTTTTATTGGAGTCTAGTGCCCCCTCCCCGCCCCTCTACCAGAGAAACTGTTATATTTGGAAAAGTGAAAAAAATCTGAGCAGTAGTGCATAGATAGGAAAATTATCAGAGATAAGCACTAAGCAGGCATTACAGGTTTAGGAGTAATAGTTAATTATGTGTGTCTACTGTCTGTGTCAGTAACCGATATAAATTGACCCCACACTGCTAGGTACAGTTTGCTTTGGAGTAGGGCTCTGCTAACACTGGTTTCCAATAGGTGTGATAAACATACCTTTAAATTAGGTAAGGGCTTTTTCGTAATGGCTCAGGAACCGTATCCTGGGCGTGTCCGACACGCTCTTGCCCGGTTTTTATTTTTAAAGTGATGTCTTGAAACTATCTTAGAAATAATTACAGGTTTAAATAAATATCATGGGACAATTTGACACCAATTGACCTAATCCCAAACTAGGAAAAGCCTGTACTATGGGTACTAAACAACGAATAAACATACTTATATAGATAAATACAAACTCATATACATATTAAACATCCAAGACCCGAGAACAAACATTCGTAATCTTCATACAAACATCTGCCCCGACCGGGATTTGAACCCGGGACCTCAAGCTTCATAGTCAGGGTCTCTAACCACTAGGCTATTCGGTCGCCAGTCGGTCGTTTAATTCTTCATAAATTAAGGTAGGTAGTTTTTTAACTCACATTTGTCTACTTCGTACGGGCAACTTTTTTGTTCGGTCGTGGCGTTCAACATGACCAATGATAGTTTCTATATTTGTTGCAATTACGCTGTACTTTTTATTTTCAGTTAGGTACAATATACAAATGAAGCATGTTTATAAACTAATTGTAACATTAATATCCTGGGAAGTTTTTTTCGCAGCCCCATAAAGTTTTATTTTTCGCAGAAACTACTAATTACCATGAGTAAATTCTGTAAAAAATTTAACTTCAGCGGTAAAAATCAGCCTCCCGCAGGCTAAACCTTTTTAATGGTTTTTCTAGATCACCACCTAAAAAACCATTAAAAAGGTCCAGCCTGTGTGGTTAATCAATTAATTGTGGTGTTAATTATGAAGAAATGAATTATTGGACAATTACATATTTGACTAACAATTTCCAGTAGTCCCCTGTATCACTTCCTAAAGTTCCTACATCGTTATAAACACCCTGTTATTTTGGTTAGTTGAGATTTTAAAGTAGGTCAGTAGGTACCTACTTATTGAGTCTTATCGAAGACCAAAAAAGCTTTTTGTTTTTAAAGTCTTGCATTCAAAAAATAATTATTTAATGACCATACGTTCTCTCCCGGATTTTAGGGATACGGCTGTCAAGCGTGGATTTAATGTATATTAATGATACGTTTGATTGGTTTAGGTTTTGAAATTTGAATCAAAATAAGGCAAGTACAAAATTTAACAAGCATATTTTTAATGGAACGTTTCATTGTTTTAGCTAAAGTATCAAAATAAGCTCCAAGAGTATAGGATGAAATTTGCAAGTCATTTTAATCGTACAATACAGAACACTGTCAAACTTACCTTGCTACCACTTCACTAGCATTTAGTGCGCTGCAAAGTGAAGTACCGTAAAATGTTGAAAGACAATTATTAATTGACATTAACGACATGTACAATACAATGCACAATTGCATTAAACGATACTAAAAAAGTGCGCACAAAAATGAGTAAGAATGTGGCAAAAACTCATTGGAAAGTTATGCAATCAAATGTATCCAAGAGCACTAATAATGATGAATTGCCAATAACGGACAAAATCCTTACACTTGTGAAGGAGAAAGGTAAATAAACACACATAATAAAATAGATATACGAGTAGGTGTCTATAACTTACAATAATTACCCAAAAAATTAGGAACGCTGGTTGCAACCCTGCTCAATACGGAAATTCAATAATACAAACAACTATCTCATATACAAACAAATACAGTCAAGCCCCAAAATATGGGTGGATACAACTTACTCAAAAATAATATTTCCAATGGCTCTTTATGTCGGCGAAGTAATTAAAATAAATAAATATCATGGGACAATTGTCACCAATTGACCTAGTCCCAAACTAAGTAAAGCCTGTACTGTGGGTATATACTATTAAGACAACGGATAAACATACTTATATAGATAAATACATACTTTAAATACAACATAATACTAAACATCCAAGACCCGAGAACAAAATTCATATTCATCATACAAACATCTAAGCCAGTAAGCCAGTACAGTAATTTAGGTTGTGGTATTGTTTCTAGTGTTGGATAAATTCGATACAATATTTTTGCGCTTGACCGTACGAGGTGGTCTTTTGTATCATTGAATTTTTGAAGGAAGTAAGTATACAGTCAGCAGCGGAAGTAGCTAAGCGACTGAAGCGGTCACAATGATCTAAGCACAACTCTATTGTTATAGGCATCAGAGCTTGTGTAGATCATTGTGACCGCTTCGGTTGCTTAGCTACTTCTGCTGCTGACTGTACAAACAAGAAAACATCTACCCCAATAAAGTTTCAATGTCATTTGCTAAGGAATCCTATCATGGGCGACTGGGCGTACCTATACTAAACGCTCTTCCATTAACTTAACCGCTCTGTAATATCCATTACTTTAACATGCTATTATTAATAAAATATCATGAAAATGTTTTCATGATTTTTATTAACTAGTTAATACTCCTAATAAGCACATGGGTACATCGTGAAATTAAGGTAAATAAATTAATCATTAGGTTTAATAAGATTTTAGTGTTTTAACTGAGAAGGTTTGAAAACTGTTTTCATAATGTCTTTTTTAGTCTTCCTTATCCAAAATGGCAAAAACGGAAGCCTTACTTACAGTTTCGTCATGTCCGTCTGTCTGATTGTCTGTCTGTGAATTAGGTCTAAGACTATTGGTACTAGAAAGCTGTAATTTTGTATCGATATATATATTAATTAGGCCAATAAAGTGATAGAACACAATTATGAAAAAAAAAATTTTGGGGCATCTCCGCTATACGTAAAGTGGGGGTGATTTTTTTCTCGTCTACCCCATAGTGTGGGGTAGCGTTGGATAGGTGAATTTAAAACCAAAACTATCACTGATAAACAGTAAGCTTTACATGTTTAATTAATAGTTCACCAACTTATTTATGTTTATCCATGTCATTAAAATAACCGATACATAAATTTTATATCGGTAACGCGTACACAATGGGGTAGTCGAAAAAAAAAAATCCTCACTTTACATGTAGGTGAGGTAACCCCACACTGCGTACAATTAGGGCTCTGCTAACACTGGGCGTTTTAAAACACTCTGGAAAAGCGAGAAAAATCTTCGAAACTCCGGTTATAGGCGAAATATTTACATACCTACAAATTTGTACGGAACCATCTGTGCGCGAGTCCGACTCGCACTTGACCGGTTTTTAGACATACGAAGCGTCGTATAAAGTCTAAAGTAAAATATAATTATTAGGTTTGGTCGGTAACTTATTGTGATAATACCTACCTTTTAAATCAATTAAAATTACCATTTTTTCGGGCTTTATGTACCTTGGATTTGTAAAGAATTGTTCGTATTTAAATTGTTAATATAATTTATTTCTTCAAAACACTTTACGCTCCGCGGTTTTGTAAGAAAATACTTTATGATAATAACGTGGCGCCTCGAGCAATATTAGATCAAAGAAACATAATACTCTGGCGTAAAATTCGTTTTTTTTTTTATTGTTTCTAAATAACATTGACGGTTAGAGTCTACTCTAGAACATCAGACTGCAAAGGACTTCGAATGACGGAATTAGGATAAAATAGTAGTACATTGTCTGTACGTTAGTGAGCCCTTATTAAAAGTTTTAGCCCAAGGCAACCTTTTTTTGTGCACTGCTATGTTGTGAAATGATGCAATAATCTTAAAACCCTTTTGGTACACTTTTCGCACCAAAAATATTCCTACGCAGCCCATGCGAGATTATACGAATTACTAATATGACTAACAAAATCTTATCTCATGCATTCGTACTCATGTAATAGTTGCCATGTTGCTAAAATAACACTTTAATTAAAAACATGATTCAGAATTCTCCAATGTCCAAAAATTATGAAACCTTTAAAAAGTATAAACTTGCATATTGGTTGGTGTCCATGGGTAGCTGTGATTGCTATCCATCAGGTGACCCGCTTGCTCGTTTGGCCCGTCTTATATAAAAAAGACTTAAATGGGTCAATAAGCAAACTAATGAATAGTAAGTGAAATTAGTGATCATATCGTAATTTTAGTTAAGAAAAATAGAGAGGTGACAGAAATTTTATAATGGTTATGGTTAATGCATATTTGCATGGAATGGTAGGTATAAATCAGTAGCAAAACATTTACATGGATGAAGAAGTACACTGCACAAGACTATCGTCGACGTCGAGAGGGAAATGGTTTATTAAGATGTTTCTGAGCATTACGCCGCTAACAGACATGACACGCTTTATCTCTCATAAATTTTTGATTATGCGTTCCGCGAAGCAAATCGAAATCAATTAAGAAGGGCGTCTTGTTGAAGATACAAGTCCACGTGCGACTACCCTAAAAATTTTAAGGTACAACATTCCGCGTTATGTAAATTGTAATTTGCATAAACATTCTGCCGCACAATGTGTTTGCATTCCTACACGAAATTATTCTGCTATTCGAATTTGTGCTGTTCACACCTTGATATTGTGTCTCTAGATTTTGCAAGTAATATACATTTAAAAAATATTGACTAGGAACTTCGAACGTTTGCCCTTTTTATTCACATGTTTTCATATTAAATTCCAAGTAATTAATTACAATTAGGTTGAAATATGGATCACCTGACAAAGTACTTAGTATACAATCGGATACCAAAATCTCGCGACGATTTGGATTACGAAGCAGTAAAGTCGCAGAAAAAAGACCACGACAAGGAAAGTATTGATAAAAGACTACTTATGCTATCACCGCAATTGGGAGGAAAGGACGAAGGTACGAATTTTTTTTTTTTTTTTTTTTCACATGGCATTAATACCTTACGGAAATAATCAATTGTACTATGGTACTCGCACACGACGTTAGCAGTATGTTTTGTTTGCTACCTTCTCTTATTGGTAGAAAATAAATTCAGAAATGAAATCCGCACTTAGCCAACTTTTTACATATAAACTTGTGCAGTAAATTTATACGTTAATACGCCAAGCGAAAACTTTGGACCCCTTCTTCAGAATACTGAGCAAACGGAGTAGTGTAAAAAAATGGCATACTTAGTTAAAATTTATATGGAGAAGAAGTGCATTTTTAGGGTTCCGTACCTCAAAAGGAAAAAAACGGAACCCTTATAGGATCTTTTTGTTGTCTGTCTGTCTGTCTGTCAAGACCCTTTTTCTCTGGAACGCGTGGAGATAGTATGCTGAAATTAATATCAAATACTCAAGCCTGCGGTCCCTTGAAGCCGTAAAAAAAAACAATCTTCTAAGTCAACGCAATCAAAAGATACAGTCATTAAAAAAACTATTTCCATACAAATTGCCGATTTCCAAAAACCTAAAGGGTACTTTCAGATGTCCTAGAAACTTGAAATTTGATATGAAGGTAGCTCTTATAGCACAACCTCTCCAAAAAGTCTCAAAATCTTTTGTCTGCCTGTACATTTCGTAGACCAATATAAGTTGACCCCACACTGCGTACATTTTGCTTAAGAGCAGGGCTCTGCTAACACTGGACTTCTTAAAACACTGGGAAAAAGCGTTAAAATCTTTCTACGGAACCCTCGTGCGCGAGTCCGACTCGTACTTACCCGGCTTTTTTATTCTATTGCGGTTCGATTACTGGGCGAACACTAGTAATACATAAATAAAATGTAAGAGCCCACTTAAGTATTAAATATAACACGCAAGTTATAATCGCATTATTCGTAATTCGTGAGCCCTGGAGGCGGGATAACTCACTCGAGTTTTAGGAAAATAAATATTGCTGTTGCATAGAAACGACGATGAAAAAGCAGAAATCTACAACATTTTAATGTTTTATTGAGGTCAAAAACGCGTTGCGCAAATTGATAGGTTTTTTTTTTCAGATGTATCTATAATTACTTTGACATAAAATTAAATTTTAGTTGCGGTCAACTGTTTCTACTTTCTTTATTGAAATAGGCACATTACATAACCCTTGATGAACAAGACTGTCATTTGAGATTAGATAGATAGATATCTATAACATATATTGTATGTTTATGCTTTGTCTTAGTAACAAGCACAGGCTTTGCCTAGTTTGGGACTAGGCCAATTGGTGTCAAGTGTTCCACAAAATTTCTTTATTTATTACCTACTACGCTTTCTTGACGCTGAAGTAGGTGACTCGGAAAACCTTACTGGGCTGCCCTGCAACCCTACTAAGTATAACATTTACCTACCTACACGTAAAAGTGGCGGTTTTTCCGTGTACCATCGGCGCAGCATGACCTTCGTAATGATGAGGTTAGTATCTATTTCCGTCGATAACTAGACTACTTAATGATACTTGATAAGAACATTGCGGTGATTATGCATGAACAGAGTGCAAAGATATAAAGGAAGCATAAAACTTTCAGTTTCTCGATTCCACCTTAAGAAAAGCATAATACAAAATACAAAAATCTTAACAGCTTCATGCCACGACATTTTGAGGGTAGACGATGTCATGTATGCAATGCTTTTATTTTGCACCCGTTCTCATACACAACCTGAAAGAGTAAAATAAATCAACGTGCAAAATAAATACAAAATTCAAGAAGGACACGAACAGCAGTAGTAGTGGTTTACTGTGAAAATCGAATGGAATTTCTAACCATTGCATTGTTTTGGTTTTGAGGAAACGTTTCTTTTTCAGCACTGTCAACATAATAATAATAATGGATAATTGTTACGTTATAAAGTTCGGTTACTTAAATTTTGTAAAACGATAATAAAATTAACTAACAAAAACCAGTGCCACCTGCGGTTAGCATTGCGGGCCTGCCAAAGCTTCTTAAATAAGAATGAAGATGTCTATTGACGAACAAGGTACTTTGCATCGATCTCAAGCTGACGAAAAAACAAGAAGTATTTTTAGTAAAGTATTTTTGAAATTATTACTTAATAATTAAATTAATCAATTGTGCTTTTTCATTAAGTATAGTATTCTTACCGGCTTCAGAGGCTTGATTTGAGTTTTGTTTTCTAACAGAAAGTTTGTTTCTAGCCAGATCTATTTACTTTTGCCGTTTTCGTATTTTTTTATAAATTTAACACCTAATATAATTATGTTTATTTTTAAATATTCACCGTGATGGTGATCATCAAAAGACTGGTATCTCGTGTCAAGCACTTTTACCTGTTGGGACTGGCTGGAGCTATTAGTCTATGGCCTGATTCCATATTTAAATCCTGTTCTTGATAGCGCAGTGACTTGCACTGTCAGGCTGGACAGGTCACATATTTGGTGTTTATTGTAAATAAATATAGTTTGAACCATAGCAGAATGGTCTCTTTTTCACTCGTCATCAACACCCTTAGGTACCTACGTCCGTAAGGCACATAGATACATAATATTATCTAAAATGTATTTCCTAAGAATCATTCGGTACCACCTTCCCATTTTTATAACATAGGTATTCACTATTCTCACACTGGCAAATTCAACATTATTACACCTACGAATGCAAGCATTTTGAACCGATCATCTAAGCCAGTATGACGTGCAGTTAGATCGCACCTTAACGCGCAGTTAAAATCACTTCAACTGATAAACCGTTAAGGGTCGCATCGCTGCATTCAGCATTTCTATAAGAAAATTATTTCGTGGGCATTTATTAGAAACAGGTCGCCATTATTGTTCACTGGATTGAAACACTTATATTAAGTAACTACCCGTTAGTTTGTGTGAATCATGCTTCCTGGAAAGCGCCACCCTCCCGCTGTGCTAACTGAAGGTATTGTGATTAGTTTATTCATATTAATAATTAGGCACTAAAAATGTTTTGTGCTATAAACCTTTTAATATTTTCTGTAATATACCTAACGTAATTTCTTATTCTAAAAAGTTAACATTAGTCACAGCGGTGTCTGTATTTTGCCATTTATTCTGTAGTTATATCTAAAAACATATAAACTGCATTTCCATTTTGCCTTTCCAATCATCATTATCTGCATAGCTTTCCGTCGAACACAGGTATGGTGTCGGCTTAAACCATATGTGTCATTACTAGAGACGACCACAAAATCGAATCTAAATAACGGTAGATGTATGCCCTTGACACTTAAAGCTGGAGCGTGCAGCACGAAGGCAATTACTTGTAATGCAGTTCACATTTCACACTTCGACGCAGTTTGAAGTTATTTTCTAACAAGTATTCTTGGAACTGCTTAGAACTTTTCCTGCCTTCGTTCACTTAACACCGAATGCTGGAAAATCACTGACTGCGATAATCGCCGGCAGTTGAATACCGCGCATAATCTATTCGTTAAGACATTTAAAAATTTATGATACAAATTCAAAATTAGAAAATTAGCTTGAAAAGATGTTGACAAGTCTTGCTTTCAATTGAACTTAATAATTTGATTCAATGTCGAATTCATCGAAATTTATCCACAATAAAAATACAAAATAATGTTGCGAAAAAGTGTTCTTGGTACATCACAAGAAGAATTTTTTGGTACATATTTTTTAATTTAAATGTTCATGCTTCTTGCATATTCAAATTCCACTGAACGATCTGCCACTAGTGTACCTTCCTAGTTATTGGAATTCGCACCCTCGAACAAATATCCCCGTTTGCGGCACGAGTACATAAATTAGTTACCTAATTTAAAATAACGAAAAATCATAATTATGGTCAAATAAATAAATTATGCAAATACCTGATGCTCCAAAGAATTCTGACTATTGTCTTGTCATAAAATTAAAAGTCCTGAACAGTTAGTGAAATATTTACAAATGTGCTAGTTAACACGATACAAGATGATGTTAATACAAAAAGTTCGTCAGTAAACCCAACACAACATTTATCGCGAGGTCTTGTTCATAAATTTCATAATGCTTTTAGTGAAAATTCACTTTTCATCCAAAATTGGATTCTTTTTCAGAACGGGTGCTATATCCACGTAACAAGTTATCGCCCGGTGCGAAACCATGCGTCGTGGGAGGAAAACCAATTACCGAAGCGCAGGCTATTGTAAGTTCAAAATAAGATGCCTTGTACAAAATAAAATATGATCCTCGTCGTAATGCTTCCTAAATAACAAAAATCTTATAATTTATAGCCTTTTGACTAAATAGCACTTCCGTTTAATAAAAATACCTACATGAATAATTCTCTAAATTTTAGGAACTTCGTATTACAACTTTTGGCACGGCTTCATGCCCACCGAGAGCGGAATGGATCCGATCACCAATTGTAATGAGAGCACCCAGTCAGCCGTTGGGATATGGGTTGGCTGCCCCTCGAAACGGCGCGAGGTCCTTGCTGGCTGGACTTCAGGCTCATATTATCAAGTGGCTATTATTTGACTCCCGGCCTTTGACAAAAGATAACAAGTCCTTAGAACCCCCGGAAACGTAAGATATTTGTATATTAGTTATTATCCACATTATTGCGACTTGCATTTTTCATATTAAAATAAACGTACACTCCGCTAAATGATAAAAAAATTTAACACAGACAGTCAAATACGTCAAATTTTCTCAAATTATGAATTTCAAACACCTGACATAACTAAAAACAGATATCTGTGAAGGGTAAACAATAGTAGTTAATGCAACTGCTATATAACGAGGTGAAGCAGAGTTTCAAAATAGATTCACTCGAGTGTTTATATAATTATTACTTTATCTACACATATATTATAAGTACCTACTCTAAGATGGGTTCACAAGCCGAAGGCATAACAAACCTGTCACGAATTTGACTGATTGTTTAAATCGTAGACAAACATACCGAGCTTAAATTGATGTCTGTTTAAATTGTATTGGTTTTTAAAGATGTTTCAATTTTGAAACTCATAAAGATATCGAATCCGATGTTGTAATGGCATCACGTTACTGCTATTACCTGCTACCACAGATAAGAAATTTTTCATAGAAAATCTGACTGTGGAAATGCTGGGCATTACCTACAGTTTCTGAACGCATTATAAAAACTTAATGTTAATGTGTCTAGATAAAATATTTTTGTTTATCATCAAATTATAATATTAATCTTCAACAGCACTGACCTATTGCGATTATACGAGTTTCAAACAATAAGGCACTCTTTGCCATGATAATTAGTCATAATTTTGCTTTTTTTGAGCCCAACACTCACTGCTGAATTTTTCCTTTAAGTGCACGGTTTAGTCTCAAGACCGGTCACATTCCTAAAACTTCGTGTCATCAAACATAATAAATCACTTCTAGCCACTACTCGGCAATATAGTTCTTGTTTTTTGAGCGTTTAACTGCCCTAAAAATGCCTTTATTTTATTTTATTATTTATTTATTTATTATTTTCAAATGCAAACGAAGAGCATAGATATGAGCAGTTTTTTTTAATCGAATAAATTTTAAAAGCATTGCGAAATTCCGTACCAACAAATGACAATTTAAAAAATTGCGATTTGCAGTTTCATTTTACCATAAAAAGCGCTACTAAAACTACATGCTCGAAGGCGCACAATATAGCTTCAAAATGCCTGTCATAACTCTCTTGCCAGCCACGTGCTTCGGCATAAATCCGCACCATCTATGTACTGTTGGACAATATTTTACTTCAATAGAGAACGTTATGGGCAACGCGTTTGACAGGGTTTATTTCGCGATTTTCGGAATATAGGAGAATAGGAAGGACACAAAATCATATTGCATATTTCTTAAGACGTATCAGTTATCCTATCTCTGGTCTGTTTCGTGCATTATAGAAATAGGACCATTATCCAATAAGGCGTAAAACTTTTTTGTTTTATAGATATTTGCGGCCCTCTGAGGAACGTCAGGAGGAGGCTCTGTGGCGAGCTTGTAGTGAGGTTATCTGGCGATGCGCTGGTGGCATGAATGCTCCCCAAGGAGGAGAGACTAAAGCTGTAGTGGCTCTACCGTCGGATATAATATACGTGCAACACAGCTCGTATTATTATCAAGATAGTGTGACTGAGAAGGTAAAACCTAACAGAGAGACAGAAAAAAAAAACTAGATTACTGCAAGATATATGCAAATTAAATTAAACTTTTTAAGCTGATTTAAACAAAATCCCCCGGCTTCGCGCGGTTTTTTTCCACTACTTACAAAATTAATTAGTATGTATTTATACTTACATGTAAACCTTTTAAAAAAGATTATCTATATGATCGTTAATACCGCATCAAAATTCGTTCGATAGTTTTAAAATTCATCGCGTTTAGCAGTGTTGGCATCAATCGATTAATTTCTTCAGGCAATTAATTAATCCATTGAAAAGTAAATAAATAAAAAAATAATAATAATAATAGTTAATTTGATTTTTGCAATTGAATTAATTGTACTTAAAGTTCACAGGGATGAATGTTTTTACCTGCATACAGCAAAAGCTGATAACAATAGAAAAATACCCGAGATGACAATAAGAATAATTTATAGCCTGTCAGTGTCAATCTGTCATTTATTTGTATTTTGTATGAAATACCACAGATTCCGTAAAATATCCCTAGACAAAGCAGTGCATGTTTTATCTCATTTACTCATACAATCGAAATGCTCTTATCTCATCACTAACTTACTTGAATTTAATGTAACTTTTCGTGAACAATAGATAGGTTCGTAAACTTTGGTATCTTTAGGATGGACAAACAGAAATCAGCATCATCAGTATCACAGGAAGGCTTCCCTTTATTGGTAACAAGGTAAAGACGGGAACTGATTTGGATTAACGATTGACTATAAGAATAAATTAATGGTTAATAATAATAATATAATAATAATAAATCATTTATTACGAACACATGTCCATAGATGGTTAGTAATTTTACCTTATATAACTATGTTAGTAAATTTAAATAATTCCATAACATTAAACATTCAATAACACCAATCTAATTAAAATGTCTATTATGATTATGTCACGATTACTTACATAATATATTGTACCTACAATTTTTAATATAAAACCACCGTGAGATTCTATCATATTGGAACTATCCATTATTAAATAACACAGGTCTCGAACCTTTATGTACAGTGTTCCAATGCCGTACAATAGGGCAGTCCACTCGGTCTAGAATGGTCCTGAGGAGGCTGTTCGGGCTGCCCCGCACACGCTGCATGAGGGAGGCGACTCGTTTGCGCAATATAGCCTGAAAGCTGTCTATGCGTGCCTCTGCACACATGCCTGACGCACTACAATAGCGGGGCAGCCCCAGCAACATCCTCAACCCATTGTTGTACTGGACACGTAGTGCGTTGAGAGCTCTATGAGTACACCCGGTCCACAGGCTGCACGTATAAAAAGTTTGACAATATGCCTTATAAAGAGTTATTTTGACATGTCTTGTGCACCGTGCAAACCTACGGGCCAACATGTTGCTCCTCACTGCCAACGCCCTACGTTCCCGTTCCACATCTAGGTCATCAGAAAGGTCCTCAGTAACCCAGTGCCCCAAGTACTTAAATTTGGAGACTACTCTTAAGACAGACCCACACAACTTAACCGGAGGAACGGCCTTGGGTTTTTTGTTACCTGCCTTGAAAACGAGCAACTCACTTTTCTTGGCGTTATACCTGAGGCCATGTAAATCGGCATATCCCTCGCAAATTTCCAGTAACTTCTCGAGAGCGCTGATTGATGGGGTTAGCAGGGCCATATCGTCGGCATAGCTGACGTTGTTAACGAATTTGCCATCAATTGAGCAGCCCACACCTGCTCTGTTAAGCTCACCAATAAGCCCGTTCATGTACAGATTGAAAAGCCGAGGAGACGTCAGTCCACCCTGCCTCACTCCACATTCCAACCTGTAGTCACTCGAGAGTACACTAGCCCATCTCACAAAATTGCTTTGATTGCCGTACCAGTATTTAACAATTAACACTAACTCACGGGGCGTACTGGTCTCTCTCAGAAGCTTGTTCCATAAAATGTTATACGAAACAAGATCGAAGGCCTTCGACAAGTCCAAAAAGCAAGTATAAATTGGCGTTTTCCTTGACGTGTAGTACTGGACAGTGTGCTTGAGTCGCAAGATTGCAGATTCAGTAGACAGTCCCGGTCTGAACCCAAACTGTGCCTCCTCTAGATTTATATATTTAGCTAACTGGCGATCCAGCAACCCGTCCAACACCTTCGCCACTATGGTAGCCAGTGATATGGGACGATAATTATTCTTGTCAGAGGCATCTCCAGTCCTGTTCTTGAGTATTGGTACAACAATGGTCTTCATAAGCTCCTGAGGTAAGTATGTGTGGGAGACACACAAGTTGAGCAACATTTCCAGAACTCTGGGTAAGTGTGGACCCGCATACCGAAGGTGCTCGACACTGAGGCCATCATGACCAGGTGATTTTCCTCTTTTCATGTCCTTAATTACTGATATGATATCAGTCTCGGTAAAACGAGTACAGTCACCGGACAGCGCGGCCCCACCATCAGTCACCTCCGCCGAAGGCCCCAAGGGAGATTCTACCTTAAAAAACTCTCGAAACTTAATCCACTGACAAAAAGTTTTATAAATATCATGGGACAAATTGACACCAATTGACCTAGTCCCAAACTAGGCAAAGCCTGTACTAAGGGTACTAGACAACGGATAAACATACTTATATAGATAAATACATACTTATATACATATTAAACATACAAGACCCGAGAACAAACATTCGTATTCATCGGGACCGGGATTCGAACCCGGGACCTCAAGCTTCATAGTCAGGGTCGCTAACCACTAGGCCATCCGGTCGTCATGTGACTTACTTAATCGTAATCTGGATTAAGTTAATCGTTCACACAGTATATACATAAGCTAAAGCAGTACAGAAACTACGTACAAGCGTTCGAAATGACACACGCACACAGACGCACGTCTCTACAAGGCTAATAAGCGGGCATCGCAGTGCTGTCAGTCGCAGGTGCCGCGTCGAGGCGAGTGGCGACTCTTAGTGTTTAAAACCTCCTAGTTATTAGATAGGTGGTATAATTTAATGATGAATAGCATAGTGACATAACTTATTTACTTTTTATTAATTTAATTCGAATTGTAATCAGTGGAATAACAAAAAAAAGGCCAAGTGCGAGTCGGAGTCGCGCACGAGGGTTCCGTGGTAAGATTTTAAAGCTTTTCCCCAGTGTTTTAAGAAGTCCAGTGTTAACAGAGCCCTGCTCTTAAGCAAAATGTACGCATTGTGGTGTCAACTTATATTGGTCTGCGAAATCCACAGACAGACATAAAATATTAAGATTTTGAGACTTTTCGGAGTGGTTGTGCTATAAGAGCTACCTTCATACCAAATTTCAAGTTTCTAGGACATCTGGAAGTAGCCTTTAGGTTTTTGGAAATCGGCAATTTGTATGGAAATGGCCTTTTTAATTACTGTATCTTTTGATTGCGTTGACTTAGAAGGTTGATTTTTTCACAGCTTCAAGGGACCGCAGGCTTGAGTATTTGATATTAATTTCAACATGCTACCTCCACGCGTTCCAGAGAAAAAGGGTCTTGACAGACAGACAGACAGACAGACAGACAGACAGACAGACAGACAGACAAGCAGGCAGGCAGGCACCTTATCCTATATTTTATAATTGGGCAGCGGTGAGCTCGATTTTTATCTTATTTTTTGAATCCAAGATGGCGGGTGACAGTTTGTCATTTTTATCACTAAAAATCGTCATGGGTGACGATTTCACGTAATTTGGCAGCGGTGAGTTCGAATTTGACATCATTTTCTTAATCCAAAATGGCAGATGGCAGTTTGGCATTTTTAATAACTAACAAAAACAAAGTTTTCTTAAAATGTTGAAGATTATTTTATTACACAATTTTGTTTGTAAACTAGTCAATTCATTCGATTATTTGATCATTATAAAACCCAAATAAACGTTTCAGTAAATAATAAATAAAAACCCATTAATTTTATAATAATTAAGAGTGACAACCCTAATGCTCTAACGAGAACTAGCTAGTTATCTCAAAATAGGCTTAAATAGCTGAGATACAGACGACACAAAAACTTTTTAATTTTACAAAAAATAAGAGGACAACCCTAACGCTCAATTGACGCTTACGTCATCATCTGAACAAAACGGCCTAGTTTCTGTATTGCTTTAGCTTATGTATGATATACTGTGTCGTTAATCCATGACTAAAGACTTAAGGTGGTAATCTTGAGTCAATAATCGGGATTACATTCTTAATCGTACTAAATTTGACCTAACTTTACTAAGTAACTTTTTGCCAACACTGGCTTCATCATCAATCATTTTTTTTAATACATTGATGATGACATATATGAACTTTTTGCAACTTAATCAATTACTAATATTTACTTAGGTATGTAATTTACATGTTTGGGACTTTTGAATTTGAGAGTTAAATTTTCAATTCTTAATTTACAAGCTGCACATTTTTGAATTCAATAACCTGGAGGACATCCAAATTTTTGTGAAGCGGTATTTATATTTGGTAAGTTAGGTACACGCTGGTTTAGTAAATTGGATTCTGACATCAAATTGATATGTATATGATGTAGTACTTATTTTATGTATACTTACTTACCTTTTTTTAAGCAAAAAAAGCGGTCGAACCAATTTTATCAAAGACAGCTTTACCATAAGAATAAATAATAACAGAATAGAACGGAATCTCTTTTGACCGAGTCCAAAACGCCGCCATTTATATACCTACTTTCCCCTTCACGTCGCTACACCCCTCTGTCGTGCAGGCGTGTTGCTAGGGTTGCTTACTGTTAAATATTACTTACGTCTAAAGATAATATCGCTACAATATAAGTTTTTCTTTACTTTGAAATCATTATTTTATTCTAGTTTTACAAAATATGAGATATATAAGTCATCACGTACCTACATATTACGTACCAATATGTACTTCTAAATAAGAAGTTATTACAACTGCCATACCAAATGAAGCCATTTAAGGTGATTTAAGTGAGTATTACTTACCTACAAATATAAAATAAAATACAAAATAAAACAAAATACAAGATGTAAGACTGAACGCACAAACAATCAAACGCGCGTGCGGCGTCGCCGGCCGTGACAGCCTGACTGAGTAGCTCGTTTAACGAGTACTCTAATATTGTGACCTTGAGCCGGTCCGGAGCGAGAGTTTCCGTTCTACTATGTTATTATTTATTATTATGGCTTTCCCTGCAATTTTTTTTAATACTTGATACTGCGTAGGCCAAATAACAAAACTAACCAACCAATTTTCAACAGCGTCTAACTAGAAATAAGTCATTTAATAAAAAAATACACATCAGTGTAAAAACCATAACACTGCAAGCATGTTATATTGATAGTCTCGACGTACGTTAAATATAGTGTTGCTCTTCTCTAACTAATCGGTAAAAATTCTCAACTAATTGTTTTTTTACTCCTCTTCTATTTAATTGGCTGTCGATTTATTTTTGGGGGTTTTTTTCTATCAGTAGAGGTACCTAGTAGGTTTAGAAGGAAAGATTAGTAAAATCATTACCTAAACGAGTTGAATAAGTATTGCATTGAAAATGGTCATTTGTGATACGTGGTTGGCAAGCAAGGCGAGGCTGGAAGGTTTTACAAATTTAATGAGTTGACGAGTGATAAACCCGAGCCTTGCCGAGTGTTTTTATCGTCACGAGTTTGTAAAACCTTGCCAACCGTGTATCATACGACATTTTTCAATACATTTGTAAAAAAACAGCTAATTAAATAACACTAAATAGAAAAATAGACACAAACTCAAAACTATAAAAACCATTTTTTATATTTTTCACAAATTTCAAATTTGATGCGTAAATATACAGAAAAGCCAGAAAAAATTGTTCTCGAATTGGGGTTCGAACCCAAACCTTTACCATACCGTGGTAACGCGCTAATCCAATTACGCTATCCGAGCAATTGGAAGTTAGCACGAAAAACTCCTATATATTCACGCATCAGATCAGAATAATACAAAATAATACAAAAATCAATGATTAGCGCCATCTCTCGCTTAGTAGGTGAACGTAGATGTTTCATACTAAGGTGTATTGGTCTCGTACAGAGATTATTGCCGTTTTTTATAGTTTTGTGTTTGCGTTCCTATAACCAAGCGTAAGATTTGTTTTTAAATACTTATATAAAATAAAATTATCAGGCAAAGGTAAACAAACGTAAGCCATGGTAAGGTAAGGTGTGTTCAGCCACAGCAAATAAAAAAAAAACATTTAAATTTTTTTTTTAAATAATCCTCTAAAATAATGATAAATAAATAAAATAAAATAAAATACGTTTATTTTGGACAACAGAAACTAAAGCCTAAAGTTTTATGGCCTAGCACTAAGCAACAGAAATATGAAGTCGGTGCGGTGCGAGCGGAATATTCTTTGAATGAAGCACCGGCTTCATATTTCTGCTGCTTAGTGCTAGGCCATAAAACTTTAGGCTTTAGTTTCTGTTGTCCAAAATAAACGCATTTTTTTTATTTATCGTAATTTTAGAGGATTATTTTACATTTTTTTAAAGGTTTTTTTTTTGAAGGCGGTTTTATTTTTTAACCGACTTCAAAAGAAGGAGGAGGTTCTACGTTCCACTGTATGTATTCTTTGAATGAAGCACCGACTTCATATTTCTGCTGCTTAGTGCTGGGCCATAAAACTTTAGGCTTTAGTTTCTGTTGTCCGAAATAAACGCATTTTATTTTATTTTATTTATTTATTTTAGAGGATTATTTTACGTTTTTATTCTAAGGTTTTTTTTTTGAAGGTGGTTTTACTTTTTCGTTAAAAGATTTTTATTTCACAATTTTACGTTGATTTAACATTTTCAGAATTATCCTCCCAACTCCTAACCGTTAAGGAGTTGTACTTTCCATCATCAGCTCATCAACATAAGATGATGACTACCGGACGCAAATACTTGAATAGCCTTAGAAAATATATGAAACACATGATACGTGCCTATAAAATTTGAGGGTTGCCCTCAATTTCCCTGGGATCCCATCATCAGATCATGACTTGGTGACAATGGGGCCACCTCAGGAGTATACCCTTTCAAATAAAAAAAAAATGAAAATCGGCCTACAATTATTATTATTAATCGTATGGCAATAAAATATGTGGGCAATCAGAGAACAGCTTTGAGGTTGCTAAGCCAGGCAACTAAATCAGGTGTCGGATTATAGAGGTGTTCACCAGATCCGGGGTAGGAGTGAAGATGTGCTCGGTGGTTTGTTCCTCCAACCCGCAATCGCAGAGAGGAGACTCTCTCCAGCCCCATTTATGCTGAAGGGAATAACACCGCCCATGCCCAGTCTTCAGCCTGTTCAATCGGCACCAGAGTTTACGAGGCAGGTCGAACCCTTTTGGTTTCATTGTGGGATCAGTGTGTTGGCCGGCCTTCCCTGCCGTGGCAGCAGACCATTCAGCCTTCCATCCGTCCGTCAGGCTGAAGTCATTCAAAGTCTGAGCCGTGGAACAAGGCGGATTCCGGGACTTCAGTCGATGTGGAGGGGGGTAGCAAAATTCAGCATGGGCGGGCAAAGAGGGGTTCTTCGAAATCTTCTCGGCTTCTCTCTTCAACGCCTGCTCGCGGCGCAAATGAGCCGGGGCAATGTGACTTAATACCGGCAGCCAGTGGGTGGGTGTAGATTTAATGGTGCCAGATATGCAACGCATGGTCTCGTTCAGCTTAGAGTCTACCTTGTTGGTGTGTGCACTTTTGAGCCATACTGGTGCGCAGTATTCTGCCGCCGAGTAGACAAGCGCGATGGCTGAAGTACGCAGGCAGTCGGCTGAGGCCCCCCAACTGGTGCCGCAGAGTTTGTGGACAAGATTATTCCTCGTTGCGATCTTCTGCGAGAGTTTTGACATGACAGAGTAATCGATGTACATACATAAAAAAAAAACATACAGTGGAACATAGAACCTCCTTTTTTTTTTGAAGTCGGTAAAAAAAGGTGAAAAATCTTTAAAAATTCGGGTAATTAAATTTAATAAGTACAGTTTATATTCATTACAATCAATTTTGCAATTCACTGCTTAGTTTTATTTATATTTTTTTCTACGTTGTAGATATATATTTTTTATAAACTTTTCAATTGGGCTTCAGATCAAATAATAAAAAAAATCTGTAAATAAATCACACTAGTGCGGTAAATTGAACTTACGAGCCATGTATATGAAATACGATGCATTTTATTCATGTTAGATATCGCATGTTTCATAGTAACATTTGCTGATTATGACCTACACAATCGATATCCAAATAGACTGAACACAAGTTTTTTAATCTCCATATAATTATGCAGTTTTTCTTGTCACTAAATTGATGACATGGTTCCTAAAAACATATTTTTGTGCGTCTTATAGGTAGAGACTTTCCCATAATGACCCATGCTGTATATTCGGCACCGCTGAAACAACAGTTGCTGGCTTCGTATTATTTGAGGGTCTAGTAAGCTCGTCCGTTAAAAAACAGCAGCAAACAGCAATTGCCTGCTTCCAGGCCAGGCCTAACGTACTATTAGTACTTAATTAGAGGTAGCACAATACGTACAGATGAGAGGAAAGCGGGAAGAGCAACACTGCAAATTTGACGTACGTTGAGACCACCATAACATAACTGACGGGTAAGATGGCTTGGATAAAAAGCCTGATGTTTGATTTTCATGGAGATTTTTCATTGAATCATGCTACTTACATACTTCAGAAGTTGTTGAGTTTTGGTTGATGAGACTTTTAAAAAGGTACTCCCCTTATTAGTATTTGTCTGTGTACTGATAAGTAATAACAATATTTTCTTACTTAGTTTAAAAGTGAAGAAGGCTGCGGTGCTTTATTATTGCTGTACGCTGCAGTATTGTCCAGAGGCTGTGAGAAGTAAGTTGAATTACAATCTTTTTTTTTTTTCAAGCAAATGAGTAGCATTATTATCTTCATTACTACATAATATAAACTTTTCTTACAGCATCAAGAAAGATTTAGACGGGAAACTGACATATCTGGTGTCATCTCATGTCGAAGGATCACTTAACGTGGTTACTTTGTTGCTTACGGGACGAGCTACCCCTTATCTTCACAACGGAGTCGTGTACATTGGTGATGAGGACCATTATGTAAGTAACGACAATCTATTTAAGCTTCAACTTAAAAATTCTACTAAGAAAATCCAATCCATATCATAAAATACGTGATCTGTACTAAATATTATTGCTAGCAAAATAGGACAATAAGTCTGTTATGAATAATTTTCACTTTAGGCGATGCCACAATTTGGCGTATTATCAAGAAGTCCAGTCGGCCTGTTCGTCTGGTATGGAAGCGAAGACAACGCCAAGAATAACGCAAACCAGCAGCATCCAGGATCTAGGCTGAAGACGCCAGCAATGCCTATTTGGGTATCATCTTTAAGTTGTACCTGTCTCTATATAAAATTGAAGTTGCCGTACAGTTCCTGCAGAGTCATGAATACCTACGACAAAAATCTTTAAAGTTGTGTTACATTGCGGCTCTCGATCGGACACTTCGCATGTCTCTTTTCACGAACGTTGCTACGTGTTAAAAAACACAGCATAAAACTTAAAGTACTAAGATTTTAAGCTGTAATTATAATTTCGAGGAATTAATTATACCAATCAGTATTATCGTCCGCGCATGAACGTTTCATTTTAGCCGTTGGGCTTTCAGCAAAATATCTTCAAGATTAGTCTTGAAACTCCTCTTCAAGTTAATTGATGCGGGTAGTAGGGTAGGAATTAGAAGATCCTCCAATTGCGGTGGCTTGTTGACTTATTTATGACATTCCACAACATTTTAATCAATGTAGTAATATCAATGCAGACAAACTATAATAATAAACAGATAGAAAAAGTACAATTCTAAAAATTACCTTTTATTTATTAGTTTATTAGGTATATGTTGTACTCGAATTGTAAATTTGTCTGTTATTAATCATAGTAGTGCTATAATTTTAAAAGCTATAAACCTTTTATTACGACATTTGCGTTTGTTGAAGACTTTTGATCTGTTTTTGACATTCATTTAGTAACCCTGAAAAAAATATGCACTTTCACTTGGCCCTCGATTCTGGTGGTGATGGAGATCGAACTTGATTTCCATAATTCCACTTTCAATGTACCGTACGTATATACTGATATCGAAAAGTATGAGAATCGGCACCTTGTCACTAGGTGTCAGTTTCAGCCAGTCATGATTGCAATTAGTATCAGATTTCTAAATACTTACTGAAATAAGAATAGTTAAATAGAAAACCAGAAAAGTACGAGTAAGTATAGCATAACGACCTCGGACCGGATTTACGGTGGTACGGGACCTTCGCGAGAGAGTCAGATTCGCTCTTGGCCGGTTTTTTATTGAATTCGGTTACATAACTTTGTAAATGAAATAAACTTCGTAAGCTTGATAAGTTTGTTCAAATAAAAAAAATCCTGACTCAGCAACTTATCCTATTCTGTACTTTATAAACGGGTGAAAAATGTTTGTACTTACACAAAATATTTTAACAGTGTTCAAGAATTTAAATGTTTTTTTTATTTTAGGTAACTAGTTGCTCCGGACATTACGGCGTCTTGTTTAACACTAATCGAGAATTGCTCCGAAATTATCACGCAGAAAGGAGGTTCGTAAAATATTTAATGTAAATTGAGAAATCCTAGAACAATATTCATTAAGTTTTCAGTTGCATCGTCGACCTTGAATACTGGAATTTAGTTTTTTCAACTTCTTAGGGTTCTTCACCTCAAAAGGAAAAACGGAACCCTTATAGGATCTCTCGCCTGTCTGTCCGTATTGTTCGGCCGTTTGTCACTGCCGATTTGTTCCGAAACTACAGAAACGATTGAGCTGAAATATATTACACATAATGTAAGATATAAGTCTGTGACCCAAAGATGGGCATGTAGTAATGTAAATAAATGAAATTTAAGCATGGGGGCCACTTTTGGCGGTAAAAAAAAATATTTTGCAGACTGTACATGTCCTGTACCACGTCAAATGAAAAGGCTTCATTCAGGATCTCTTTTTTTTCATAACTTTGAAGTTATTAAGGAAAATAGGCGAAAATTGGCCATTCTATGATTGGGGCCCAATTAGCCTAAAATTTTGAAAAAAAATCCCAAAAAATAGTTATTTACATACAGATTACAGGAAAACATTAAAAAGTCTATGGTAAGTTAGGTATTTAAAGTAAAGTAGAAAATTTCTCAATATTTGTGCAATGAATGAACTTCGTTTGAAATTGTTATTACGACCATCGAATATAATGTACTAGCCTAGAGCGATTAAGATAATCAAATACGGAATCATCTTCACGTGAATTGGACTCTCACTTTTTCAGTTTGTTGATGACGTAGGATTACTCTTTCACAAATATCGTTATCGCGCTTTTTCATATAAATATTTTTTAACAGATTCGATATTCATTACTACACCTGTGGGGGTTGCCATGTCCTGCTGAATGTGGATACTCGCTCTCACGATGACTCAGCAGGACCCATGAGGAGTGATGACATAAGCGCTACTCCCCTAGAGAAACTGATTCATACCAAGTAAGTTCCGACATAAGATGAAACCAAACTTACCCTTGTTTCTTTCTCATTGTTTCCGCTTCAAACGTGATAGTAATCAAGTAATGTTTTATTGCATTGCGTAGGTAGGTATTCCGTTTAATTATATACTAATTTTTATTTAATCTCTAATTGCGTCCCGCCGCTGGACAAAGATCTCTCCTCTCGACTTTCACATCTCCGACACGATGATAAATTTCAATGATTTCAGTGTTGTCAAAGTTATACTTTTTTTTTATATACAACGAGGAAGGCAAGTGAGCAAGTGGGCCACCTGATGGTAAGTGATCACCACTGCCCATAGACACCCGCAACTCCGTAGGGTTTGCAGATGCGTTGCCAACCTAGAGGGCTAAGATGAAATGCCTCTTGTGCCCGTAATTACACCGGCTGTCTTACTCTCCACACCGGAACACAACAGTGCAAGCACTGCTGCTTAGCGGCAGGATTAACGAGTAAGATGGTGGTAGCGATCCGGACGGACCTCGCACAAGGTCCTACCACCCGCAACTTATGACTTATGGTCATATTTACTATAATTCCCCATTTGATTGTAGCAGCGGCAGTATATATCATTAAGTTGCATAATGAGGAACACGCGGAAATAACTCTCAAATAAAACGGGTTATTTAATAAAAGTGGTTGTACTAACTAAATATCGTATACCTAGTACCTACCTGCACCGACAAAATGTCCCAGGGGTAGACTGAAATTAACGACTGTGTCCGGTTTTAATTCCAGGTGGCAAGATGCGAAAATTACCTGGTCAGGGCCAGGGCCTCACTTCAGTGACTCTCCAAACTGAGTGATACCAATTGTTTCAGGCAACTAGTACGCTAGCTTTGAAAACATAAGTGAATATTAATATTTACAACACTAACCAAGCTTCTGTAGTCTAGTTTAAACCAGGGCAGTTCAGTTAATGTCGATATATTCTAGACTGTAATATTGATGTAAAATCAATTTGTGACCACGTTCCAATCTTTTTCTGTCTTGCAAATGAAGTTGCACATGTTTTTGCTAGCCTCTTAAATTATGCTTTAGTTAAATTTAAAGCTTGTTAGGCGTTAGGCATAAGCTCAGCTTTGCATTGATGTGAGTGTACACAGAATTTATACTATATTAAGTTCGTATCGTATCGTCCCGCTCACTCTCGTGTTAAATAATATTAGCTTGAGAGGGAGGGCACGATACGAAGTTCGAATTTTGCACTTCGTAGTCGGGGGGCTGTTTCTGATGACGTGACGTGTGTGATTTTAGCGAACACTCACACTATTTTGCAAATTCAAAGCTCAGCTCACAGAACTATATCGAGGCTCAGGTTAAACTTCTGCACTATGCTTTTCTTATACTTATATTTAGATTTACCCATAGGAAGATAATAGAAATAGGCTGCTTATAATAATCAAAAAGAAGAAACTGGTATAGGTAACTTAGATAAAATCATTCGTATAGGGTGTAGAAAATGAAGTGTAATAAATATAATAAAATAAATAAATAATAGATACAGTAGAATACAGATCAGTAGAAATTAGTTGATTAAAATCTTTAGAATATTAATTTAGAAGTTTTGTTATTTCTGCTATGAAATATTCCTTCTTTAACCGTAGTACTCTCGATAGAACCACCAGGAGTACCACGGTTATTTTTACCTAACCACGGTACAACCGATTGGCCTGTGGTACCACGGTTACAACCTTAGAACCATCTTGAAAACAGTAGTAAATACCACTGTTACTTTTACCTAACCATGGTACACAAGGCTCTTACTCTCTTGACAATAATAGAGGCGTGTGTAGATCTGTTTGAGCTCTTACGCCGCGCAGATAATATATCTACTGCTGACTGTATATCAACTTAAAGTGATTCGATTTCATTTACATTTCGAAACCTTTTTGGGAACATTATTTTGAAAACTTATTTTTTGTAGAAGGTAATAAATATTTCAAGTTTCTTATTGACTTTTAGAACAATCAACTGAGTAATTGCATTTGGCATTTTTTATTGGCTAATTGTATTCCTGAATACGGCAACGATAATGAACGAATTTTAGTTTTATGCTCATAAGAGACGAGAGACATGATTCACAAAATAAAAGAAATACAAATGGGACATTCAAGAGCTGTCCAGATCCATTCACTCAATTATACGTAATTCTCGGTGAATTTGGAAGTACCGCAGATTGATTTGATTTACACATTAATGGGAAAAAGAACACAAAATTCCTACGTCACGTTACTGCTCATGATAAAATTGCAATTGCCACAATTTGATCCTGCTACTGTAGGTACATTGTGATCTCAAAATTACGGCTATTAATGCAACTTTTTAATTTACGCAACAACAACACAACATTGTAACTTCTCTTCACAAGACTTTAATTTCGATGCTTAGTTCTTTGCAGATTTTTTTAAGTTTAATGAAACAAGATCATGTAACTTGTACTCTTAGATTAAGGGATTTTTCATTACGTTTGACCATGTATTAAATACTTTGGTTTATACTCGTGTGGTTAATTTATATTGTTACTTATTACTGGCAGCCGGTTGGCAGTACTGAGGATAGGTAAAGCTAATCCTGGTTCCACTGACAGCAGGTTGGCGGTACCACGGTTAGTATTACGAACCCTGGTACCACTCACAGCCGGTTGGCGGTACTGAGGATAGGTAAAGCTAACCCTGGTACCACTGACAGCAGGTTGGCGGTGCTGAGAATAGGTATAACTAACCCTGGTACCAATAGCCGCAGGTTGACGGTACTACTAATGGTTCTATCGGGTGTACTACGGTTAACAAATGGAAATATTTACGTAATTCTACAAATATGCATAGGTACGGTCAAGTACAAAAACATGTATCGAATTAATCTACCACAACAACAATACCACAACCTTAATGCGCCGACATAACAGCCATGGTATATTTTTTGAGTAAGTTGTATGCACCCATATAAAATTTTTGCATTGACTGCAAGTACAATTATTTTTTATTAGGTATTTTTGCTTAAAATATATTTCTCATTAAATTCAACTCTTTTAAGCCGAATACGGAAAAATCAAAAGGAAGGGTTAATATATCGACTTTGACTTCTCTACTATTAGAGTCTTATCAAGCTATCACATGACCGATTTACGAGTGAGTGCTTCATACTAATATCGCTCGCGGCGAACACGTTGCGTGATCGCCTGAATACAAAATTCGCTAGCAAATTGCCAGTATGATAAGGCTTTTATATCGGGTAGGTACCTAACGTAATTACAATGAACAATGTACCTATCTATAGGTAAGTATAGTCAAAAATCCTTTTCCGTAGGCCTGCCACAAACAATCTCACTGGCAATGTCATAATTTAAAGATTGATTGTTTGAATTGGCTTAAGCATGTATTCTGCTAATGTCAAGAAAAATATTTTACCATTTTACCGATATCTAAGTAATTGCTAATTAATATTTTTTAATCGAAACAATAATCTTTCAGTAAAATGAGGAGTCCCTTTTAATATGAAACGAAAATGATTGATGGGCGCTCGACAAATGTACCAATAACAGTAATTTATCAAATGCTTGTCAATCCCAGTGGCGTCCGGGTCTCACCTTTCCTGGAGATTTTTTTCGCATCGATTTTGACGGAATCTATTTTTGATGAATTGCATTTTAATGTGAGATAGAATAGATGGCAATCCTCACGGATCAAAGAGAATGTCACGGATGACAACTTAGTATTTTTTTTTATGTTTTTCTCACCGCCAAATGTTTTTTATTTGAATATTTTATATTTCACGAGGAATATTTTACATTATTCATGAAAAAGACAATGTTACTCGAGGATCTAAACTGTGTTTGGATCAAGGCGATGAGAGATTTAAAATAATGTACCTATTATCCGCCTAGAAATTTTACCAAATAAAAGACCGTATTCAAAACATATGTTCTGCCATAACATGGAAATAATAATATCTGTTTCATTAACAAGCTGATAAAGGATGGAATCATTTTCTCGGAACCGAGTGTAATTTTGCGTTGGTTGTGTTAGCCCATTGGCCATTCGATACGAAACAGCCATTTTCAAAATTATTAGTTAACAAATTATACAGCGAACTCATAATGGGCCAGTAAAATTTCAGTGTCGGCTATCTTGTGGGCTTGGCTGAATGGTCCACATCTAACCTACTACGCGGCAACGATTAGCATTCGCATTGCCCGCTTAATCTACGTTCTGAGGCCTTTCCTTATCACACTTTGATTATCGTTGCGCAAACTAAAATATGTATACCTACGTGCCAAGTAGCTCGTTGAACGTGGCAATTATATCTATGATATTGTTGTAGTACAGTGCCAGTATATAAATGTTGGTCACATAGTTTCCAGGATTATTATCCTACTAGCTGTTGCCCGCGACTTCGTCCGCGTAGATTTCGGTCATCGCTATTCCGCGGGAACTACACACTTTTCCCGAATAAAAAGTAGCCTATGTTATTCCTCAATATTCAAACTATCTTCTTACCAAATTTCATCTAAATTGGTGTAGCAGCGGTTTTCCCGTGAAGAGGTAACAAACAGACAGACAGAGAGACAGAGTTACTTTCGCATTTATAATATTAGTTAGGATTAGGATAACAGGGTTTGCACATCAGAATTTGGTTATAACAGGCACATTGAGATTAGTCAGTATCAGGGTGGGTATAACAGAAACAAAATTTTCTTAATTTTTTTTATAGCTTATTAGGTTTATTTGAATGTCTTCACACATTAAGTGTATTACATGATATAAGACTCATAACATCCTTTTTTTTCATAAGAACAAAAGAATAGAAGAGCGACAGTGTTTGGAATAGCCCGACAAATTCCCTGGCCGGTAGTACTTTGTTGGGGCTACAGTGATTTATGCGCGGCGCCTGCTATTCGGTGCATTGTTTTTGGAAATTATTGTTTGACAGTGCGGGATGCGTTCCACTTTTCGTATAAACATACACCATTGAATATAGGTACATGTTTATATGCCTACTTCATAATCTACGCGATATCCTTTCCGGCAGTGTTGTATTTATTTTCACTCTTACACTAAATTGTAATAAAAACTTTTTTGCACAAACATTTGTTGAACCGAAAAAAAAACTAGAAATATTTAACGTGTAAAACTGTACAATACACGTTTATACGATGGGTACAATTGCTTGTTATTGTTATGTTACGCTGCGATCTTTATCTATCTTTTATACATTACTGAAAGCAGAATGCCTGCTGCTGTGCGCCACAAACTGATATTAAGTACAACATAATTTATTAATATATGTATATTATACTTACAGTAGATTCAGCAATAAACGGATTCATTAATAGATCGGGGAAGGTTTATAGATAACTCTGGTAGACAATGCACCCAAATAGCCGCTGTCAGCAGAACGCCATGGCGATACACTAAATCAATTTACGAGAACAAAGTGCGTCTCTCGCTGCGGTAACAATTTGTCAATAGCTAATCCCTTTCAGGACAAATAACTTCGCCATATTTAATAGAAATAATATAATAATCAAGTCTTACCTTAAGGTACAGAATCGCTAGATAAATTTTGCTAATAGAATTTATGTTACAATTAATAGACTTTAATTGTGTACGAATACCCACCTATTATTGTGCCTATCTACAAAAAACAGCTCTAATAACTGAGGCAAAATAAACTTTTCAATTGAATTCGCTTTAGACAACAGATGCTCCGCTTTCATGAATGAACGGTCGGATGATCCAACTGTTTTGTATAAGTTCGTAGTTACCTTATATACCTACCTACAATCATCATGAAAGCTTTCAATCTAATTGTAATAATTTCAATTAATATTAAATATGGTAGTCTCGATTAAATTACGGTTAAATGAAATATTTACTTTAGCATTATTCCATTTTACTTATTCATATCTTAATTTCTAGAGTGTATTTTTTTATTGGGTTTTGTTTTTTTTTTCTTCAAATTGTGCCGCATAGTATAATATTAAATATAATAGAAGCGAAATTGATTGTGAGGGCGGGATACGAGACGCATCCAGAGCGTAGCGAAGGAATGTAAAAGAGAAAACTGAACATTGTGCAGATTTGCGTTGCTGCAACCCACACAAGGAAACACAGGAGTAAAAATTTAAGAAATCGTTTTTAAATTTATGACAAGATCGATCAAAAGTGGCCCGCGTTTTATGTCAACCCGAAAGACAAAAGAAACTGATCTGGGAGCGACTTCGTGGGAACTCATATCAGACAAAGAAGAAAAAAGCTCCCCAGACCCATATTTCATCTATTTCTAAATAAGATAAAATAGGATCACAAGTTAAGGTGCCGGGTAGGTTCAGCTAGTCGTAGAAAAGCCACCATTAAATATGATCGTGTGTAAAAAATTCTACTTGCTTGATTTTGCGTTATGATAAAAATAAGATGTGAAGAAAATCTTGTTTACTCATGAGAGAATTACTTACAGTCCCAGTAAAGTGACAAATTACGGAGATAGCCCAAATGTTAAAAGGATGAATCGGCTAATTATCTTTAAATTTATGCAATGTCTAACCATGAAGATGCGCGGATAGCTTACGCTACTCAAATTAATATGACAAAGAATCAGTCATTTTTTAACATGAAACTACCGTGAGACTCAATCATAATGAAATAAAAACGGATCACTCACGTATATAAGTCGAGCTTAGCCCGACATGTTTCGGATTAATTCGTAGCGTCTAGTAGTCGCGCGAGCAGAGCCGCGGCGCGCAGTGTGCGTCTCGCCGCCGCTGGGTGGTGCGCTCCCAGAGGAATGACTACGAATTAGTCCGGAACATGTCGGGCTAAACTCGACTTATATACGTGAGTGATCCGTTTTTATTTCATTATAACTCCGTCATCAATAATTTATTCAGCTCTTACACCGATGTGAAAAAGATTTCGAGTCAAATTATATTAAAAATAAAAAGAAGTTAATTGACGACCAGATAGCGTATAGTGGTTAGGTCCCAGGTTCATTTCCGGTTGCACGTGCAAAACAGACGTCGTCTACGTAAAAAGGTGCTTCCACCTCCGCTACCAACTAGTTAAACGCTGAATTAATTGTTATAGTATGGTAGGAACATTGGGAAAACACCAGTACCTAGTGGTTATTGTTTTAAGAACGGTTCACATCGCCTTTTAATCGATTACGTAGATAGGCTATGTTACAGCATTAGTACCAGCCGTTCAATACTCCAACAGTTTTGCGAATTGGTTCCACACTCGTCGCGTTACAAAAAAGACTAGAATGTGTCCATTGAATTCTCTAAAAGCTCGCCTCTGCGGCATCGTAATTTTTTATCGGCTATCCCACGGGTGCATTTTACCCCTGAAACTGCCACGTACGTTGCCAAAAATGGCTTCGGCTGTTTTATGGTTGATAAAACCTGGAAAACGTTAGTTGATGAACTACTTTTGCGTGAGTGTTCCAAATAAAGTACTACACAGTAACGATATTTTATTTCAGTTTCTTTTAAGTAGGCACATTACGATTTCTTTTTCATGGCTTAGTGTATTGAGAAATTATGAAGAGATGACGAACGAATTGATACCGTATTTAACTTTCTTAACGCAAAATAAGCTTACCCATTGTTTCATGCAACACCAATGAGAGGCAAATGTCCGAAACTGAAAACACCTCAGAAACGAGTGTTTAAAACTCGACACCTGTAAAAATAGGAGCCAGGGAAGAAAAGGAGTGGATTAGATTGTGTGTTATGTAGTCTGCTACCTCGTTATGTTTATAAACTTGAGTTGTGAGCTTATTCTGCACTATTTTGAAAACCTCAGTATCTTGGCATGCAGGTATCGATGGATTATGAAATGACAGCACATTGTTTCTCTGGTTAAGTATTTTCTATTACCTATAACTAGGTTGTGTTAGGAACAGTGTTTTAATAATTTTACAAATAAAATCCTAATTTAAGTATACTACTTTATTTACATAATAAAAGCAATTTACAATGACATTAAATCTAAGCTTAAACTAAATAAACTACAACTTAAAACTAAATTAAATCTAAATAAGGCCCCCGTGGCATAGTGCCCAAAAGGCTGGCAGCGTTGCCTCGCTGAATAGCGATGCTGATTCTTTGAGAGAGAAAACTGCCAGCCCTTTGGTCACAAGTTGCATCAACTAAGCGCTTTTGTAACTCAATTTAAGTTGCACCTCCGACTGGTTAAAACGATAGAAGCAAATCAGTTTGAAAAACTTGGACCTACCTACTATACTATAATATGTAACATAAAGTGTTTAATTATAAAGGCAGCATACTTAACGACATTTACAGATGTCAGACTGAAAATTTCGTTAACTTTCGCAAAACAAATACTTTCTTTGCGTATAAGTGTGCGTAACAAAGTTGGTACGCAGTAATTTGCCATATAGTTTTAAAGTGAAACTATTTGGCAAACTTGGCAACGTGTTGTTAATATGTTATAGTTATATTATAGAAAAAACTTTCAATCGAATCGAAACTTTTATCAGTTGTAAAATAAAATAATAAAAAAAATTAAGCACGCGTTACTTTGCGGATTTCCATAATTAATGAACCAAAAACTATTAGTTTGCTCACCTGCGACCAAAGGGCCGTCGCGGGTGGGAAAATTAATTGTTTTTAGTTCGTAAAATACAAAATATTCAAAAGATAAGAGTTCTTTTATTGACCGAGCGAATGAATTGAGCAAGTGTCTCCGTTTCAGTTTGGACAAAAATGCTTTAAGAAAGAAAGAATAATATTTTATTTCAGGTTCCAGAGTGCCACCACCTAACAATAAAAATAATTCCTTAAAACTATTAAACCTCATAAAATCTGTGACGCACTCCAGCATAAACGATTGCTCTCACTCTGCCAAACACCGAGCTACATGGCGACGCATCGCGAGGACAGCGGTGGCGCACAAACCGACCGAAACATGACCACGACCACTCTGTCAAGAGTGCACGACTGAGAAGAAGAAGAATAACAGAATTAGTAACTATGTTTTCGTATGTCTGTTCGTCCGGCTGTTCACATCTACAGGTCGCATTTCTCAAACGAGTCTCGTGAAATTTTGTGAGCAGGTTTGCAAAATAAATAGATTTTTCTAGTCGATTCGATTTTTGAATATTAAAAATAAAACAAAAAAAATTCAAAAATGTAGTCGCAAGGTCTACAGCTCACAGAACCACTAGTTCTATAGGTAAGAAATTCAATAAAACGGTGTATTCTACCGCTCACTCAATTTGCTGACTAATGGCTATCACGGCTCGGTGATGTCAGGTGTTTAAAACTAAACTGATTGGTCAATTAATTTGTGATTTAGCACCAGGGGTTCCAACTTGATCGCTATCCCGTTCTTGATGCCGCCCTTCGTCTACTAAAGTTGCCGCCACTACATTTTATGCTTATAGCGATAGCGGGAAGCTTGAAACTAACAGTAAAAAATTACAACTGCCATGACAATACATCGGTATTGCATGGAGAGTGGAAAATTTAACACGAGTACCTATGTCATTTAAATAATTTCACCGAGGATGCATTTAATTCAGATTTCAAAAAAATACTCAAGGGTACCCGTAAATAGTACGTTACGTTAGTCCGATCGTACACAAACCTTTGTACCTATTGTGCTGAACTTAGTTAGTACATTTACTTTTACGCGATCAAGTCTCGTGTTTGTCCAATTTGTCATTATCAATATTTAATAAGAAAGAAAACTAACTCAAAATACTGGTAAAAAATTAAAAGATAAAGGAGATCAGAAGAAAATGCGGGATGTCTCGAGCATTGGCCAAGAAAAAGGTCGCAAATCCGTTACACAAGTTTCAAAATGCCTGACAGTAAATCGCGAGCCCCGCGAACAAGGTTTTGTGTTCCAACTTTAGCAATTACGCTGGTCAGGATTAAAGTTGAGTTTGAAACTTTCAAAACGGGACGAATGGTTACCGCTGTTGGAACACACGGCTGAGCTGTACAACAAACAGGAAACTAATTTAAAACCTGGAAAATGTCTAAATTTCTATGGTTAGGTACCTATATACGCAACATCAATTCTTCATTTTTAACATGAAACTACAGTGAGATTCAATCATAGCGAAATAAACTGATCACTCACGTATGAAAACGAGGGTAGTTGTGGCAGCCGTTAGCTGCGCCGAGCAACCGCGGAGCAGAGCCGCGGCGTGCTGTTTACGTCTCGCCACCGGCGTAGCGTGTGCTCACAGAGGAAGGACTACGGATTAGTCCGAAACATGTCGGGCCATACTCGACTGACATACGTGAGTTATCCGTTTATTTTACTAAGATCAATTCTTCATCTTGCAGTAATCGCTAGTTTGTTGGGACTAGGACTGTTAGGCTAATACAGCCTTCTGTTTGGTATGCATTTTATTCTCAATTAGCTCCGGGCTTGCACAATTTTCTCCACTAGGTAATATTAATTTAATTAAAAAAAATACCATATTAAACATAAAAACTTTCCGGGAAAGATTAGGTACATAGTAATAAATAAATAAATAAATAAATATCATGGAACAACTATCCTAGTCCCAAACTAGGCAAAGCCTAAACTATGGGTACTAGACAACGGATAAACCTGCTTATATAGATAAATACATACTTATATACTTATTAAACACCCAAGACCCGAGAACAAACATTGGTATTCATCATACCATCATACCATGGTATCATCTGTCCCGACCGATAATAATGATTATGATGATAATGATGGTAAAAACCGCATCAAAATCCTTTCGGTAGCTTTTGAGTTTATCGCGTTCAGACAGAATGATACAGACGCTGTCGGGTCCTTATATAACATGTAGGTAGGTATAATAATATCTTTGTAATCTGCATCAGACGAAAACTTTAGAAGGTATGTAAAATTAAAACTTTCAAATTTCCCGGAACGAGCAGACTTAACCTCCCCCAAAACAACTGAACATACCTGGCCGCTCCTTATGAACAATTTATATGATAACAATTATAGTGACAAATCCAATACCAACCATTTGTTTCACTAGCAGTGTCTTAGTATACGTATAAACTTACTAGAGTACGAGGGTATGAGTATTTAACATGAAACTGTCGTGAGATTATTCATTGTGAAATATGCGGATCATTCACGAATTAGTCCGAAACATGTCTGGCTACACTCGACTGACATACACGAGTGATCCGTTAATTACACTGTAAGAGTCTATATTAAACTCCGAGAAAAAAATTAATGTCAATAATATTTCCCGTAGCTGGAAAATTGATTTGCAATCCAGGTACATGCATGGATAAACCAACCATCACAGCTGGGTAAAGCTGCACAGTTTAACGAAATTAATAGAGTTTTGCTTGTTAGTTCTTTGTGTCACAAACAGTTACCCTGTAAACTCGACAATCACGCTCTACTGGCTTTTAAATGCAAGTTTTACTTGTGATTAGACAATTTATACAAGATTTTTGTTCCTTCAACTTAGCGAAAGAGGTTTTTAGCGAGGTGGTCGGGTTGAGATTGGTCGGTGAGTGGACTGTATAGTACCGGTCGAGTTTTCAATCTCACCTGATCCTCCAGCACGGTAAATTTTATCCACGACAAAGCATTCGTCACTTTCTAACAAATATGCAAGTGCGAGTGGGACGATTGCTTCATGTTGTCGATAAACGTTACCGTGATAAAGGTAAATTTCTTATGACTATAATATCAAATACCCTATCAAATGCCCTAACCTATTTGTGAGCGCGATCTACTGACTACTGATAGTGCCAGCAAACCTCAATATACTTACTGCCTTATTCATAAAAAAAAAAATTATTGAGGCCCATAATTTTCGAAAATATTTTTTTACCTGGTGGCATTTTTTCGCAATATTTTTACTCAATTGAGTGGCTGAGAAAATAAGGTATTTGTACCCAAATATAAATGAGCTTATTGAAGGCGTAAAAAAATGTTTTAAAAAAGGCTACACTTAAAAAAACCCTTCAGAAATAAATTTCCATTGATACAGCTTCCGCCTGCATCTGTTGTTACTAGATGGGGGACTTGGCTGCGAGCCGTAAGTTGATTATTACGCTAAATGTCTCGAAGAAATCAACAAATCTTACGCGAATTTGACTCTAAAAGTGCGGCAGCCATAAGAAAAACAAAAAAATTAAGAACCTGGAACAGAACTAAATTTATGGTGGATAATTTAGTTTTTGACTAATCTTATAGACCAACTACAAAGTCTATCCATTTTTATATGTAAAGTACGTATTTATGTCGACGCATGTTCTTACTGTTACATAAATGATTGCCATTGACGAACCTTATAAAGGGTTTCCACCATACTAGTTTTCTTTTGACTCAAGTAAGGTAAAGTAGTTGATCCCAGGTCCGTGAAATCGTATTTATTGATAACCTTGATTATTGGAAATGGCGATGAATAAAAGCACGAAGATGTGCAATGTTCTTCTCCAGCCTCTTATTCATCTGCACCATATTCATCAGCTTGTGTATAAAATGCATAATGTCAATGATTACACAAAATCTCTTTTACCATTCACTCACAAACCTGAAAAAATTATAGCGGCGATTAATAAAAGCATGAAGATGTGCAATAATTGACGGCTTGCTGACGGCTGCAACAACCGCTTCTTCTCCAGCCTCTTGTTCATATGCACCATCTTCATCAGCTTGTGGATAAAATACATAATGTGCATTACACAAAATGTACCTATTCCTCTTGTACCATTTACACAAACCTACAAATTATATAGTGACGATGAATAAAAGCACGAAGATGTACAATAATTGCCTCACTGCTGACTGCTGCAATAACCACTTCTTCTCCAGCCTCTTGTTCATCTGCAGCATCTTCATCAGCTTGTGGATAAAATGCATAATGTGTATTACACAAGAAACCTCCAAATTCCTCTTTTACCCTTTACCCACAAACCTACAAATTACATACACATTCGATGGGTAGGTAACAAAGGCGTCTTCTTCTTCTTTTTAGGCGTCACACTCTTGCCAGGGTGGTCGTGGTCGGTCACGTTGAGGTTTGTAGCCTACTTCACAATGCGAGTTCGTGCAGAAGACCTTCGACTGCACTTTTTATTTGGTCCGTACACCTCATCGGTGATCGCCCGAGTTTTGCCCTGCACTACCAGGTGTTCAATCGATTTACCTCCGCGCCGCGAACGTGTCCAAAAAAAGTGACGATGCGAGCTTGCACTGTGCTTGATAGCCTCTGTTGATGCCTAGCTCTCGAAGAATGGACTCGTTGGTTCGGGATTCCGTCCACGATATATCTAGCATTCTTCTCCATCACCACATCTCTCTCAAGAGCATCAATCCGCTTTTTCTCACTTTCTCGTAGGGTCCATTTTCTCTGCAGCATAAAGAAATATGGGGAATACGAGAGCTTTGACAAGTCTGGTTTTGGTAGCTTTGGTGATATTTCGGTCCTTCCATATTTTCTTTAGCTTATCCATAGCCGATTTGGAGATCGCCATGCATTGCTTGGTAACAAAGGTAGAGTTGATTAAAGGTTAGTAAGTAAATTAAGTATTTAATTTGGTTCTGATTTAAATGCGAGCAAATGATAAAAGATTTGAAAATTAAATATGTACTTATCAATCATCGTGACTATGAACTATGTACTTAATAATAAGTACGATATTAGTACCTAGGATCGAGTCGTTGTGCTCATTGGCAATGATGTGGCGTACTGCCTGGGCGATGAATGTAGTTTTTACATTCTGCAGCTTTACCGTGTCATGTTTTGCAGCTGGCACCGAAATGGCGTTTTCCAAACTCCGAAGCAGCGATCTACGATATTGCGTGTCGCTATGTGATCCGCGTTGTAATGCTCTTCGGAGGTAGATTAAGCCTACAAAACAGGGATCAAAAGGTAGGGCTCCAATTTACACTCAGAGTCTCCTAGGAGCCTGAAACCGCTCCTTCAACGAACACACGTTAAAATTACGGGCATCGTGCGTGCTGCTGCGCCACCCGGCCACAATGTCCTTTATTTTGAGGTCAGCTTCACATGTCACCTGGTAATAATTCGAAATGTAATTAGTATTAGCAGCAGTAGGTATGTTAAATGGGTATTCTTTTAAGTAGGTAGGTACAATAAGTAAGTAGGTAAATGACTGTGTAATATTTAAATACTATTCTCTCTTTATTCACCTGGACATTCAAAGAATAATGTCCTTTGCGGTTAATGTATTATTGGGCCAGATTTATTGCAGCCAGATTTTTTAAATTTGAATGTGGGTGCAATCTATGCACCCAATAACAGTTGAAAACGCCCGCAACACGTAAAATCGCCGACAGGTTTCTTCCCTCTCGGTCGCGTTAGGACATTCTTATATAGCGAGCAGAGTGATTCGCCAGTGCGCGCGTCACTGCTGCACATACCCTGCTCACCATCGGCTGCGAGAGCCCGTAAAGCTCTGCAACATCATCTTGGACCTAAAACGTATGGTTTTATCAGCATGTAAAACTAGGTGTCCTACTGGGCACAGGTAATTTATTAAATTGTTAACATAATTGAATGACATGGTAGAGGTAAGGGATCTTTAACAAAGACAATGCTTTATGGCAGGTAGTATATAATGTTTAGATATGATTATTCCTTTGCGCCCCCAACATCTAATAGGTATTGTGCATGTATTGTAGTAAGAACCTGCAGCTCCGGTGTCAGGCTGGCGCCTCTCGGGTCCCTGATGAGGCCCGTCACCTCGTCAAGTCGGTTTTACCGCCGAAATTCTATATCAGTAGTTTTGGTAGTCCATTAACAATTTCCACAGCTCGTATTACTTGAATAGTTCGCATTGTTACGAAATTAAAAAACGAAAGTATAAATTTCGGAACAATCACAAGATCAACTTTTTCCTATCCGTATGTAATGTTGCAAGCATATAAAACCGTACTTTTCTATATTAATCCTGATTTTATTTGTTATACCTACATTTTATTGTAATACACATACTCGATTAAAAGGCTTTACAAAATAAAACTCCTACTTAATACATACATACAGTCACGCCTGTTTCCCTACTTAATAACAGCGGTCCAAAATAAAACAGCGGTCCCCAGCGCACGCCCATCACCACCGCCCGCTTTATCGAGCTCCTCGCCATCGCCGTCTGACGATGCACTCGCAACCGCGGCCGACACCAGCGAGTCGAGCGATGAAAGCGGGCCGCCGGCCCCGCCGCCGCGACCACCTGCGCGGCGAGGCCGCCCACCGCTGCCGGCACGCTTGGAGTCTGCGGGGCAACCTGCCTCGAGACCGGCTCCCGCTGTCGGCGGTGTAGTGCGCCGCATGCGATGGTCGAATGCGATGAACGAAAACTGCATGCGCGCCTACTATGGGGCTACAGAGGGAGGAACTAATCTATCCGGGTACTGTGCCCGGATGCTTCCTCTGTTTCAGGCGCTTGAACCGACCATCACTGTGACTGCGCAGCGGCTATCGGATCAAGTGCGGGTCATCCGGCGCAACAACATGCCGGATGACTTGACACTTGATAGACTGCGACTGGAAGTGCTCTCTGCCCGTGCGGCTTCCACCTCGGCGCGGGACCCTCCCGCCACAACACCGGCCCCGGTGCCCGCACTCGACCTGACACCGGGGGTGGCGCGGGTTGGTCCCCGTGCCGACGAGGATGACTGTACGGATCATTCAGTGAGTACCCAGACCAATGAGCAACTGAGGAGGGCTCTGGAGGAGGCGATAACGCAGTATCGCTTCACACGCGATTCTAGGCCACGATTACCGCGCTTGCCCACGAATAGGCGTAATCTAGCGCTAATGGGAGCCCTTGACGCTTTGCTAGACCCGTACATACGGGCTAGCGAAGATTTAACTGATACACACTCAAACATGTATTGCGGGGCCATCGCAGCGTGCCGTGTTGCTCGTATCAAGTTTCCGGACGCTGATCGTGCACCTAGGACCGCTGATGGTGTCCCTACATGGCAAGTGCGGATTGAGCGGCGTATCGGCTCGTTTCGGACTCTCATTGCAAAGCTGATCTGTTTCAGGGGGGGCAATAGCCGCCCCCGAGTCATGCGCTTTGTGAACCAGGCCTTCGCGGGGACTGGTATCAGGCCCTGCGATTATATGACCTGTGTCACGGAGCGCATTGACTTTCTGAAGCAGAAAGTCTATGTGTGGGCAAGCCGTATTCGTCGCTATAGAGAGCGTGTGGACCGATTCAAGCAGAATCGCCTTTTCCAGAGTGACCAAAGGAAGGTATATCGGAAGTGGGAGGGAACCGACCAGTGTGTGTCTGTCGGACAACTGCCGGATGCTACTGCTATGATTAACTTCTGGCGTAGTATCTGGTCGGCACCCGTCGAACACACCGAGGGCGAATGGATGAATGTTGTTGAACGTGAGTGTGAGTCTATCGAACCTATGGGCGCTGTTACCATCAGCCCCGAGGACGTTAGTTGTGCTATCCGAACGACCCAGAACTGGAAAAGTCCTGGTCCGGATGGATTGCACAACTTCTGGCTGAAGCGGTTTCGATGCTCACACGAACGTTTGGCAACTCAATTCCAGCAAGCCCTCGAGCTCGATTCCCTACCACCTCTTTTAACAACTGGTATCACCTTCCTGCTCTATAAGTCCGGTAGTACCACGGAAGCGAAAAACTACAGACCCATCACGTGTTTACCCACACTGTACAAACTCCTTACATCCATTTTGAGAGCAAAAATTAACGCGCACACCGTTGCAAACAACATCTTGGCCCCCGCTCAAAATGGATGCAGGGTTGGGTCCCGTGGTACTAAAGAGCTCCTCCTCATAGACATGACCATTTGCCAACGAGTCCGGCAGAATAGAGGGACCCTCTCCGCTGCCTGGATTGACTACAAGAAAGCCTATGATTCGGTGCCTCACTCATGGCTGAGGAGGATCTTAGAGCTGTATAAAGTTGATGCAACTTTAAGAACCTTCTTAAGCACGTGCATGGGGCAGTGGATCACAGTCCTTCGTCAACCGGGAGGTAGCGATGGCCCCTCTGGTCCGCAGGACTTTATAAGGATTGAACGAGGGATCTTCCAGGATGACAGTCTAAGTCCATTATGGTTCTGCCTAGCACTGAATCCGCTCAGTACTCTGCTGACGGATTCAGGACTAGGTTGTCGGCTCCGGAGAGGGGGTGAGGTCATTTCTCATCTGCTTTATATGGATGACCTTAAGCTATTTGCACCAAACAACAAGAACTTGTTGGAGTTACTGAAAACAACAGAAGTCTTCATTAATGCCATCAAAATGGAGTTTGGTGTAGACAAGTGTGCAGTCATACATGTACAGCGGGGAAAAGTTGTAAATTCACCGAATTTACAACTTTCTGAGACAATGTCCCTCAGATCTATCTCCGAAACTGAAACCTATAAATATCTTGGTATGTCACAGTCCTTGGGTATTGAAGGTAGGGATATCAAACAGACGGTGAGGGAGCGATTCTATGGCCGCCTGGCAAAAGTACTCAATAGTCTTTTGTCGGGTGGCAACAAGGTGCGCGCCTTCAACGCCTGGGTGATGCCCCTGCTCATATACTCCTTTGGCATACTAAGGTGGAATCAGACTGAGCTGAATGCCCTGGATCGAAGGGTTCGTTCATTGCTCACTGCGCATCGCATGCTACACCAGCGCTCGTCTGTTATGAGACTGTTCATTCAACGGAAATGTGGGGGTCGTGGCTTTTTAAATGCCCAGGACCTCCACAACCGTGAGGTGTGCAGTCTTAGGGATTTTTTCCTGAACAACGAGTGCGGGATGCATCGTGATATGGTGGCGGTGGACAAATCCTTCACTCCTCTTGCCTTAGCAAAAGAGAACTGGCGCAGACCTAAGGTATGGAGCACCGAGGACCGCAAAATTGAATGGGAGAGTAAGGAGCTACACGGGCGGTTCTATAAGGCCCTCATGGGGCCCGATGTAGACCTGCTCGCGTCGGTGAACTGGCTACGCTTCGGGGACCTCTTCGGGGAAACCGAAGGTTTTGCCTGTGCAATTGCGGACGAAGTTATCATGACTAATAACTACCGGAGGTATATACTGAAGGACGGTACGGTTGACATCTGTCGGGCATGCCGCCGTCCCGGGGAGTCACTCAGGCATATTATCTCTGGTTGTTCTAGTCTTGCTAACGGCGAGTACTTGCACAGACATAACCTTGTAGCCAGGATTATTCACCAGCAACTTGCTCTTTTGTTTGGTCTTGTGGACTTCGAAGTGCCGTACTACAAGTACACACCTGCACCAGTTCTTGAAAATGGTCGTGTCACGCTCTATTGGGATCGATCTATCATCACGGACAGGACTATTGTCGCCAATAAACCTGATATCGTGCTGATAGATCGATCGAAGCGCCAGGCAGTGCTCGTCGACATCACGATCCCCCATGACGTGAACCTCGTGAAGGCCGAGAAGGACAAAGTCAGCAAGTACCTTGACTTGGCTCATGAAGTTACCGCCATGTGGCCTGTTGATTCGACGATCACTGTCCCGATAGTCGTTTCGGCGAACGGTCTAATAGCGAAGAGCCTTGACCATCACCTTAAAAGGCTCTCGCTAGGTGGTTGGGTCAAGGGTCAGATACAGAAGGCGGTACTCCTGGACACGGCTCGGATAGTCAGGAGGTTCCTCTCTCTGTCGCCCTGACCACCGGTAGCTTAGGCCCCGCCTCGCTACCGGCGGCACTCTAGGTTAGGTTTTTATAATGTTTTTATATTTTGTATTAATATTGTTTTATTACTTTTTATATGAATATTGTAAAAACCTACCCTGACGTTAAAATAAATATACATAAATAATAATAATATCATCTCTGGTTGTTCTAGTCTTGCTAACGGCGAGTACTTGCACAGACATAACCTAGTAGCCAGGATTATTCACCAGCAACTTACTCTTTTATTAATTTGGTCTTGTGGACTTCGAAGTGCCGTACTATAAGTACACACCTGCACCAGTTCTTGAAAATGGTCGTGTCAGGCTCTACTGGGATCGATCTATCATCACGGAGAGGACTATTGTCGCCAATAAATCTGATATCGTGCTGATAGATCGATCGAAGCGCCAGGCAGTGCCCGTCGACATCACGATCCCGGCTCACGAGGTTACCGCCATGTGGCCTGTTGATTCGACGATCACTGTCCCGATAGTCATTTCGGCGAACGGTTTAATAGCGAAGAGAAATTTGCCAAGTCAAATTTAACGCAGATAAAGATCACTCCACTAACATTATAAAGTGATTCACTTAATAATGAAAAGCAAAGAAAGCATCAATTGTAATTACTTAGACTTAATAACCAAGATAATTATCATAAAATATAGCTGTACCTAACAATCCTTTGGGACGACGACCGCAATCAAAGGGTACCTACTACTCCTTTATGCTACGCCTGGCCTGACTCTTAAGTGGAAGCGGCCATTATTTATTTGCGTTTGTTATCTGTTTTAGAAAATCATCGTAAGGAAATTTTCGTTCACCATCAAATTTAATGTGAAAATAATAATAAAATAAAGAGAAGTGTGAAATTCGCGTTGGACCTTGGTCAACTCTTCTCTTTGTTGGTTGAGCCCTGTGTGAGTTCCCCATATCACTACATGGGTTATTAATGATAATGATGTGGACTAGTTATTTACGAGAATACAGATGCCATAGCTTTGTGCATAAGCTTGCATGCTTGTATCATAATTTTTGTTTGAAGTTTGACATGCCTACGTGTGCAAGCCACAGTCATGTATATTTGTAACTTAACTGGCAACACTTAGCCACTCTTCAGGTACTTGGTAAAGTCATTATCATAGCATTCAAATTTACTTATATTTTATACTTAATAAACAATTTACAGGGAAAGAAACTATTTTTAAATTACAAATTTCAAACGATGCGTAAATATGCAGAAAAATCTGAAAAATATATTCTCGAATTTGGAATTGAGGGAAAGAATCAACAAATTACTTAGCTTATATTAAACATTTCATCCACACTCTAAAAGAAACCCCCTTAACTACTTGCAATTTCCTAAGAAACAATGAAGTATCTCTGTAATAATTTTTAGTTCAATAGACAGCCTTGACAGCTTGACGAGCAAAATGGGCTACAACCTTGAGCCTTGACCAAAACTTAACTTTTTTGTACTTGTTGCGTGTTTTGAGGAACTTTGTGAGCAGCACAAAAAGTAATCTCTGCATGCAACCCATTGAGGAATGTGAAACGTAGTACGAATTGCTCTTTTTTTAATTATAAGCCGGGATCGTAAAATACGAGCAACATCGATTGACATGGACCTAGCATTTCAATGAATTTTGCTCGCATTTTACGATCCCTGATTATAACACTCAAAAGAGCTCTTAATTTATAGAATCAGGCGTTACTTTGCGGAGGTCGATATTTCTGAACTGAAAACAACAACGACAATGGCCTCGTAGAGTGCCAAAATGCGATTCGCGTAAAAGAGATTCAATAGCGTCAGTAATCCCTAAGTTTCTTTGAAATCCAAATTGTCACGGATTGATGATACCATTTGATACAAAATGATCTAAAAGAATTGATTTCGTAAGTTTCTCAATTTTTATTAAGAGAACTGTGAGTAGCTGTATCGTCCTATGATTCTTAAGGTCACTCTTTAGTCCTTTGTAGGGTTCCGTACCTCAAAAGGAAAAACGGAACCTTTATAGGATAACTTTGTTGTCCGTCTGTCTGTCTGTCAAGACCCTGTTTCTTTGGAACGCGTGGAGGTAGCATGCTGAAATTAATATCAAATACTCAAGCTTGCAGTTTCTTGAAGCTGGGAAAAAAAAAAACTTCTAAGTCAACGCAATGAAAAAATACCTACACTCATTAAAAACGTTGTTTCCACACAAATTACCGTACTATAAAAATCAAAAGGGTACTTTGCAGTTGTCCTAGAAACTTGAAATTTTAAATGAAGGAAGCTCAGCACGATCACTCAGAAAAATCTGAAAAAAAACATGTCCATCAGACCAATATAAATTGACCACACACAGCGTACATTTTGCTTAGGAGCAGGGCTCAGCTAACACTGTCCAGTGTTAAAACACAACTTAAAACACTGGGGAAAAGCGGGAAAAATCTTTGTACGGAACCCTCGGTGCGCGAACCCGACTCGCACTTGACCGATTTTTTTATTTATTAATAGATAGAACCCTAGTCACTTTTAACTGATCAGGAAATGTTGCAGAATCAAAACTTTTGTTCAAGAAATTTGCTAAAGGTTCCGCCAGTAAATGTATACAATATTGAACACAGAAATCGGCATCTCATCAGATGCGGAAGATTTGAAGAAGATTGTTTCGGTTAAAGTAGGTAACTGATTTCCGGGATACCTATATGGTTGAATTTACTTTTAGTCAATTGTTAAAATCCCATGTGTTTGGGTCATTAGTTATCGAAACCAATGAATAAGTTATTCCTTACAATTTACTTTCAAAACAAGTTACCCATGTTGATATTGCGAGCCATTCAATTCCCTAATCGTCCACTTCCTATCTCGTCCACATTCCTACCTCGTCTACATTCCCAACTCGTCCGCATTCCCATTTCATCCACATTCCCAATTCGTCTACATTAAACATACAATCGATTTGAAGACATCATTTTTTGAAGTCGGTTGAAAAAAAAATGCATGAGTTAAGAAAGCGGTCGAATTGGGAATGCGGACGACTTTTGTTATTTTTGAGGTCAATTTTTTTTTTTTTATTATTTTATTTTATTTTATTTATTTATTTTATCAATTTATTATTTTTCAATAAGACCAAAGGTAATAATTATCGAACCGGGACTCGAACCCAGACCTTCACCATACCGTGGCGATGCGCTAACCAACTACACTATCCGTGCAATTGTCGGTTAACGCGAAAAAATTCTACATGGTATTCACGTTTTAGTTTAGTTTAGTTTTTTTTTAATACTTCAAATGAACGCGAATTTAAAGGTTGTTAATGATTTGAAATAAATAAAAAATCCGTTTGTCTAAAAGCTTATGACTTGGGATTTAAATGCGAATAAATAATTACATTTTCTGTGTTCCATGCAATAATTCTATGTACTTACAGAGGTAGAGGCTCTTGAGAGGCTTGTATCTGTTTAACACATGATTATAATTTGTTGGTACGGTTTTCCGACTTCAACCCCTTAGGGTCACTCGAAACATACTCTCTTGACCTATCAAGAGAGTATGTTTCGAGTTTATCCTAGTAAACCATCCTATTGTAGGCACCTTACCTACTAATTGTCTCACTCTTAATGTTAAAGCAATAAAGGGTGAAGCTTCGACAAAACCGGGTATTCATAATTGTAATTAAAGAGCGGTTGGTACTAAGAAAGTTTTTTTATAGCCTACAATAACTATATTACTTATTTTTTTATTTACTGTAACTTTGGTTCACTCTTAAATTTTTTAGGGTATTTGTTTTAACAAAGGGAAATGTGACCAACCGGATAACCTAGTGGTTAGAGACCCTGACTATGAAGCTTGAGGTCCCGGGTTCGATCCCCGGTCGGGACAGATGTTTATTATGATGAATACGAATGTTTATTCTTGGATCTTGGATGTTTAATATAATGTATATAAGTATGTATTTATCTTAATAAGTATGCTTATCCGTTGTCTAGTACACGTAGTACAGGCTTTGCCTAGTTTGAGAATAGGTCAGTTGATGGCAATTGCCCCGTAGTGTTTATTTGTTTATTTTTAAGGTCTCATTTAAATTAATTCAATTCAATCACACGGAAGGCGGGTTTGAATAAAACATTATTACTCAATATCTTGCCATCTAGTATTATGTTTGAAAACTACAACCCTTGGAACGTTACGTCTCAAAGCTAGGGTTGTTGATTTCGGGAAAATATCCGAAGATGGCGTTGTGCACGTACATTTTTGCAATGAGAAAGCCTTCCTATTATGAGCATAGAGGTCGCATCATTGTGTGATAACATTTTGATAACTACAAGCTGCTCCAAGCAGTTTTATTCGGTCACTGGCTTCAAATAATTATCATGTTTGTCTAGAAGCAGGTGCTGAGATTACAGTTGTTTATTAAGAATACCTTATATTCGAATGAGTTGAATAAATGATTGTAATCATGGGTTCGAGTCAAATGAATATATTTTTTTATCTGTAGGAAAAAAAAAAGCACTTGGTACAGATCGCGGTCAACTTTAATAGATGTATACCTAGGGTTGTAAACTGTCCGTAATTAAATCAAAACACACACTTTGTCCACTAGTTCAATTATCAACAATTATGAAAATGAAAACTCTTACAACTAATACACCAATCTGTTTCTTCTCGATGTACCCAGTCAGTAAGCGCTGCACCCGAGAAAACGTTCCATTATATTTTTTTGTACGAATTTTTATATATCAGTACATATATGTATTCAGTGAGGATTAAAAACTATTGTGCAGGTTTCCTGACGGTGTTTCCTTCACCGAAAAGCTCATGTTAAATTTCGAATACATAAATTCCAAAAAACTGAGTTGCGAGCCTGGGATCGAACCTACACCTTCTTCAGGCTTTGGTACAGTGACATCGCTAATAAAAAATGTAAAATAAATAACTTTTCCCCTTAAACTGGAAATTCAACTGAATTCAAATGTATATAAAACTAAAATTGCCAAAGCGATTTTGATAAATATGGAAACATTACCTCCGAAATGTATTCGAACAAAAGAAAGTAAAGCAATATTCAATTACTACGAGTACTATTAGCTTTTTCCAGTTCATGTTTTCCAGACTGGGCGAGGTAACATGTCTTCCGACAATGTTACGTTAAGCTTACCGACAGGGGAGAGGACTTCTAGTCAGCCCCCTAACTATTATGCCCCCTCAAAGAAGAGAGAACAGAAGAAAATTCATCAGAAAACTCGGGCAATCGACTTTCGTGAACTAAGGAGTACGTTTGAGCCGGGTGCGGTGCGGGGTGGTGATTTTTAGTGTTTCAAGTTATTTTGTATATGTAACTAACACAGTTATAAGTTCATTACACAAACAAGTTCATTGTTACTAACCATCTAGTCGTAAGTTTAGTTCAAAAGATTATATTTTTCATGTACCTTTTCTTTTTTATTTAAATAAAATGGCATATTGTGGATTTAAAAAAGTTACAAATTACATGTTTAAGAAAAAAAAACCATTAAACCAATTTTAATGTAATTTATACACGGTGGAACAGGAAGAGGGATCTTCCCGGAAATATAGCATAGTTTATACAGTAGATTTGTAATGGTTAGAATCATGAATTAAGATAAAAAAGAAAACAAAACGAATTCACTGCTCTATAACTGTGGTGATAACCCTATTGCATCTGCACATCACGGGCTAGATTTGAAGAATAGCCGTCGGGAAAACTCGGAGATTACGACTATTTCCGAGCGTTGACGTTAATCGCACTATTGTATAAATGACGTATACTCGTAATAATGTCAAATAAATCAAATATGCAAAAATATCAATTACTTCATTTAATTAGGTACTTACTTATTACTTATTGCCCTAGCACTATTCACATACGGTCTTCAAAGGTTCCTCCGTGTCTTACAATGCACGCTGCAGCCCGTACCCAAGTATGTCAATGCACATGCGCTAGTGTATGCTCTTCATCATTTTTCCTACGCAGATTGTCGAAGGTAGCAATTAACCTTTGTTTAATTTCATCCGCAGTGTCGTATTCAGTTTTGTACACCATATCTTTTATACAGCCCCACAGGAAGAAATCTGAGATGTTCGGGAATACGATGGAAAGGAAACCAGGAGTTATCATCGACTGACTTTATTCGGCATACCCTCTTATGTCAATGGCTAGACTACCCACAATACATGACAACTCTCCTCTTCTAATTTCGTAGCACAATGACCGCCTACCAACTCAGTATTATCAACATCATAATGTCTGGTACTACAGTCAGCGTCATATAGTATATAGCAGCCAAGATTACCAAATAATTTGTGGCATTCAAAGTGGTCAATAACATTAACGCAACCAAACCGATCAAATTGTTTAGGACATCCACCGTTCTTAAATATACCGAAGCACACACAACATCAAATACTTTAGTACATTCAAGTCGCCCCTCGCACCGTGACATCCAAACCGCCGCTGGTTGCGTAGCAGCCAAAGTATTCATAAATATGTATACAATACCAAATTTAACTGTATTCTTAATGTAGTAAAATATAATCTCGGTTGAATGAATGTTACGTAGGTATAGCTTCTTCCAGCATTACATTTTGACAGTTACCGAGAAGAGTGCCAACTTTTCAATGAACGTCTTATCTCTTTCTTGCAAATTGCTAAATATAATCATTATTAATGTTTTATATATTACATACAATTCAAAACGCTATTGGGCGTTTTCAATTTTTTTTACGAAAACCTGATTCTTCCAGAGCTGGATGTGTCTGGGCTCATTCTATTCAGAATCGTTAGCTTTCTCTATTTTATCAATAAAAAAGTCCCAAAAATTGCCCTTCCAGTACGGCCACGCTTTTAGTATGAACTCTTATTCTATTCCTATGAGCGTGACGTAGAAGAAAACTTAATTTCTGTATGGAAATCAGGGAATTGTCCGGGTCTGGAAGAATGACGTTTCAGGTAAAAAATTAAAAAAACGCCCCATTATTATAGTCACAATCACAACGTCGGTTGCCTAGCATCTACAGGTTGGAAATAGATTATATTCCATTATACAGGTATAATAAGGATTCACTTTATTTGCTGTAAATTAAAGCTCCTCTAAACGACAATGGGAAAGTAGTTTCAATAAAATTACCATTGTTTTAGACATATATTTTATTTAAAAAATAACAATAATTATCGCTTGCCTATACAGAGTCGAATTTCCAAATGGGACGGTGATAGCCGCGTGAATGGTTTTAGGAGACCATCCTTAACTTTGGATGACTAGAAATAATTTATAAGGCTTCAACTGTGATGTGATGTGTGGTGTAGGTATCCGTACAGTATTTGGGAAATCCACTCTGTAGATATACTCGTAGGTATGCAAATTCAAACTAACGGTAAACAAAATATCATCCTTTATTAAACAAAATATGCAATTAAAATTAATTAATTAAACAAAATATTAATTTTATTAATACTTATTGTTACAGTCAAACGAAATTTGCGGGAAAATAATAACTAAAAACGGGTATATCCACCCTCAGCAATAATTACGTCACTAAGCCTTTGACGCATGGATTGCACAGCATGGGCATGCGCAATGTATGGGACCTCGATACCCAATTTACGAATCCATTTTCGTCCAATAATACAAGGACTGTCGCTACTACTAGGCATCACATATAATTTACTCCGACATACATTCTCGTTATATTTTACATTCACATAGATTTCACCTAATGGACTTAATTTATGACCAGTAAAAACAGTGATTTGTATTGTTGAAGGTTCCAATTTAAGGTGAGAAAAATAATAATTAAATACCTTTTCTGAAATCGCGCTGATGGACGAACTTGTATCCAACTGCATCCAACTGCATTCTTACTTTGGCATCCTCAACCATTACATCACAGAACCACGGATCATCATCATCACCGCCCGTAGTGACCACGTGATAAAGTCCCGAATTCGATGACTCACTGTCACTGTTGTTCTCCATGTAATGCACTCGCTGGCCATAAAATTTACAAACTTGACTAATATGCCCTATTCTATTGCACTGGTAGCACACCGCCTGTCCGTGTACACATTTACTAACATCATGCGCGTTCGAGCCGCAAGCAGTGCCCTAAGCACGACTTGTCGAATCCTGCGTTACGTTACGGTTATCGTATCGAGATCGAGAAATCTCATACTAAATTATAGTTCCAAATACGCTCACGGGCGGGCGCTGTTCCAAACGTCATACAAACTCGTTATAGTTTACTATTCGATTTTACGTGACGCAGGATTCGACAAGTCGTGCTTAGGGCACAGAACACCCCGCCGGTCTCGCTGCCGCCGAGCCGGGCCACGAGCGCCCGCGAACCCCCGCGCGGTCCCGCGGCTGCCGCGCCTCGCCCGGCGCGCGCCCTCGCGCCGTCATTGCCATGACCTGAGTCGATGATTCTCCACGAATCTCATTTTCTGCAGATTTCAAAGACAGGGCAATTTCCACTGCCCTTTTAAAGGTCAATGTCTTTTCTGTCAACAGCCGTTCGTACAGTCGTAAGATATAGTCGTTTAACGGTTCCGATGTGGATTGTTTACAAGCTCGGAATCGCATTCTTTCCGCTATCTCGGAGGGCTTCGGTTGGAGGCGACCTTGGACCAACTCGACGATGTCTTGGAACGTCAACTCGTCCGGGCGCTTCAAACCGCACAGATTAGCAATCAAATCGTAACACTCGTTACCAGCCAATTCTATAAAATACGTAGTTTCGTGCGCCGGCTTGATACCATTAATTTTGAAATACGCCGGCACCCGAGCTACGTATGTCAGCCAGTTATCAGAGTTCACGTTAAATTCCTGTATGTTTCCTTGACTAGCCATGTTAACACAACTTTAGACTAACACAAATCACCCACGCGAACAATAATTAACCCGATTTAGCCCGTCGCCAGTGAGATGTTCGGGAATACGATGGAAATGAAACCAGGAGTTATCATCGACTGACTTTATTCGAAATACCCTCTTATGTTAATGGCTAGACTACCCACAATACATGACAAAATCTAAACAAGTTAAAGATCCGGAGAACTGGGTAACAGCCACCGCCAGTAGGCTTCGCGGATAGGGCAGACTCTAGGCAGTAAAGCTTGAACTCTCTGTATCTTATAAGCGTGAAGTCCGGCACGTTTAAGAATTTGTTCTTGGATTCCGTTCAAAATACCGCAGCACTTTTTGTTCAAGTCTAGCCGCAAGTTGAATAACGCCTCCTCCGCGTTTAGTCATTTTGAGCTGTTCCTGGTACAATTGGCTGGTTGTTGGCGACACGATCGAAAGCACGCCCAACTGGGTGTGGTGGTGGATATTTCGTCGTAAAGTTTCAGCCGCATTGTAGTTGCATTTCGCGTATAACCAGAGCAAATTTAAATAGTCACGTCACGAGCTTCTAACAGAGACATTTTTATTTGAAGAATATGAATATTTGGTACCTATTGTTTAATAACAATTTAATTTCAAACATGACACATCTTGTCGATTGCCGACCACGCTAAGAGGTTTTTTAGTTATCAAAAATGTATTGATTCTAACGCCTGCACGTTTTAAACCAAATAAAAACAAGGACAACCTATTGCATGAAAAATATGTCTGTTCAATCAGGGCACAGTTCCAATTTATACCAAAACAGCTAAACCTTTTTATCAGTCTAGGTATAAAAGTTTCCGGTATCATCTTTTTAATTGTTTAAGGCTGCTGAGAACTTTTAAGTTGTTTTCAATGTCACCATTTGAACTATTTATTGTGGTTTGATTGTGGTTAGTATTATTAACATTAAGAAATTATAAAAAAAACAAATCTAGCCACAAAGAGAATCTGCTCCGCAAATCCTGAAACGATTCTTACCACATTGCAAGCAGATCTAAAAACGGTTAAAAAGCGACAAATTAACATAGTATCCTGTCATCTAACGATTGCTTACTATCAAGTTTATTGACCCAGTCACCTGTTTAGGGTTGGAAGAAAGTAGTTTTTTGCATGAATATCGAAAACAGTTATAATCGTCCCACGATAACTCTGCATAAGATATTAATTGGCAACCCAGAAAAATCAAGCTGTGGTAATACTTTTTTCTTGTCACTCAGACATTTCTATAATTAAAAATAGTAATGATAGTAGCAACAGAAAGTCGCTGTTTTTTTATTAATATGGCCCTGTCCATTGGAAGACAATTTTTCCACTGTTTAATAGGTTAGCCGTTGTACGGTAAAAAAAAATCTGGAAAACGAAATATAAGAGGTACTTTAATGGTGGATGGTGAATGAACGATGACCTGTCTAATGTTTAATCTAATCAAAAGTTCAAAACGTGTTGTTTAACTATAAATTGCCATAGACAAACTTTAGATTTCTACTGTTGTCAGTTCGTTGCAGAGTTATCGTGGGACGACTATACACATATTTAGGGGCAAGTGTTGTACCTGTGGACACCATCGATAATAAAAAAAACTATAAAACATAGACTGATATCATGAACGCACCTGAATAGTATTTTTCTCATATGGCAACATTAATTAACCGCCATTTTCTTATCTGTTAGAACAAGTGTCGTTTGTGGCTGCGGAAAGATTTCATCACTAAAAGTGAATTTTTATTCGTATTTTGAGTGTGTTTTCTCGAGTTTTGTGCATTCTGTGAATATCTTTGTGATCATTTCATCGCTTTCATGATGTGGTTGTTATTTGATCAAGTTTTTGCAGTTCTCCGCCAACTATTAACGGACTGACATCATTTTGAATTTTGAAGTGTCGAATTTGTACCTGTGGACTAATTTATTTTCGTACCTATGTCCATAGGTACAAAATCACTGGTTTTACCTGTGGACAGCTAAATTATGTTTATTTTTGTATTTGACTTTAGTGCCTCATAGTAAAACCGTCCAAAAGCAAGAGAAAAAAAAATGCCCCGAAACTCCTAACTGTGGCCGTCAAGAAAGTCAATAACGAATCTTTAGTAGCAAAATGGTATGTGTTAAGTGATGACTCAGATGTTTCTAGCGAACATGCACAAGCTTAAATGACTCCGATGGTTTTGCTGAAAATTTGTATCGAGAATACTGCAATGCTTAAAATCAAAAAATATTTTAGATGATGCTAACTGTATACTGAAAATTTTGACATTTTTCTTTAGTACATTTATTAAGATTTTCATTTTGAATATATTTTTTTAATTTGTATCATTCATTTTGGTATTGGGGTACGTCACCGTCCACAGGTACCTACATTTTTGCCGTCCACAGGTAACACACAGGTAATAAACAGTTTAAATGTAATACTGACAGTTTTTTTTTAATATTTGAATTAGTCGAAAAATTTGAAAATGTCCACAGGTTGAGCACTTGCCCCTACATAGTTTCTATGGAAGAAATATAGTGCTAAGGCTAAACTATCTCCCATTTCCGGAAAGGTCCCTCGTCCTGTTCCACCCTGTATAAGAGCACCACCTAAGTATACCCTTTCAAACAAAATAAGAATGATCAAAATCAATTCGTAATTGGCGAAGTAATTGCGTAACAAATATTACAAAAAAAAACATACAGTCGAATTGAGAACCTCCTCTTTTTTTGAAGTCGGTTAATAACGCACTACTTTGTTTTTCAAGTCAGTAATAGTTCAGAAAACCAAACCATTAACACAAATAATAGTGATTATGATCTGATTGATTAGATTAACTTGCCATACAGGATGCGCTGAGATATTCTTTGAAGAAATTATTAATTTAATTTGTGTATATTTAAGAGCTTGGGTAAAATCTTTAAAAAACATAAAATGCAATTGTTTCAAATAACTTTACAGGTTATTACCCAAAAACAGGTGGACTTTAATGAATTCCATTTGAACGTATGATAATATTTTAAATCACCGGATTATTTGGGCTTCCTGCCCCGAGGGGATTAACTTGCGATCTTTTGCGCTTAGCGGGTAAACTGCTGCCGTAGGTACCAACAAAGTACCACTCCTACATACGAATATGCCGCCGTCAAATCTATATAACATTATTTCAGATTACAATTTGAAACTACCCAAAAACATTTTGATAATTTGAACACAAACAATCAAAGAGTAGTGCGTTAGCAGGGCTTAACTCAGAAACTCAATAAGTATATCGCGAAGTGCATGGCTTAGCGACTGGATAGCGATCGAAATGAACACTTACTCTAATTTAAATACTATATGCATTCATGTAACATGCTATAAAGAGATAGAAATAGAGAGCGTGCTAAAATAAGTAAACTCCCGAAAAGAGCACACAAAACGATTGTTGTTTAGCATTATTTAAGAGCGTGTCAGGCCATGCCTGTAGTGTAGGGTTCCGTAACTTTTTTCATATTTTTTGAACCTACGGTTTAGAACATTATTACCTTAATAGGTTCAACCGCAAATCATTTAAAACTGTTACCAGTTTAGAAGATAACGAGGAGACACAATTTATGCAACTTTCGGAGCGATTTATTCCGAAAATTAGGTATGACAATAAAATTGCTTAGGAACCTCATACTGTTTTTAAAAGAAACATTTCTCATGCAAACATCACTAAATGGTTTGTTTTTATTTTAAAATTGTTGTAGGTACCATTTAGACTCCTCTGGATATTATTATTAACATACCATTACCTTTCAAACGCCTCTAGTAAAATCCCTCACAATCTTGTCCCTAAGCAACTTCACTCATCCCTAAGCGTTGTTCCAATACACTTATCTAAACTGTGCATCAGTTATACAAAGCTTGACAAACGTCTTCTAACATAAACGATAATGTGTTACTAATAATAATGTAATTAATTTATGTGGTGATAATGTGTACTTAAAAAAGAAACAGTTCATAATTCTTCGATTGCGCAAAATCTCTTCTTAGTGTAACTCATATTCCTCACTATCGTTAGGTAATCTGCCTATCATTATTCTCTAAACATTACAATAAAGATATTTTTTTAAAGGCTGCCAATGTTTATTCATTGAATTATTTTTCAATTCCATTGATAAAGCAACGTAAGAAATATTTAAAACAGTCTTACACGAGCCTTTCCTCATGCCCACACGTCATTCGCGATAAAGCAAATTAAATTTATTGGAGCTCTTATTATTAGACTTATTAATAATAACATGGTTTGTATCTTAATGTAACTTAAGCACACACGCACATTTTGTCTAAATTAGACTGTCCAAAATCAAAACCTACCAAGGGACATTTTTTGGTAAAATACGTTTTTAGAATAAACTTGCCTCAAATTTTGAGCTGCGTCGAATGCAAAAACACCTGTATTCCTATCACAATTAGGACCAAAGTTACGAGACCCAGCAAACCTAGCAAGTGCATATCTTACATGCAAATATCAAATTCAAAATACTACTAAGTAACATTTCCAAGTCCAAAAACCTTTTAAATGTGGCATATACTAGGTTTTTGAATTTGTAAACGGAACTTACTAGGTTTTTAAATCTGAAATTTCCCCATACTAGGTTTTTTATTTAAAAATTGCTGAAGTGAATTCAAATATTACAATAAACAAAACCTAGCAGTCAGGAAATGAGTGAAGTTGGAGTTAACGGTCGCCGCGCCCCGTTGTGATTCGGGCTTAGCTCAAAGACTATTGGTTCTAGAAAGCTGTAAAGCCCATTATAACCGGAGAAAAAGGTTATTGTTCCAGTGGTGGTGGTTCATTTGAAAAAAGCCAGATACAAGTACAGGTTGTAGAAGCAAAAGGTTCATACACACGAGACAACAACAAACTTAATGGAACAGGTCATTGAGGTATCTTAGCCACTACAATTCAACATTTCAGAAGTTGTATTGAATAATATGGATCTCAATGATAGTGAAATTACAATATAGTTACAGTGATGGACACTCACCCAAGAAATCTACAACGGTATTACCGTTTTCAGAAAATAATTTACAACAAAATGTTAAGACATTCTTATACATTGAACTATCTAGGACTTCTATATAAGTGATGAAACGACGCAGCTTACGCATTTGAACCATACTACACCTATAGAAGATGCTGTAACTACCGCCTATGAAGAGCTACATCCAACATCCAGTTGCCCGGAACCTGAGACGTCAACCAGTTGCCCGGAGCCTGAGACGTCAACTAGTTGCCCGGAGCCTGAGACGTTAAACAGTTGGCAGGAGCCTGAAACGTTAATCAGTTGCCCGGAGCCTGGGACTTCAATCAGTTGCCCGGAGCCTGAGACGTTAATCAGTTGCCCGGAGTCTGGTACAGGTACACGGACACACAGTCAAAAACAGTAAAGAAGAAAAAAAACAGAATAAAAACGATACAGACTGCGAAAACATGTTAAACGTAGAATCATCTTTATTGGATTTGAGAGTAAAGAAAAAGCGTACAAACAAAACAATAATTAGAAAAATAGCAAGAGAGAAAGGAGAGACATACACATCGAGAAAAGGTGCAAACGTTGCTGGTAAATATATAAAAGACAACCCATGCAGCTCTGAAAATTGTCATAATGGTCGTTACACTATCACCGAAGAAAGACGCCGTAACCTGTTTCACCATTACTGAAGTCTGGATAATACGAGAAAACGTGACTGGTTGGTAAGTAATACAGACAGAACAAGTGTAAAAAGAAAACGCACAAAAGATTTCAGCAGGCGTACTGGAACATTCAAATATTGTATCAATGAGGGCGAAGGTAAAAGAGAAGTCGGTCTTAAATTTATTTTAAAAACGCTTGACATACGTCAAAAGTTTTTGTATAACTCATTGACAAACAGTCATCTCGGGTCTTCAAAAGACGATTTACGAGGCAAACATATCCTACCTAAAAAAACGCTAAAGGAAGTGGTGGATTCTTTAAAAATGTACCTCAGAAACTTACCCGTGCTCCCCTCCCACTACAGTGCCCTAAGCACGACTTGTCGAATCCTGCGTTACGTTACGGTTATCGTATCGAGATCGAGAAATCTCATACTAAATTTTAGTTCCAAATACGCTCACGGGCGGGCGCTGTTCCCAATGTCATACAAACTCGTTATAGTTTACTATTCGATTTTACGTGACGCAGGATTCGACAAGTCGTGCTTAGGGCACTGCCGTAAATCTTCTTCAAAATTGTACTTACCTGCAGAGTTTATAAACCTTTCCAACTTATATAGAATTTACAAAGAAACCCAATTATTGGAAGGGAAACCTATAGTCAGTGAAAACTTTTTCCGAACAACTTTAAAAAAAGATTTTGACTATGATTTTCATGTTCCAAATAAATAAATGCATACAATGCTTAAAATATGAAAACAACAAGTGTCCAGAGATGGAGGAGGTTCAAAAAAGTTATATTAAAAACAAAGAAGAGACGTACCAAAGATTTAAAACTCACCAAAACATACATTTAAAAGACAGCTCCGTATTGTGCGTGTCTTTTGATTTACAAAAAGTTTTGAATACGCCATTCGGAGAAAGTATTCTTTTGTATTATTACAGAAAATTATGCGTCTACAATTTTACATTTTACGAGTGTGGAACCAAAGAAGATCACTGCTACACGTGGAGTGAAGTAGATGGAAAACGAGGAGCAAATGAAATTTGTTCTATTCTTAAACTGTACGTTCAGAAAATCTACGACATGGGAACTGTCAGACATTTGCTCTTTTACAGCGATTGCTGTCCCGGACAAAACAGAAATAAAATTGTAATTCAAGCACTCAAAAAATCTTACAACAATGTAAAAACTTGGAAACAATACAATTGAATTACCTTTTACCTGGTCACACATATGTGCCGGTGGACTACATACATTCTGTGATTGAAAAAAGTGTAAAAAATACAAATGTATGGACTCCTACTCAGTGGGCCATGGTGTTTAGCCTGGCAAGAAAAAGTCCTAAACCATATAATGTACATGTTTTGACGCATAAAGATTTCATGGACATGGATTCGTTAGTTCAAAAAGACTATCAAAAACTGTTAGGAAAAATTAGCAAACTGAGAATCGTAACTTTTAAAAAGTCTGCGCCACAAACTTTATACATTAAATACTCAATGCATTCAGGAGCGAAGACGGAGACTATTGATATTCCTACGAAAGGGAAACAAATGGAACTTAAACGGGCTAAATGGAACTAAAACCAAAATTCCAATTTCAAAGAAAAAACAAGAAGATTTCATTAAAATGTGTTCATGTGCTATTCCTGAAGCTTATCATTCGCATTTCCAATAATGTCGAAGATAATCTGCAAGATTCGGGTGTTGAAGATTACCTTGAACAACAGTAAGTCATATTGTCATTGTTATAATGTAAAACTGTCGTCTCAGCCTAAGTATAATTTTGTTCAAGACTTGGGCTGGCAAAGGTCTAAAGAACATTATTAAATTGATTTACACTTTCGTGACTTTTAGTTATTATTTATAGAAGATTAGCAATACTACACATTTTATTTTTAAAATACTACACGTTTCGAACATAAAACGAACGTGGCTGTGATCTCGAATAGGCAAGAAAATGATCATGTATTTTGCGCGTTAAAGTTGCGTGTTATATTGTATAATAGGTAATACGTAAATAATTACTTATTTTATTACCTACGAGCATCATGGTAGCTCGCTTGTTTGAGTATACTTAGTTTACGATTATACTAGGTTCCGAACCAATCCAAAGAATGAGACTGTTTAGAATTCGTATTATTATTAAGTTTATAATTATTATAATATTGTTAATTGTTGATTTACGCCCTTGTTTTACGTCCCACTGACGAGTGAGACGGCTTGGGCTATAGTTCCCACGCCGGCCGTGCGGATTGGGAATGTTGATTACTAAATTGTTATTACCTATATGTTAAACGCGTACAGTCACAAAGAGGGAATGTTGAGCCACTAGCTTGTTATCCTAATCCGGCCGTGTTAGACTTATGAACAAGACGGTAAGTTTCTAAATTCAAAATTGACGTCGTAAATTATACTACACGGCTAAACTAGGAATTATAAATGCAAGTGGCTCAACAGTGGTCCCTGTGTGTGACTGTACCTAAATAGTACAGACCTACATTATAATTATGTGACGTTCTCAACTTTAATAAACCTTTATGTTGGCGAACGGCTGAGCACTTTGCATTTTATTTACAAAGTGAACAGACAAAAAGACCGATCGCCGACATACGGTTTCGTTTAAGCTGAGAACGTAAACTGTTGATTTTTGACAATATAATTAAGTAAACACAATCTGATCAAAAATATGTCTTAAATCGTGTTATTAAAAGTTATCATTGATTCAATTTATCTTTTTTGTACAGTGCGCGAAAAGATAAATAAAAGCACATGTTTTTTTTTTTTAAAGGTAAATAATTTTGCATACAAACGTGCTGCTTTTGCATAGATGTTGGCATCGCTATCATATGTTTTACAACTTTTCGCGTTTTGTACTGGTGCGTCGCGACGTCACACTATTAAATTAGATTCGTGCTAAGGCCCAGTATGGGCAATTCTATGTACCTACTATTCGTATACCGGTTAAAACATTACATTTTATAAACCATTATGTAAATGTGTTTTATTTCATTTTGTTCCACCCTTGAATCCATACTTGACAGACTGTATAGAACTAATTGCGAAAAGAATCATCATATGTCATATGTAGATAGTCAAGTGCTATGTATAATCAGCTTATACAATATACATAAGATAGATGACGATAGACAGATATCACGAACAGGAACCAATATCAAATGAACCTTAAAAAGGTTTCTAAGATTTCCTGCGTTTTCTTTGAATTTAGTAATATTGATTAAAGTCAGATGGTGAATTAGTGATCATTCGTTAAAGCAATCTGAAAATTAGTTTATTGTATTCCAAAACATTTAACTTGCAAGTCTATTTATTATTTGTAACGTTTTATGATTATTAATTATTTAATAAGTGCTTAAGCATTATGCATGCAGTTGCAAAATAGTTTGTTTTTTGGTGAATGATCATTAAACACAGTTTGATAAGAAATTGATTAACGCCATTAAGTAAATTGAAGATAAAAAAACTAGAATAAATATCCTGTTAGTCATCTGAAAAAATGTAACACTACACAAATTCTTAAGTTTAGTGCTTACCTTGTGCAAACCTTATTGCGTTGTCCTAAAAAGTTGATGACGAATGACTAAAACGCCACCTATCTCCTGAACTATTGTACTTAGGTCAAAACTATAGGTTTTAGATCATAGAATGCTGAATACATACTGCTTTCATACAGTCTTAGAAATTCTAGAATGTATTCACAAAGAAACAAGTTATGATTTTTTTTTCGTCAAAAAAAAAACTTTAAATCGCTCTCCTGTAAAGTGGGTCAAATGTCGCTTTAGTATGTTTACCTCCGAAGCGACGATATATTTAATTTTCAGCTTACGTAATAGCTTGAAATCGTTACTAAACCCGTTTTGATCATAAAATGCGTGTACCGTTTCACTAACACACTTTTCAAACTACCTTATATCTATAACTATCTACTAATATACTATGACTATGCCACACGAACCAACCGCACCGCTTAGTCTGAGGTGCAGCGGTGGCGTCGTCTCTCAACGGAGGAAGATTTGAAAGGCGCCTTAATGATAAATCTTGAAATACCTGAAAAACGTATTTTATAATTTTGAACGTTATGACACCGTGTTAAAATCCAGTTTGGTCTGTCATGTTTGTCAAGACTGCTGAACGTACTGCGTAAATGTAAGTATAGCTTAGATGTTAACTAATTTCCATAGTTGCATTAAGAAAGTCCTTGCTCCAGGCCTTTTAGAGCTTAGTGGCGACGACGTCATGTGTAATTTTATCTTTTTATTTTTCAATTTTGTTAGATGCTGGCTTGCATTTTTGCATATATCTGCAAAACCAAGATAGGTATCTACTGTTTATGTAAGTGAATAGATAGATGTCTATGATCCTCGAAAAACGTCTAAATGTTCAAGTGGCACCGCAAAAACGTAAATGCGTATCCAAAACGTTTCCACGTTTCCCTGTGACCCTTTCGAGTGTGTAATAAATGACCTCTGTTTGTTTTCGAGAGCACTCGTGCGTGTTTGTGAAATGTTGGATGTGACTTGTGGTACAATGATTTAAATCCAGCATTATTAGTGCGCTTCGTAGCTCACAATTTTCCCGGTCATAATCCGGATTTGTTGTAGGGTTAATAAGCTTATTTATGGACATGTACCTTATCTACGTAAGCGTTTACCCGAATCGTTTATAATCTAAATTATGTTTTTGTTTTTATTACGAGTATAGACATACACCCTATCTTAGGTAGGTATTCGCATAATCTAGATTAATACTCTCATCAACTATATATCATTTTTTGTTAATAAAAGGTAGCTAATGACCAATACATGTACATAGGTATAAGTCACACAATGAGGAAAATATTCGATTTCTAACAAAATTGTTAAGATTTTTTTTATTTGAAGTCTGTTTTACCTTTTTCGGTAAAAGTTTTATTCTTATTTTACAATTTAATGTCAACAAGTGTAGTTCCGGTTGCCACTTGCGGTCTCGACTTCCACTTCAGATAATGGTGTTTTCCAAGAGGCGAACATACGAGTAACAATAAAAAATACCCAAATAATAATATTTGAAGAGTTTCTTCGATTTCTCCAGGATCCGACCACCTTTATATCCTGACCTGATGAAAGTGGGACCAATTAGAATGTGTATACCCGTTTATTATATCCGTTTTGTAACACGTCATCCTCACAAACTGCCGCATTTATAATATTATTAAGATTAAATTGGAAATAAACAAGTTTGAAATTAAAAGTTGATTGACCAATAAAAAAAAGTATACACTTTTAAACAAAAAAAAAATTCTCCAAATCGCCCAAGCCATCTTCGAGTAATCGGACAACATATTACTTAAAAAACCGACGAATTAGGCATCTCCTCCTCTTTTTACACGACTGCCCAAAGAAAAAGAGCGTATTGTTTTTTAAGTCAGTTATAAAAAGCTCTTTGCCTCGCTTAACTCGCTCAGACGCTTGCAGAATTTTCTGCCACTCCAAACCAAAATCACACTAGCTCATTCCCTTTTGGTACCGCTGCTTGATTATGGTGATATTGGTTACCTGGACCTTACTGAGGGGCTACTTGACAAGCTCGATCGTCTGCAGAATGTATGTATTCGATACATTTTTGGGCTCCGTAAGTACGATCACGTGTCACACTTTCGCGCGCAGTTGAAGTGGTTGCCTATCAGGGATCGTAGGAACGTCTATATTTTGTCATTGCTTTTCAACATTCTATTCAATCCTTCTGCTCCTCTATACCTCTCTGAGTGCTTCAGCTACTTAGCTGTCGGCAGCCAGCATCGTTCGCGGTCAAGTACCAATCTCCTTCTAGCCTCTCATTCTACCTCTTCCAGGACTTACACCAAAACCATCTCTGTGCACGCTGCTAGGCTGTGGAATCGGTTACCGACCTCCGTCCGTGTATTCGTTTAGGGAAAACTTGAAGATGTGGCTGACACCATGTCCTTAAATATTTATGAATTATTTTTTATCAACTGTGTTTGTATTTAGTATATATATTGTATGTATGTATATACATTATGTAGTAGTATGTTATAATATGGTTGACTTTTGTATGAGTTTATGTATTGTATTATTAATTATTCGCCTTCACTATTTGTGATTAAAAACGCACTCTTTGTCGGTCCCTTAAATTAACTTCTCCTCTCTATCGCTCAAAGGTTAACTGGTAGAGATACCTTATAGGGATAAGTCCACCTTTGTACTGTATCTCGCTGTTGGTAACCTGTATTTATTTCTGTATTTTCTGTACAATAAAGCGTTTACTTACTTACTTACTTTACTTAAAAATAATATTAAATGATTATTCGAGAATATGTCAACAAAATTATGTTTTTTGGTCCTACCTTAGCTTTTGAGATAGGTATCACTTAGAATTTGAAAGTCTGAATGTGTAGAAAAATATGGAAAAAATATTCAGAATGCTTATTGACAGAAATCAGGAATATTTGTATTTTTTTTTTATGTATTAAACATTTTGTGAAGTAATAATTTTAGAACAGTGTATCACATGACCTTTTTTGCTGCAATTGAGTTGTACTGTAGACTCGTAAAACGAATGTAATCAATAACCAATCACGGTGTATATTAATTGCCATACCCTTAACACATTAGTTCTTTACAAAGTTCATAAAGTTTAAAAGCTATAAGGCTTGCCGGGCATTACTTTTAATATGGTACATTCGGTGATCTTAAAGCTCTTAATATTGGGTTTAGCAAAACCACTACGAGCTAACATACAGAATATCAGCGCTGATAAACAGAATGCTTTATAATTTTAAACCATGTTCGAGCGGAATTTATCAGCAACTTGATTAAAATTATAGTCATTTCCTTATTATTCTTATATTCCTTATTCTTTTCGAAAGAAAAGAGACCTGATTCTTAAATGAAGTCACTATAATAAATACCTGGAATATTAAAATGTGTTCGATTGGCGAACAGTTTTATAAGAGGCTTGGAAAAGTTGATCTGAAAGGAGGGGCGAACATGAGTGTACGGTAATTATATACTTAGTTTTATAAGGCACTTTAAGGATGTCATTAATATTTATAAATTAAAATTAAAGTAGGCCGCATTATAGTGCCCTATTATGTTCAATGTTTTTAACTAAACGATTGTTAACATTTTTTACAATGATTCAGAAAACACACTTAATTGCGGCTACGTCTTATCGACATTTTTGTGAATGGCCCCTAGCTTCCGTCTGTTTAGAAATATTCCAGAGACAAGACTTAAATAGAATATTTAAGTTAAAGTCTCAACAGTTGATGTTTCAAATTAGTTGAATTAGTAATAGTGGCATACAATCATCTAGGAGTGGCGCTCTACATACTTTGAGTTGTTTTATAATAGCGTATAACTTCTGCCTCATCTGTAGTTCCAGAGTTCGGCGGAAATTCGGTAACGAGTTGAGTTTCAGGGTTACATAATTTAGGAAGTGTCACACCGCTTGTTTTTTCCAATGCCTGAAAAATATTGATTGCCAGCAGTAAGTGCGTTAAGAGATTCTTGGTGTTTATTAGTTCAGAGGAACGGTTAAGGGGTTTGTTACTTAATTTTTTTAATGCTTTCCCAGAGTTTTTTTTGGTTTATCTGAATTATTTTCATAATTACAATTTATGGTAATTTAGGAAGTCATGATATCGTTTTCCTACCCATAAATTACCTAAATGATTAGATTGGTGGATTTTTTAAGCTTAAATATGGATTGAGTCACGATTTCTCTGACATGGCATTTTTATTTAGTACTGGTGATCAATCTATCGTTTTCATGTATTAGGTACTACTTCATAGTGATTGAAAGAGTTTTAGACCGTCCGTTTATTTGTCACACTAAGATTTTTAAGAGACATTAGCATTTAAGTATCCAGGACCTTTGAGTTTATTTGAAAGTCATGGAATTGTTTACGTAATTCTTCATAAAAATAAGCTTTTAAAACGTTTCTGTGGTCGGATATTTTTCTTTAATCAAATCAAATGAAAATGTTCACGAACTGAATTCGTAAGAGCTGTTATTTATTAAGTCTCTATTTAACTCAGCAAGCTAATCTAAATTACGCTACGGTCAAGCGCTGTAAATCCGGAAAACCAATTTATCTTTGACGCGCCGTTTTATACTTCTCCGAAGAAGAGCTTGGTCTTTGCCAGTAGGGGCTGTAAGGTAAGAAACAGAACAGTTGGAAACTGATATATCTACTTTATGCAATTTTATTTAGTTCGCTTATTAGATATTGAAGTAACTTTTATGCTATCTCCACAAAAGTGTGCGCTGCTTATTACAGCGTTTGTGTGTTTACAGTCGTTTTGTGTCAGTAGCCAGATTTTTGACTAGGTCTAGATGAAAACATATGCATGTTTACTAAACTCAATTAAGGTACTATTAAGGCAAGCGATCAGCGAGTGAAGAAGACGCACCACGAAGTGTTTTGTAAGCAAACCACTGCTGGAGCTACTGATCGACTGTTTGACGTTATTATAAGTTTTTTTTTTTTATACAACGAGGAAGGCAAGCGAGCAAGTGGGTCACCTGATGGTAAGTGATCGCCACTGCCCATAGACACCCGCAACTCCGGAGGGTTTGCAGATGCGTTGTCAACCTAGAGGGCTAAGATGAAATGCCTCTTGTGCCCGTAATTACACCGCAAGTAATAGGTATAATAGCCCCGATTTAAATATGACCGATTTTTTGTATTTAAGGGACATCGTCCTAATAAATATTAAAGTTTTGCTATAATAAATCAATTAAAATCAACTTTTTTATAATTAAAAGAGGACGTTCTGTGTTCTACCGTATGTATTTTTTAAATGTATGTTCACCGATTTCTGTGTCAAGTAGGGACCGATTTTCAAATTTCATTTTTTATTCGAAAGAGTGGTCTCATTGTTACCAAATCAGGATCTGATTAAGGATGGGATCCCAGGGAAATGAGGGCCACCATCAAATACTATAGACACGTACATGTGAATTACGTTTCATATACTTATTATAATCGTGCTAGGCCATAAAACTGGCTTTAGAAGATTATTTTTATGTTTTTATTAAAGGCCGTTTCACTTTTTGGTAAAGGATTTTTTTCTATTTCGTCTTCATATGAATCAATTATTTTTATTATTTTCCGTTTGCCGCCTTCGTGGGATTTCGTTAATTTTAGCTGAATGTTTCAGGACGTACCGCTAGGCAATCACTGTAATTACAAGTTTAATTCGCTACGGAGTCTTATACTCCGAGTTACTGGGCCAAGTAGCTTTTAAAGTTACGGACATTTTATACCTATGATTTTTATACTGTGCTTTTTAAAATGTTCGCAAATTAAACTCAACTGCATGACTCATTTAGTTTGGCATTATCATTCTAAAATAATTTTTATAAGTCTCTGGTGTGCTAGAAGCATAATATTTATTCTGTTGTTTATCTACACACGTAGATTCAAAAAATTTCATCGGAAGCATTTCACGAAAATTTTAAAAACATCTTCTTAAAACATTAAAAAATAAAAGCCTTTTTCAGAATTTAAGCGGCAGTAAATTGACCCATTATCATTGAAGCGGAAAAGTAGATAGGTAGATACCCCTGCTCTCGGGCGCGAAAATGCAAATACGAAATGGAGGTTAATGGGTTGCGGATCACATTTTAATGCGAAAGCTCCAATTAGTGCTCATATAATGCAGCGTGTGAGTAACAAAACCTACGTGACATCAAGCAAAAAACTACTCTCATGCTCTAAGCTTTACTTACAAAACGACATGGCAAGTGTGTGAAGTGTACGGCTTGAAGTAATGTGCATTCAAACACTCTTATTGAAATGTAGGTCTTAATATCATGCGTTTAAAATTTATATTACATTATGCAACATTCAGTTACGGATACACATTAGGAACGCAAATGTGGGGCTGCAAGACGAAATGTTAAGCCTCGGAATGGTTAAGATTACTAAAGCAGCGTTATCTAGGTTTGTGTGAGTTGAACGCTGTGTTTGCTTTTCATATTTCCGTTTGAGTTAACTGAATACGCTTTGATTCTACAATGCACGCATAATATTGCTGGCTGCCATGTTTACAGAATATGAAAACTCGTCTGAACATGTTCATGTTTGTAAAATGAAAGAAATGTTTTAAATAAAACTAGATAAATGATGAAGAGCTTGTACTGCAGTTAATTGGAAAAAATATCAAGTGACAGGAAATATTTGTTTATTGTTTGAATTTAAACGTATGTTTAGATCGGTCAGTATGGGCATGTCTACAACTATAAGATACCTATACAAAGATCTGTTTTTAGGAACCATGTCATCGATTTTAGTGACAAGAAAAACTGTATACATTGAAAAAAAAAAACTTAAAATACTCAGTTCGGGCATCGAACCCGGTCGTATTTAAAAATAAAACAAGACTTACATAATTACTTCTTTTTCTATATCGATTGGGTGTAGGTCATGAGGCAGTAAATGTTACTATGAAACATGATATCTAACACGAATAAAATGCATTGTATTTCATATGATTTAATTTATCCAGTGAAGATATGACAAGCTGAATGTCGCATTGAAAACAATGGTCGTCATTTCGATTATAATAATTTGATTAAAGAAAATGAAATGCAATGTACTACTACTGATTCTTTTTGATTGTCGAATAGTGGTGTCACTAAAAGCATAATAAAATTCATGATAACACTAGTACTTACTAATTATTTTTGTATATATTTTGTTCAGCGGTTATCCCGTTCATATAGTTTTTTTTTAATACTTACTGAAACACGAATACACAGAAAATATTATAATTCAAAAGAAAATGATTTCATGTGAGTTTATAATTATTTGTACAAATTGGGTATCATTCACGCTATATACACTACCTCCAAGTCTACGTGATTCGAGATCTCCAGGTTCTGTGGTAGGACTCTTACAGGAATTGGGATATGTATAACAAAATACTTTATAATTTTTTTATTATCACTTGGTTTCATTCCATTTTATGCAAACATAACATTTTTATCAGTCATCTTAACTGTCGCACGGGAAATTAATGTTTAAATTTCTCCAAATTGTTTGATGTTTGGTACCTACAGCGTGCAGCGCACGAAGTAAATGCTGAGCTTAATGAAATATAAGTGTTTGCGATTGATCTCATGGGTTTTGAAGCACAATTATCATGTTTTTGATTTTGCTGCCTTTCATGTTATTAATTACAATTTCATATGTTTTTCTCATTAGTTAGACCGAGTTCAGCGCGGACATTTTCATTTCCACTTCATGGAATTCCCGAAAGAAAATACGCGGTTTACTGTAGAAGATAAGTACCTATTACAAGTGTGCGTATAACATTCTGAGCAGTTCCGTCATTTCCTCATAAATCCCTTTTCAAATCTGGACCAAATCAATATCGGGTCACCCCAGACAAATTATTCAATCGTCACTGATGTGGTCAATTTCACTGAAAGTTATCTTTAACACCAATCACTACTAATCATTTTATTTTATGACGAATGTTCAGCTGAATACTAGCCAAATTAATTATAATTGTAATTTTTGTATAAAAAAATAAACTCTGTTGCAAAAAAAAAACGAGCAGTTTAAGATTTTTTGTAAATCTGTTTCTTATTTAATGTGAATTAACTAATCATGCGTTGTTTATTCGCAAATGTTGTTCTATGTTTAAATACGCGTGCTAGCCAATAAGAATAAACATTCCAAATTCAAATTTTATGAGAAATATTCGTTAATTTTGTAAATCGAACAACTACCAAACGCGGGAATTTGTTCAGAAAAGTATCGTCCATTACACTGTGTTAAGAAATATTGTGTTTTGAACAAAATGTTCTTCAGTTTCATAATTGTATTTATTAATAAAGTAGTGCACAAGTTGGTGTTGACTCAAAAAAGTTGCATTACGATATGGATAACGCAACAATAGCCGGTAAAGTTGTCGGACTTCTCGGTGAAGGCTTAGATCAATGTTGTGTGGCATGGCGGCTTGGGATAACGAGTTCTAAAGTTCAAAGGATATGGAAGAGGCTTCAAGAGACTGGTTCTCTCAGTAAAAGCCGAGGTTCAGGTAGGAAAAGGTGTACTCAGTATAGAGATGATCGATTTCTTGTCAATCAAGCTCTCAGAAATCGACGAAAATCTTACAACGACCTTAAAAACCACCTACAATACGTGAGATCAGTGAGAGTTAGCAAATGAACTGTAAAGAGGAGGCTTATGAAGGCATTATGGGCATCATTTAGCAAGACCAAGGTTTGACCAAAAATTGTTACAATGGACAATGCAGGATTGGGGTAGGGTTCTGTTTTCCGATGAGGCCCGTATATGTCTACATTGTGAAGACAGACGTCGGAGAGTTCTGAGAAGACAAGGCGAACGGTATGCCGATGTGTGTTTTGAGGAGGTAACACCGTATGGTGGAGGATCCATAATGTTCTTACCGGGAATAACTTCTACAGCTCGTACGGAGTTAGTTTTCTTGCAAAATAGGACACTAAATGCACATCGCTATATCTCAGAAATTTTTGTTCCACATGTGCAACCTGAATTGGTTGTAATGGGAAACAAATCCATTTTTATGGATGATAACGCTTGCCCTCACCGTGCCGCTGATGTGACCGTCCACATGTAAGAGGTCGGGATCCGTCGATTTGATTGGCCAGCTAGGAGTACCGACCTGAATCTTATAGAGCATCTGTGGGACGTCTTAAAATGCCGGGTTCGAGCTGTGACTCCAGCCCCATAAAATCTCATCGACTTAAGAAATGTAATTCAGGCGGAATGGGAACTGATACCTCAAGACCCCATAGCAAACTTAATCGGGAGCACGAAAAACGAATAGAAGCTGTCAAAGTGGACACACTCGTTATTGATTTTCATGCCTATGTTGAACAAAAAGTGTATGAACAAAATTATTTCAAGTAATTTATATTCATCAAAATTGCTGGTTTTAATTTTTTTTTAATTGTGGGGCTAAAAAATATAATAATGAGATAGTTTTAAGGTAAAATCTTATAAACAATAATCATTGACACATTATGCACTATAAAATATTATGATAATCAATAAAATCTTCGGTGCTCGTTTTTTTGCAACATACTTGTATTTGAAGAGTACACGGAAAGAGCATAATAATATGTCTAAGCAGTCAACTTAGCAACTTTTTGTGTTATCGCGATTTGAAAGTTTGGAACGATGTCCACAATATAATTTTCGCATACTTACATCTTTTTTAGAGATAAAAAAGACGAGTTACATAAATATTTGTGTCTGTAACTGAGTGGTAACTTATAGTCTATTGAGTGCTCTACATTTTGAAATTAAATCTCGTTTTAAAAAAAAGTAACTAGACAATTGTTCTTTCCGTGTACCCTTCATTTACTAGTACCTATCCAGCTATACATAATATATTATTATAGCTTTTGTAGCAAAACACTGCTTTTTATTATTTGTCTACAACAGTGAAAGAATTGATTGCGTGCAATACCTTTATGGATTTATATTTCTTCGAAATAAAAAGCTTAATTATTATTATTAAATCAGTGACAGTCATTTGCTGTGGGTACATGGAATAAAATTATGGGTTTAAGCGAAGTATATTCTTGATAACAGCGCCATCTAACGACTGCGAAGGAAACCTTTAGTACAGCGTTTCTGCAATCTGCTTTTCACGACTGCCGTGAGAGCGGAATTACGAAAAACCAACTTTCCTTTACCGTTATCTGTTTCGCTAGCGCCTACGCCAAAAGTTTCAGAATGGAGGTTCGTCCATTAGTTTGCTATTTTGCCACCAGTAACACGTATATTGGCGCACAGATTTGGACTGAAGTGTTACTTCAGTCCGCGTTCGTCCGCGCTGCGGTTTACATGTGTGTCAATATAAAATTATGATCAGAAAAAAATAATTAAAACGTATTAAAAACTAAATTGACCAAAAGCAATCTTATGATTTGATTTAGAAATTTAATAAAAAAAGTACCTAGTGTTGCCTAGTGTATTGATTGATTCTGTATAGAAGTCTACTTTGTATTGTTAAGCTTTCTTAAACACCGTAAAAAAGTGACGATATACCATGACCGGTATACTTTAGGATCAATGGACACCCTTACAGAAACTTACATGGCTTCAGTGAGGTAATAAAATTAAGTGATTTTGTATTTCATTACTTGCATTTTATACTTATTTTTACTCGCATGCCTTAAGTGCTTTTTATCGATATTTTTTTTTCGTAAAACACCATCAACATTGTCACTAAAAATAAATTTGTAAAATTGCTGCCATGCGAAATTTTGTTTCTTAAATAATGTGCTGTTTTGTCATTTTCTAGTTCTGAATCTGCAAAGCGAAAAAACGTAGGATGTGTTTTTAACTAACTAAGCCTACTATGTCTACCAAATAATATTTTGTTTATTAGACTAAGAAAATGACTGACTATTAAACAACAGTTACTCCTAAAACTCATTTTCAATTGCGTATCATTACGTGCGCAAATAATTAATCTTACATAGGTTCAAAGACTTTATGTAGGTTCATATAATACACTCTTTTTAGGGTTCCATACCCAAAGGGTAAAACGGGTCCCTGTTACTAAGACTCCGCTGTCCGTCCGTCTGTCACCAGGCTGTATCTCAAGAACCGTGATAGTTAGACAGTTGAAATTTTCACAGATGATGTATTTCTGTTTCCGCTTTAACAACAAATACTAAAAACAGAATAAAATAAATATTTTAGTGGAGCTCCCATACAACAGACATGATTTTCTGCCGTTTTTATAGAGAATGGTACGGAACCTTTCGTACGCGAGTCCGACTCGCACTTAGCTGGTTTTTTTATATGAAGTGCCTATCAAACCTACTTAAAAACAGTTTTAATGAAATTTAATAAAATCGTTATTTTTCATCAAAGTAACTTTTTTATACCAACCTTCCTTTTTTTATGAATTTTGAATTTAAGAAAAGAGAAATTACGTGATGCATAAGGCTGTTATTTTTTTTATGTAGAAAACTAAGTACGTGGTTTGCAGAATAAAAACACTAACACAAACATTTTGTGCGAGTTTATTTTTAATTCGTTATTTTGCTTCATTCTCGCGAACTTAATTGAGACGTGAAGGTAATTGAACCAAATTTCATTAAGAAAAATAAACAAACTTGTTTTATATTAAGATGAAGAATTTAACGCACATACTTATTAGGTATCTACCTAAAGTTTATAAGTCAAACGAAGATAACACTGTTTTTTTACATGCATATTTGTAACACGATAGTAAAGCAAATAAATAATCATTCCGATAAATTTTTAACACGTGTCCGATTTTCTTATTTAAATAACAGCTCATGTCATGAAAACCAGGTACTTACAGTTTATACGGTTTTGTTCCAATATGATGAAGTTTGTTATAGGTTTTTTGAACTCATTTATTAGGGCAAAGAGTTCATAAATGTCCACATTACTTAAATATTTACTCGATTGTCAAAGAGCGCTCTGTAGAAATTGAGCTTGCCGAATAGGTACCTTCTAAAAATAAGCGAAAAGCATACAGAGTTTTACATTAATCCGGGGCAGAAAGCTTAAGCTAATGTTGCAAAAACATATTTGCTTGATGGCGGCAGTTGTTGTAAATCAATAACACCATGTTATCCCTTTTCTATCCAATCGGCCATGGTAGTAAAAACAAACAAAAATCTTACCAAAATCGTGCCAATCGTGTCATATGCGTATTGTAATTGTAAGCACTGTAATGTTCCCCACCGTTTGGAATTCGCATTTTTGTCTGCTAAGCCGTTTTAAAAATATTTAAGTACCGATCTTATAACTCATTTTAGATTAGATAAGGTTTATTGCACGCCTCTACCAGAGAAACGGGTCTGTTCAGTTTTTAGGGTTCCGTAGAAATCTATAATTTGGCATGGATAATGGATATACATATCAATCACGCCAACAAAATGGTATAATAAAGTCTTGATATATAATATTTAGTGGTGGTGCGGGGTGCCGTAGGGTACCTAAGTTTTTCGTAAATGTTGGGGGTGTGCGATGACAATTTTTCGATTCAGGGATCTGTTTGCAAAATCTTTAGCTTTACAGGGTACATTTTGCAAACAGTCAACTGTCCTAACCCCCTACCAGCCAAACAGTTTTATTTAGAAATGTAAAAAAACAGTCACGTTTGTACACACCCGCAATTTTGCTTAAGTCATTGGCAATTGCCGTCTTTATCTGTAATCATGTTTCTAACCGTCAAATAAATGATGGTGGAAGACAAATGCCAAATTCTTGCAAATAATTGAAAAGCTTCGCTTTGTAGGTACAAATATCAATTATTTATTCACGATAAACATAATACACAATATAAATGATTCATTAGTTGTACGTCACAATAATAATCATCCGTCATTGTTTTTTAAGGAAACCTCATAAAATTTAATTAGTAAAATTTAAATTAACTGACTTATATTTTAAACAAAGAGGGAAAATTTCATCTGTCTTTACGGAGGGGTATTCAAAAGACGTTGATTCGCGGATATTATTAAAAAGCCGGCGTTATGTCCTCCGACAATCCAAAAAGGCGATGCCATAAAGGCAACTGACGATTAAAACATGCTAATTTATATAGAGATATTAACAAATAAATTGACAGACAGTTAATAGCACGTAGTGTTTTTTAACTTATTATTTATGTCCTTGAGTTTTTGGCCAGGATAACTACCGACTGGAGTCCCATTTACTCGAGAAGGCGACCAGGCTGACGACCTAGACTGCGATTGTGGGATGAACTAGACTAGAAGGACTGGCAGTTGATGGGAATAGACCGAGAGCAGTGGAAACGTAGGGGGTTGGGGGGTTGTTCATAATAATAAAATAGTACGCTACGCAGGCCGAATGCTAAATTGAGAATTTCATAAATATGGGTCATTCAATCGTGCAGTGCAGGTTTTATCACAAGTTTTCGGATCATTTAAGGACAAACTCTCGGGATTCGAATTCTATTCCAGTAATCGGCCACCACAGATTAATTAAAAAAGCCGGGCAGATCAAATTATTTTTTTTCCACTTCAGCGAGTCGCAAAAGAAACGGCATTTTTTTCTGAACTCAATGTTTAAATTAATCTTTGCTTGTTTATTATTTAGCGTATTACAATAATCTCGAGGCACGAGTTTCATCGCGGTCCATCATTATTATCATTGTTATGTCCCGCGTTAAGTAAAAAAAAAAATCGTCACCCATGTTCACGATGAAAATGTCATAGTCTGTAGTCTGGTATGCTTGTTATTTCGAAAACATTTTTTTCTTTGAACGTGGGTAGTACCTACCAACTCACAAGCTCTTGCTGACAAAACATTATTTTTATTTGATTTGACCTGAAATGTTCGTAAAGTTATACAGATAGTCCAAACAATTACGGTTTTCATCTTTTAATAACTGGCTAAACATATAGCAACAGAGTCGTATTTACATACCTACTCTTATTTTTGGGATATTATGAATCTATAGGTTAGGATATTATGAATTTATAGTTTCTGTACCGTTGCTGTACAGGATTTTTAAATTGATCAGCCTTCGTGACAACTTCCAATATGAAAAACTTGTTTAAACGTGTAATTCATAACTGCAAAAGTAATGAAATTTGTTTACAATTAAATTGAGATCATGACTGTGTGTGCCTTTGTACGTACCTACCTGTGCAATATTATTATACACACACACACAAACACACACTTAACTTATAAACCTAAAAACATTGAATAGATCGACAGTAATGTGGGGTACGTTATTGTCGATCTATCCAATGTTAGGTGAGCAAAATTGATTTCCTTTTATAAACATAACAGAGCGTAAACAGGAAACACTTCTCCACCACCTGCTCTCTTAAAATAGAATGTATTAAAAGGTGGATGGTTTTTTTTTTCGGAATTGTGTGAGTGCTCTTACTTTGATGCCAGCTGGGGCGTACCGGTAACAGTGTAAGTTAAAACAATGTGTACCTCGTTTTTTTTTCAGAATTAGAAAGAAGGTGAACAATCTTGACATGTTTCTTAGGGTTCCGTACCTCAAAAAGGAAAAACAAAACCCCTGTAGGATGACCCAAGTGTTTGTCTGTCCGTCTGTCACAGCCAATGTACTCCGAAAGTACTTTACCGATTGAGTTAACGTAAATAAATGAATTTTAAACATGGGGGCCACTTTTGGGGATAAAATTAGAAAATGAAAAAAAAAGTTTTGCAAACTATAACGTGTTACATAACATATCAAATGAAAGGGCTTAATCTGAGCATTTCAAATGTGTTTTTTTTATAATTTTACTATAAAGAGTTTTGAAGTTATTTAAGAAAATAGGCGAAAATTGACCATTCCCTCCATTCTTATTCCAAAAGTACGGGGCCAAACATTAAAAAAAAAAATTCAAAATACAGTTTTTTGCCTATAAACAGGAAAACCTATAATAGATCTATGGCATTAAAATTAAAAGTAACATAGGAAATTGTAATATAAATAATTAACGTACGTAACCCTCTCCACGCGAGTCGAACTCGCACTTGTCTTATTTTGAAAAAAGCTTTTTAAAAAAAAGTCCCTAACCGTTACGTATAAAACCATAAACAATATAAATAATGATATCTCACTGTTACTTATTTTGTACAAGTAGTTTTCAAGCAATGACAACTCAAGATTGTTTACCTTTTATCCAATTTAGAAAAAAAACTAAATAATAAAGTGAATTTTAAACAGCTTCATTATTTTTTTATAGAAATAAGTAAATCAGTGTACATGATAAAAGGCCTTTTATCACGGTATGCTATAAAACGAAAAATATCGTTGGCATTAGTCGCACCTGAGTTAATGTGGGAAAATACAGAATCAGGGATAATCCGATTTGATAAGGCTCTTAAACTGTCAGCGTGTCGGATGAAAAACATTCGACCACAGTAAATGCGCCTTTTACTAAAGTTGTACAACATTAATGGCGGTAATGTAAAAGAGTTTACGGTTAATCCCTTCTAGGTTCAAGAAATTGTAAGTACAAGATGTATTTGAATGGTTAAACTTTATTTTAATAAACCCATTTTTTTTTATCCAGCCATTCATAATTTCCAGTTAGTAATTAAAGCCATGCTTTTTTAGAGGAGAACAAAACAAATAAGGTCACTGTTTTAGAGCCACAAAATACACGACGTATTTGACGTACCTAATAAGTTATAGGAGTAAATAGATCATAAAACAATACATAAATAAGTACATTCAAGCTACGAACATTGTAAATATTAAATACTAGAATATTATTATAAAAGCATGGTCACTTTATCACGTCAAAGATTTCTTTTAAAATATTAATATAAATCAAAGAAGCATCGTATCTGTTATGCCAAACCAAAGTTCGCAGAATGTTTTTTTGGTCTATTCGACCCTTTCTGTGATAAAAATCATAAGCCAATCCCTTTGTCGCATTTGTTTGCACATTGAATGTTCTTTGTTCGGTTGCGTGAAAAGAAAAACATGCCATGTAAATGGTATCGCTATGAGGCCCTTTTATTATTGTGTTTTATACAAAAGGATAGGCACATATTTTTTAATATGGTTAGACAGTTGAAGTTTTCTATTAGTACGGGCGCCCGAAAGAGGAGTTTTGCCAAGTCCCTCGAGCGACAAAGACAACAAGTCTAAAAAAAGAACAGTTTTCCACTTATCACCTTACTTTTTTCCTCGCAACTCCTTCTTTAAACATATATCTTCAGTTTATAATTACGTTATAATTATGTACGTGTCTAGACTAGTGGTTTGACACAATTATGGCCTCTCAAGCGGAGTCGTGGGTTCAAACTCCGGCTCTCACATCTGAGTTTTTCGGAATTTATGTGGGAAATGACATTTGTAATTTATCATGAGCTTTCCGGTCAAGGAAAATATCGTAATAAAATCTGCACACTCGTGCGAAGCAATTCAGTGATGTACAATCCCAATCCGCACTGGGCCCGCGGGGGAATTATAAATAGCCCAAGCCCTCTCATTCTGAGACGAGGCCTGTACTCAGCAGTAGGACGAAAACAAGGCTGGTGATGATGTATCTATGTGTCGGTGAAATCATGTTGGCGGATTTTTAAACGAACATTATGTTTTCACATCCATTGTACAGCCAATTTTTTTTGGGTCGGGTTTTAAAACTGTCAAAAAACTGTCAAAAACAAATTTATAAATATACTTTAAAATGACAGTTCAAAAAGTTCCCTTTCCATACTTTTTGCATTTTAGTCTTTAGAATTATTCTAAAAATGGGAATTAACAGGGGTCCAACAGTATTTTCTACCATTTCTAAACAAATAATGCGCAGAACCTTTTCCATGCTAAATAGAAAATATATCCCAAAGTTATCAAAGTCTTTGAATCCCCACGGATGATCGAAAACAATTTAAAGATGAGAAGCCATCGTGCGGGATTAGATAGACGAAGGAACCTAACTTAAAACATCTGTTGCCCCGTTCTATTCGCACTTAAATCGTGCCTATAAAAGTACAAAACGACGCCCCAGGGACCATCTCGCAAATTGTTCCGGCGATCTCTCGTCCGACCCAAAAGGATTTACTTCTGATGGCCAAGTGAACCTTAATTATATAATTCGTAGTTTCGTTTACTTTTTCCCTGTTTCTTTTTTGTTCTGTTGCTTTTTCTGTGATTACTGTTTCATCACTAATGTACTTTGTTTTGTAGTTCAGTTAAAGTATGTATTCCGCTAACTTTTTCCTGTATCCCTGCAAAAGTGTCATACTTGACATACCTAAAGCAAAAAACAACCGCCAAGAGTATGTGGATACGCAATTTCCACTAAGTTTTCTGCTTTCCACCCAAAACATATAAAAAATGTATTGAACGAGCGAGCGTATTGATAGCAGGGTTCTGATGTCGTCCCGATGCCTACCGAAATACTGCCTACGGTATATATAAGCAATGCATGGGCCCACAACTAAGAGCAGGCAAGGCCTTCTCTGTTAACCAAGTTTTCAGTGGCTATCTGAGCTAAATGACTTAGCCGGTGGTTATCTAACAACTAACGTCTAGCCACATAATACATTAGATCATTTCTATACTTAGATTTTCTAATAACAATTTAAGGGTCAGTGTTTTACTACAACAGCGACCAGCAGTGAACATGAAGGATGACTTGTTTTTAGAGCTCAGTAGTCCAACGGATTACATGGCCAAACTAAATTTTAAACGTATCCAAACCCATTCATTGTTACTCTTTAACAAGTGAATTGTTGCGAGATATAACTAACTGCAATGTGATCAATTCTATAGCGGCAACGTGAACCTTTTCACGTCGTTATCCACCCCTTGAAGCTAAACAAAAAAATGCCCAACTATTGTATTTTTTCGAATGCCACTACGAAACAAGCAGTACGTTGTCTGTAACTGCTCAGTTAGCATACAAATGTTTGTCTTACCGACGGTCAAATGGTCTATCCTCATACAATGACTTAGCATGTCTGGAAGGATTTTACATTTTCAATATAATGTACCAAACTGGACTAAGCATAAAAAAAGGTTCTTTGGCTAGGTATCCGTTTTAGACTCGGAGAGCTAGGTCGAAATGCTCGAGCTATGCTTTAAAATAGGATTACGTTATTATTTGGTAGGCTGCGGTATATCATTAAACATAGTAACATTTTAGAAATCGATGTTTAAAATTATTTTGAAAATAACCATTTCGTTTTTCTGAGTTAAGAGAATGTACTAATAGGTATATTTAAATCGTACAAACTCTTTTGCCACTTCCAGTATGTTTTAGGTGGACTGTAGTGGCTTGCTACCCAATAGCCTGCCCTGCTATTCTATTCCGCGACACTGTAATGCCTCGAGGGCTAACGATGAATAAATTTTCCATTTTCCAGTTTTCCTCGTTGCCTTTTACTTTTTTGTTTAGCAGTTGTTCAGCGGTTTAGCTACTTAAAACTGCTCTTTTTTTAATTTAAAATTAAAAAAGCAAGTATCTATCAAAAAGTCACACGATAACAGAGAAGGATTGTATGCCTTGTGCTAGTATGGTTTTGCTTTTAATTACTATTGCTAAAACCTTTCATTTCTTCATTTAGTATTTTGGTTTCTTTGTTTTGCTTTGGATCTGTTCCAGTGGTCGAATTGACATTGCATTGTTTTCGCGTCAAAAAAAGTTTAGAGAAGGTGCAGAATGCAGACGAGACCCGATTCGCAGAGTCTAACTTACGCGCGTGTTAAGGCGAGAAAGTGTTCTATAATGTCTCGCTCTACCGTATAAGGTTGACGGTTGCCGGTCATATTGGAATATCTGCTTCATAAGTGTTGGCGGCCAGTACTTTCTTGTTTTATTTTTTGTTTAACAAAAGTTAAAGATTTATTACAAAAAAACAAACAAAAACAAAAAGAATAATAATAACAATAATTAAATGTAGAACCTAAAATGGAAAACGTCCCTGAGTCCGCTACCTCGGGGCAAGGTGCCCAAAAGGCTGGCGGCGTTGCCTCTTTGTATAGCAATGCCTATACGTTGGCCGAGGAACGCGCCAGCCCTTTGATTTTTATTGTTATGAAAAATTGAATAGTTTGATAGGCAATAATGAAATTCTGTACAACCATTACTGCTAATTATCGAGGATAAGAAGCTTAAGAGTTCTTGTACTTCTTGACTTCAGTAGCGCTTTCAACACTGTGGATTTTGATATTCTTCTAGGCATTCTCAAAACTTTAAATGTTTCCGATCCCGCTTTGGCCTGGTTTCAGTCCTACCTCATGGGCAGGCGCCAGCGGGTGAGATTAGATGGCGCTTCTTCAGAGTGGAACAGTCTCACCGCCGGTGTCCCCCAGGGGGCAGTGCTCTCTCCTCTCCTATTCTCTATTTTTATAAATGGCATAACGGCAGCTCTGCTCTCTTCCTACCACCTGTACGCAGATGATCTGCAAATATACGGGGCAGCAGGTATTGATGATTTCCCTGACTTGATTGATCGCATTAACGTTGACCTCGAGGCCATCCGTGTTTGGGCGGCTGATTTTGGGTTAATGGTGAACGCCAAGAAGTCGCAGGCGATTGTTGTTGGAAGCCCACACTTTATCTCCAAGCTGTCTAACTTAGTGGTGCCTGAATTATTTTTTGACGGAACTTCTATTCCTTTCTCACCAACTGTCAAAAATTTAGGTATCATTATGGATCAGACACCCTCCTGGTCGGCTCATATCTCGGAGGTCAGCCGCAGGCTTTTTGCCTCTGTTCACTCTCTCAGACGCATGCAAAGTTTCCTTCCCCTTCGTACCAAGATTACTCTCGCACAATCTCTCCTTCTCCCCCTTCTTGATTACGGCGACATAGCTTATCTCGACCTCTCTGAGCAGCTTCTTGACAAACTCGAGCGACTCCAGAATGTGTGCATACGCTTCATAGTCGGCCTCCGGAAATATAACCACGTGTCCTGTTTCCGCGCTCAGCTGAAGTGGCTGCCGATTCGCCTTCGCCGTAATGTGCACATCCTGTCGTTGCTTTTTAATGTCCTTTTTAAACCACAGTCCCCTTCCTACCTCTCGGAAAAATTTAGCTACTTGGCCACTGGTTCCGGGAACCGTTTACGGTCGAGTAACAATCTCTCTCTCTCTTTTCCTGTCACCCATTCCAAAACCTACTCCAAATCCTTCTCCGTGCAGGCTGCTAGACTGTGGAATCGGTTACCTTGTGACATCAGGCAGTCGCAAACTGTTGCCACCCTGCAGAATCGCTTGAGGAAGTACTGGCTTGACGGTTCCTCTTAATTGGATATTGTGTGTTCTCTAGTTCGTGTATATATGTATTTTATGTAGTATATACTTCTTGATATGTATTAATTTATCGTTATGTTATTGGTATGTACTAGAGTGTATCTGTATTTCTATGTATGTGTATTTTAAATGCTTTAGTTAGGTAATTAGGTTAATTTCAGGTTCCGGATCCTTTTACTTTCATTTGTATGTCTACTCTTTTTTCTGATGTCCTGTCAAGCGCCCGAAGGTTAACTGGTAGAGATCCCTTTTAGGGATAAGTTCGCCTTCGTACATTTGCTTTTGTTCTGTTATCTATATTTTTTTGTTTTATGTGCAATAAAGAGATATACATACATACATACATTTAGTACAACTCCAAGATAACGTCCTTCCATTCAAAATTGTCTCGTATCTAGGCATTGGCTTCCCTTTACAATGAGGGGCTTTGACTGTAGTTCCCACAAGGACATAGACTAGAGAGGCTCGGGAACTTTAGCAGGCGCCGTTAAATTATTGTATTTACGCAATACCTACACTGAAATCTTAAAAATACAGTCAGGTGAGCCCAAGTTCAATTTCACAACCCTCTAACATGAGTACAACACATCAAACCAAGGCTTTAAATATCAAATTGATATGTAAATTTTATTATCTCATAAACACAAGGTTTTCACACCTACTGACGACAAAAAGATCATCTAAATCGGCTTCTGATAAGACGTTATTCCTGAAAGTATATAAAGAAGCTTCTAATTATGTAGGTAACTGGTGAAATAGTAGGTCAATCCGACCCCTTTTAGGTCGAGGTTATTTCATCTGACCCTTCCTGGGACAGTTCATCCCGAATCTAAATGACCGTAGCGACGGAAAAAAGAATACAAAGACGTCTATCCTCCATTTGCTAAGCAAACGAAGCAATTTACGAGACCGAATCGAAGGAGTGCCTTCTTAAATGAAAATTACGCAGATAATAGAAAAAATAATAGTAGTTTAAGCAACTGTTACGCATAATGAATGAGGGATGTTAAAACACGAGTTACGCCTCGTTTCATAATAAGATCACACGAGTGTTTTAAGGCCTAATTATGTAGACTTACATACATTTCTTTATCTACACACATATTATAAGTATTCTAAATGAATTCAGAAGCCGAAGGTAAGTCAAACCTGACTGTTTTTTTTAATCATAGACAAACATACCGAGCTGACATTTCGTAACGACTGTTTTTTTTTTTATTGAGACCTACCTAAGTATTTAAAATTGAATTGGTTTTTGAAGATGTTCCAAATTTCAAACTCAACGATAACGAATTGGATGTCGTAATGACATTGCGTAACTGCTATTAGCTGTTACCATAGATAAGAATTATTATATAGTAAAACTGATTGTCATGCGTACCGTATCTATCTACGGTTTCTGAAAGCCTTGACTTATGATATGTGTCTAGATTAATATAGACGTTCTTATATAAGTCACAATATTTCTATAACCACTCACTTGCTTTGAATTTTGAGTTGAACTCTATTTATAACAAAATATGAGCGTTGACAGGCAACTCTAGTTGCCAAAAGCAATTGAGTGGTTAGAGTATCTATTTCATTGTTTGCTTCAGATGCAGAGCTACCAATCACAAAATGAAGAAAATCCCTGTTGAGAATAAAAATGGAGGAAATATTGATACTTGACACACTTTTTATAATAATAATATTTATGACAATTCATCGAATAAGATCCAGAGTGACATGAGTCTATGTCAACGAAACTACAAAACAAGGATAATGTGTAAAACTAATGATCATTGTCATCTTACTAAAAAATCTGAACAAACAAATAATTTTTATTGCTTTGTCATTGTTTTTTGTCTATCGCTGAATTCCGTGAATTCTAATACAACTTTCATGAATCGCCACTTAAACAACAAAAGCAGTGTGAGTAAAGAATTCAACTTCAGCGGTGGTGCACTTCAAAATGATGCATCAAATGAAGGCTATGAGGAACACGACAGTGGATCTACCAAAGATGATATTCATAATACTAAAGTCAATTTCGAACACGACCCATATTACGATAGTGATAAATATGTACACATAAAAAAAAAGTTTTACAATAATGAACCCAGTGCTTACAGCAACTACGAAGACTACAAGAAGTTTTATCTGAACCCTGCTAATCCAACTCCTAATTCAAATGTTAAATTTAAAATAAGCAGTAGGATAGTTCAGACTAAGTATGGAAAACTACAGGGCATCATTTTGGCTATGGATGAACATAAGTACTTAAGACCACTTGAAGTATTTTTAGGCGTTCCCTACGCCACGCCCCCAGTTGGATCAAATAGGTAAAACGTTTGTATGCATAAGTCGAGCGTCTTCCCCTTCTACCTAATTGTAATAGATTGTTGTAATAAGTTTGTTTCCCTAGGTTCAGCCCCACAAGAGCGCCGTCTCCGTGGGATGGGGTGAGAGTCTCCGACAGGCCAGGTCCAGCGTGCCCTCAAAAGCTTCCCGATCTCAACGATGAAAGGACCATACTGGAGACTATGCCTAAAGGCAGACTAGAGTACTTAAAAAGACTGATGCCTTATCTTAAAAACCAAAGTGAAGATTGTCTGTATTTAAACATATTCGCACCGTTGCAAAGTTAGTAAATAGTGCTGTTATATTGTGTATTTAGCACTAGTTAAATATTTTATTTTATTGTTTGTACGTGAATAATAAAATGCATTAATCTTGTTTCAGTGGATGAAGTGAAAATGGCCATACCCGTATTAGTATACATTCACGGGGAGAGTTTTTCGTGGAGCTCAGGAAATCCGTACGACGGTGCCGTACTTTCAAGTTATACAGATTTGATCGTCGTCACGCTTAACTTTAGACTCGGCATATTGGGTAAGTACCTAAATGAAATCAAGATATTATTATAAGCACCTACGTATATTGGTATTTTTAATCATAATATTTTTTTTATGATATGATGATGATAAGAAACTAGATCAAATTTACTCGTGGTCACTATAAAATAAAAATTAAGTACGCTTATTTTGAGCTACATTTTAAAACAAATGCTACAAAATTTAGGTGTAACGTTTTTAAACGTATTCATTTACTTATCCCAAAATCTTAATCTGGGAATGGAGGTACTTACAGTCAGTCATCAATTGGATAGTAAAATATCTAAGGCATTGTATTTATTTCGTCAGCTCCTAACTACCAGTACCTATATGGAACAGGTCTTATTGTCTAACTCACTCGGAATCACAATCGCGTTCATTTTGTAACATCGAATTCGATGTCGTAATGACGCAGTCGACGACATGCTGAAATGATGGTCATTTTCTACGGTTTCAGAGGCATTATCAGAGGATTTATGATATGTGTGTAGATAAAGGTTTATTTCAATTCCAAAGTTACGCTTTAATTAGATTTAATTAATTTACCGTTTAATTTTCTGTTTGAAATGAGATGATGAAGATTATAATCTTGCAAGAAAAACTAATTAGTAATTACTGTAGGAGTAAGAGCTGTTATGATTTTTAGATATTTTGAAGGAACATAATCTATTTAAGTTGTATTTTTTCAAGGGTTTCTTAATGCAAATCCTGTACCTCATCTAAAAGCTCGGGTGGCTAACTATGGTTTGATGGACCAAATAGCTGCCCTGCATTGGGTTCAACAGAACATTGCGCTATTTGGAGGTGATCCAACGAACATAACGCTAATGGGACACGGCTCCGGGGCCGCCTGTATTAATTTTCTCATGATATCACCAACGGTTATGCCAGGTTAGTACAAATTTCCAAATGATAACATATTTTAAGTTGCGGCATTACTTCAAATCTTGTAGAGCAGACTAAGCCGAGGGATTTCTTGGTAGTTGGTGGTACATTGTTATATATAGCTAGTTCAAATTTACATCAGGAAACTTCAGTTGAAATGTAAATTAGGAAAGTTTTTCTGTACATTTCTTTTTTCTATTGAATTATTAATGTGGTTTTCTACTTCTAGGTTTATTTCACAGAGCATTACTATTGTCTGGATCTGCGCTAAGTTCTTGGGCTATTGTTGATGATCCTGTGTACTATACATTAAAATTGGCCAAACACGTGAACTGCGCTATTCCAGAAGACATGGACAAAGATCATGAAATAATTGTCGACTGTCTTAGAGAAGCCAGTACAGAACAATTGCTGTCAGTAGACGTATCTCCTCCAAATTTTATGACGGCATTTGGGCCATCGGTTGACGGAGTTGTTATTAAAACTGACTTTGCCAAAGACTTTTTGACTATGTATCCAACTGGTGATTTTCCCAGCTTTGGTCCCTTGAATAATATGAATCAAAATTACAACATGCACATTAAAAGAAGCGACAGTGGGCGAAGGCGTTTTCAAAACAAATACGATTTAATATTCGGAGTAGTGACCAGTGAGGCTTTGTGGAAGTTTTCCGCCCATGATGTCCAAAACGGAATTGACCCTGATAAACGAGACCGCATGTTAAGGCAAGCTATGTGACATGATGACATGACTGCAATTAGTTTATGCAATAGAGTAAATTGTTTTTTTTTCTCTCTTTTTCAGGACCTATGTGAGAAATTCATATATTTACCACTTGAGTGAAATATTTTATACAATAGTTAACGAATACACAGACTGGGAGAAAACGGTAGAGGTTTGTTTACTTATTACGAGAAAACGCGAATTTCGTCTATATTCACCATAAATGCTTAAATAAGAAAGCGCTAATAATTAAGAGTAAGAAGTGTTAATGTTAATAGTGAATTTTATATTTCAGAACCTTATAAACACGAGGGATGCAACAGTAGCAGCTTTTTCAGACGCTCAATACGTAGCACCGTTAGTTCAAAGTGGAGATTTGCTCAGTGGGGGCCCGAAACCAGCTTCGACTGATGAAGATGGCCCACGAAGACCAACCAAGACATACTTTTATGTCTTTGATTATCAAACCAAGGATGGTTTTTATCCAGCGGTACGTTTTCATTTACGGCTCCGTTATTTCTATTGACCTTGTTGTCTTTAATCGCTTATCTAACAACACCGCTCAAGTGGTTATGACCAACTTTACAGGAGAGCGAAAAAACCATGTATTTTTATACTTTGAGAAAGATTTTGCTCAGATTGGAAATTTGTGATTTAAATGTAAGTTAAAAATAGTCCCATATTCTTGTGTTTACAAGATGATGAATAATATCCGTTTATTTTGACTTGTGCCGTGTTTAGGTGATAATATTAAAGACCAAGGCTTGGAAATTTTTTTGGAAAGGATGTGTTCAGATAGTAATAAAATCAATTAAATTATTTAAAAACAAGAACCCGACTGCAAAAACAAATAGCTAAAAAGAGAAAACTAGCCCATTATTAGGTACTTAAGTACTTTATACGTGTAGCTTGAATATTATAAGGAGTGCAGGCGGGGGCATGTTACAGCTGTTTCGTTATTTTTATTTGCCCCCGCCTGCACTCCTAATAATATTCAAGCTACCTGTATAAAGTACTTAATAATGGGCTAGTTTTTCTCTTTTAAGTTATTTGTTTTTGCAGTCGGGTTTTTCGTTTTTTAATAATTTTGTTTTATTTAAAGCTTTTTAGTCATATTTAATTTTTTTTAAAGTTATATATCCTAAACGGTCACTCAAAATGAAAAATGGCAAAAGAAATCTAAAGTTGATTTTCAAATACCTATTCAATGATATCCCACTTGATATAGTTTGTCGACTTTTTATTTTTTATTTTTCTCAATATGGCGTCTGATGGTCGCCATATTGGATTTAAATTACTGTCATGTCTTTAGTGACACTCGCAAGATTAACACAAATCGATTGACGTAAGAATCATTAAAATCGGCCCACACATTCGGTCTCTAGAGTGCCACAAAGGAACAAATATATTTACATACATAGGCTGAATAAACACATTACCCTCCTTTGCATTTCGCAGTCGGGTAAAAAATGTATGTATGTATGTATGTATGTATGTATGTATGTATGTATATCTCTTTATTGCACATAAAACAAAAAAATACAGATAACAGAACAAAAGCAAATGTACAAAGGCGAACTTATCCCTTAACGGGATCTCTACCAGTTATTATTTATTATTGTTATTATTGTTTATTATTGTCATAAAGCAATTCAATACTTATCATGTGTATCCTTTACTTAATAAAAACAATTAGAAACTTAGGATTATCCGTTTCTTCATAAACAGGTACTTTATGAGTTTCAATTTCTTAGAAGTAATAAACTTCAGTTACCTACATAAAATTAAAACAATTAAAAAACATTTTTTTTATACAACGAGGAAGGCAAACAAGCAAGTGGGTCACCTGATGGTAAGTGATCATCACTGCCTTTCCTGACCAATAAAAATAAACTTAAGATAAATTTTATTAGTCTAGTCTTTAGTAATGTATGTAGTCTTCAAAGTTAAGTGCCTATGTGGCAGTTCACCATAAAAAGAGCGACAACTAGCTGGTAACACACTTTTTAAGTCTCGTAAGTCTTGATATTTTCGCTTTGTAAATAGGTAATCTATATAGCCGTAAACAATTTCGGTAGTTGTTTTATTTTTCTCATGCAATTAATGGGCGTGAAACGATGTGGCAGAGGTTGTAGTTTGTGGGCACAATCACCTTTGAACCAAATTGTGCCATTATCTCTATATTCTAGCACACGTAAGTTTGTTACAACTGGTTCACCTGCCTTTTCCCAGAACGCATAGATTTTAAACCATTTTTTTAGAAAAAAACGGTAGAAATGTGTACTCTAAATAACTAGCATCCTACCGCATTGATTAATTTCTAGCTGTCTTTGTGATGGCTGCGAATTGCGTCTGGTGGTAAATATTTACCTTTTAATTAATTAATTTTATTGCTTATACGCAAATCATTATTTCTTATACTAACTTCATTAGCTTACTTTTATCTTTGATATTTTTTTTACACAAAAACTTGTGTTACAAAACTTACGAAAAATAATAACAAAGCGAAAAGCAGCTTTTGTCAAAGTATGGCCAAACAACGACTCGAGCGCTGTTTGAAGGAAAACCGACTTGCGCGCAGTCACTATTTTTTGAATTCTGGTCTCATATTGGCCGAAACGTCTAGAATGACATTGGTCGATCGACGTGCAATGAGTAAGTAGCTTTAACCAACATTCAAATGTAAAAACCGTTATATTTCGACTTGTGCGGTGTTGTTAGATAAGCGACGTACGCATGGCTATAGATAAATAATGCATAGGTCCGTAGACAGCAAATAAAAACAGAATAATGGAAAAATTATTAGTGTTCATTAAACTAACGCATACATAATAATATTAAGTTTTTCAGTACATGTAATGTCGCTTCAGTACACAGTTTTCAGTACAGTTTGACTCACTAGCGGATTGTTTTATTAATTTACCTTTCACTGCAGAAAATGGGTGTGGTTCATGGTGAAGAACTACCCTATATATTTGGAGCTCCGGTCGTAGATGGGTTCGGCCACTTCCCACAGAATTACACGAAGTCAGAGATAGCATTGTCAGAATCTATGATGCTTTTTGTGGCTAACTTTGTAAGAAGTGGGTAAGTAGTTGCTCAGCGTATCTTTTAATTCGCACAGTTTGTTGATCTGGTTTTTTAATATTAGTAGGTATTACCATACAAGTTTACATATAGTATGCTTGCATTATATTAATGGACTCTTTTTTGTAGAATTGACAAAAAAAGCGCTAAGGGAATTATTTCTAATTTTATTTCTGAGATTTTATGACATCCAATTTACAACGGTCGTAGAAGTGATCCCCAAACGATTTATTTGTCGACAATACATCTTATGGCAATAGGTAAGGAGCAAGAATATTGAGAACGGAATAACACAAGAAACAACAGGCAGTCTAATCGCAAAACTTAGTTTGTTAGGGAAAATTACACTCTGTCCCGAATAAGTTTCCTCCGAAAAGAGAACTGATGGTTTTGTCATAAATGATACTGAGTAAAATGGAATATGAAACTTTTAATACAAAGTGGCAATGTATTTTCGCTCATCAGTAGGTATAGTTAACACAATTTAAGTTTTCGTGACCCCTGTTTTTATTCGCAGTAATCTATTTGGCCAGGAAATCATTAAATGTTGCTTTATGGCGGAAAGTCTACTATATGTGTCGATTTAAGTTACGTGACTGTATTGTATAGTCCAGAATTGTCAAAATAATTACCTGCGAATAATCCTAAATTCGATGAATTAAATAAATGCTGCCGTGATAGCCTAGTGGTTAGACCTATGGCCTCTCAAGCAGAGGGTCGTGGGTTCAAACCCTGGCTCGCACCACTGAGTTTCTTGGAATTTATGTGCGGAATTTCATTTTAATTTATTATGAGCTTTTCGGTGAAGGTAAACATCGTGAGGAAACCTGCACACTCCTGCGAAGCAATTCAATGGTTCCCAAGTTCCCAATCCGCACTGGGCCAGCGTGGGAACCCTAAGCCCTCTCATTTTAAGAGGAGGCCTGTGCCCAGCAGTGAGACGTAAAAAGGCTGTTGATGATGATGAAATAAAATCGTCCCATTTATTCGAATTAATATTCATAGACGTCTCTTATTGTGGCAGTAAATGTTGAAAATCCAAATATTAACAGGACATAAAAATAAGCTTGCTACCACCCACCTTTGTAAAGGCATAACACTGACTAATAATAATATACGAAAGTTATTAGTAGTCTCTGTGTCGTACAAAATTTTAATTGTCTTTTTAACGTAAGTATGTTTATCTTGTTATAGGAATCCAAATGACAACATCAGGCAGGAGGTTTTGTTGCCGGCGTCGAGGGAGCGTAATAAATTTCGGGGCATAAATTGGGAAGAGTACGACTCCACGCACCAAAAGTACTTAGAAATAGGTCAGTGATATGCGTAGTGATATACGGCCGATGAGGGGAGTAGATCTATAGAGAGGACTTGAGTCCTTCTTTCACCTAACTTTGGAAAGAAAAGGCTCGTAGACCTAAGTATTTATAACTAACTTGACTTCTTACCTCAAACTTTGTTCCTATTGTTTGATACAACAGATTGTTTTACCTGGATTTAATTTAAAACTCAGATAGCTATTTATGTACGTACTGAGTGGATACCCTACTTCGAACAGGTTAAATAATAATTGTGTAATTGTATCTAATATTGCCGACATATGCGAGTCATAATTTATGAATATTTTAATCCCAATCCTAAAGTAGGTACTAAGTCAGTGATAGAAAGAAAAATGCAAATTTAATGCCTCTCTTATTGCGCAGGTATCAAACCACGCTTGAAAAATCACTTCAGGGCGCATCAACTTTCCGTGTGGCTGCGCCTCGTTCCCGAGCTACACCGAGCCGGCATGGAGGACATTGCAGCCAGACATAACCTTTTCAAAAACCACAATGAACGAGAGTTATACGAAGGCATCGTTAGACCAGACCCGTTAGCGAGAAACGTCAACGACAACGATCAGTTAAAGCGCGTTAATGGGTCAGCGTATGCGGACGCTGCTTTGACTACCGTCGATACTATTTTAGCGACATGCGTTACGCTATTACCGAATGGCCGGGACGTGCAAACGTTGAATACCACTGAAAACACTTTGGCTAATTTAGAGGCAGCAGGTTACGCTGCCTATTCAACGGCGTTAAGCGTCACCATCGCTATAGGTTGCTCGCTATTGATTCTAAATGTCCTGATATTCGCTGGGGTATACTATCAGAGGGACAAATCGAGGTCGCGAGGCAAGCAACAGCGATTCAATGAAAAACACTTTGAGACTATATCAGGAAAGCATTCACATTACCATATGGACCCAACACATACGCCTAGCTTAGTCGTTGATGTTGAAAGACATAATCGAAAAAAACATCTAATGGGAAGCGATTCCCACATAGCCAACTTGAACTTCAAAGGTCCACTAGATGTACCGAAATCACCACCAAGTCCTTCCCTTAGCATTGACAACATGATGTTACCAAGCAAGCTGGTCAGTAGAAACAGTAGTTTTAGGTTGCCCAACGTGAGTTATCCTCAAATGGGTGGATACGGAACGATGCCGAAGAATTTGAACCAGTTTAATAACTCGCCGCCCTTACAGGAGTTGAGGCAGCAGAAATTCCTGCCACCAAACGGTTCGGCGTCGCAGGGCTCCCCTCTGGGGCGGGAGGACGTTGTACGAGGGGCCCCTCATGCCACTCTCAGACGCGGGAAGGGCCCCTCCCATGCCTCTAGTCTCCCACAAGCAGCTATTGACGAAATGAGAGTGTGACAGTTAATTCCATTTGACTCTACTTTAAAAAGTCCCTGAATATTTTTAAAGGTGTAATTTGAATGTAATTTGAAATATAAGGTGTGTACATACGTATGACGTCATTTCTTTAAAAGACGATGTTCACGTTTTTCTCGGTAATTTGAGTATCATTAAGTATGTAATAAAAAATCTCTTAAGTTGTATTAGAATTATTTATTGCTCCTTTCCCCTGCAAAAACTTAATCTTAAATTCGCATTTAATTTTTTTTTAAATATACTCCGTTGAAGTATAAGATGAAGAAAAGAAGACTGTTTTAAAATAAAGCCGTAAAAATTACAATGCGATAAATACAATATTTACGGCCAACAAATGTTTCTCGCGCAGTTTCATACAAATAATATATCTAATCTACTCAGTAAATAAACTGTAGGGTTATTGGTTAAAGCGCGCACCATCGCAATAGCGTTTCCCCTTCCTTTTTGCAAAGCGGTAAGTAGTTAAAAGGAGAAGTGGTAAGAGATAGGTAGGTAATAAAATGCAATCGTAACGACGTCCATTTAGGCAATAAGTTTTTTTTTTATGAACTAAAAACAATTACTTTGCTCACCCGCGACAAGTGCAAAATAGTTAATCTGTGCGGCAAATGTATGTTTTCATGGAACACCTCCGCCTCCACTGCTACTCGAATCAACACAAGCCACACAGACCCAACTATCAACACCACCACTAAACTAAACGCTGACGCGTTTCGGCACTCTCCACGAGGCCATTATCAAAGCTAAACACTACAAAAACCGTTCATCAAGCAACCATTACCACTACTGACACGTGACAACCATGTACTCAATTTAGTTAATGACAAAACCAAAATACCTACTAATATTTTATAAATTCCAAACTACCATTTTATTTATGTAAATTCCAAACTATCCTTTTTTCATTTTAATTTTCGCTAGGTACCTTGTTATTTCTAAACGAGTACCTACGGTAAAAAGAGACGTTATGTTCTCATTATTACCATGACACATTATTAAAATTAGAGCTAAGTCGTAACAAAGGCGAAGAAACTAAATTAACTTGTTCATTAATAACAGTACCCGTGTTGTTGTACCTAATTATTTATTAATTATATAGGCATGATCATCCAGAGAAATCAAACTTTGCCAAACACTTATTTAGAAACGAATCATTCGTTGTTAGACTCAGATACGTACGAAATAACATTATTGTGAAAAGGGTCTGCGGCTTTCGGTTTTAGAACAATTAGAAATAATTAGATGATTAACGAACAAGTTAATTTAGCTTCTTCGCCTTTGTTACGACTTGGCTCTCATTTTAATAATGTGTCAAAGTAATAATGAGAACATAACGTCTCTATTTACCGTACTCGGTTAAAAATAACAAGGTACCTGGCGAAAATTAAAATTAAAAAAGGGTAGTTTGGAATTTACAAAAAAGGGTAGTTTGGAGTTTATAAAATATTAGTGGGTATTTTGGTTTTGTCATTAACTAAGTAAATTGAGTACATGGTTGTCATGTATCAGTAGTGGTAATGGTGGCTTGGTGAACGGTTTTTGTAGTGTATAGCTTTGATAATGGCCTCGTGAAGAGTGCCGAAACGTGTCAGCGTTTAGTTTAGTGGTGGTGGTGCTAGTTGGGTCTGTGAGGCTTGTGTTGATTCGTGTAGCAGTGGAGGCGGAGGTGGTGCATGAAAACATACATTTGCCGCACAGATTAACAATTTTTCACTTGTCGCGGGTGAGCAAAGTAATTGTTTTTAGGCCATAAATATGGACCTCCGCAAAGTAACGCCTGATTCAATAAAGTTTTTTTTATTAAGAAAATACATTTCGTTTCATAAATATTTCACCAAACCGCGACACAAATTTGTTGGTGAACGTCTCATATCAAGGTCCTCTTGTAACACTGCAAAGCCTGGAGACAATTCAATGCTTCTTGGATAACATTGCTAGGAAACCGCAAAACGCTTCGAATAAAGAACCCAATGGCACAATCTTGAAAGTATCTCCTTTATTGTAAAAAAAAGTAAGTACCGGTTGACGACCGGATAGCCCAGTGGTTAGAGACCCTAACTATGAAGCTTGAGGTCCCGGGTTCGATCCCCGGTCGGGGCAGATGTTTGTGTGATGAATACGAATGTTTGTTCTCGGGTCTTGGATGTTTAATATGTATTTAATAAGTGTGTTTTCCGTTATATAGTACCCATAACACAAGCTCTGCTTAATTTGGGATTAGGTCAATTGGTGTCAATTGTCCTATGATATTTATTTACTTTATTTATTTATTCATTTAAGTACCTACTTAATAGACTTTGTAAAAAAAGGCGCAGGTTCTAAGCAATTAGAACCAGCGCCTGTTTTGAAATAGGTTAAAAAATGTCCCAAAAAGAAAAGGAAAGATGTTCTCTATTGCCTTTTCCTATTATTCATAAACCTATTTTAACTAAAATTCTGTTAAAGAAGAAGACAAAAAAGAGGCTTGAGTGACGTTTATGAATAAGGCCCCTTAACTGTTACACTTTGTACCTAGTAACAGTATTGATTCAAGTCGCTCGAATCGAAATATTACTACATGTACAGTCGAGTTCCCCAATATCTGTACAGCCAACGGTTCATAAATATCTAAACACGGAACGTATGTAACTGGAAATAAGGTCTGTGTATAGATATATTTTTGAACTGTTGACTGTTTAGATATTGAAGAACTCGACTGTAATAAAGTTAAACGCCAACCTACAGATTCAATATTTAAATTTTTGTAGGTTTTTTTTTGTATCAGGGGTTATTTTAATTTAATTTTGATTTCTTCCTTTGTTATGATTAAATTGCTTTTATTTATTATTTTTATATGTATAGTATGTTACTGGCCCCCGATCATTATCTGTCTAGCAACTACTCATTGAGACCATTCTAATGAGCCCAATCACGCTATATCATCAGATCTGCTGTAAGTTGCCGAGGAGTTGGGTATCCCGCAGACTACTTGGTGCTATAAAAATCAGGCAAAAGTTACCATATTGTGGTGGAAATACAAGTACGACCGAAGTAACGGTACAACTAATTTTAAAGGTAAGATCCCTTCGTCAAAGAGGAAATAAGCTGATGATCTTCAAACAATTCAAAAGATCATCATAAATTATAGCGTATATAGAAACGTCTTGATCGCGTCAGCTTTAAAATACAAAAAACTCATCAAAATAGGTAAGCCCGTTTCGGAGCTATATTGCTACAGACAGATAGTACACACGTATACACATACAAAGGTTATACTTAGGTAAAACACCCCTCTTTTTGAGTTAGGATTTAAAAAACCTGTTCTCAGAAACAGGAAAGCCAACAGCGCATCAGAACAAAATTGCTGAAAAAATCAAGGTTTGCTAAATTTTAAGCTAGATTTTACCAAGATGACATCGAGAAAATCACATAGGTGTACCATCGAAAAGCGAGTAATTAGATTGTCAAACTAGGAATATGTTATATCGATCAGGTTTTTCTTATTTCGTTTAGGCAATTTTTATGTCGCTTCGTTCCATAACGGAATTAAAAACAGCATCCAAATTAAATCGCTTCAAACGACAAAAAATTGCTGTGACTGTCATGAAACCCGGCTCTAAAAACGCAGAAAAATTGTATAGTTCCGAATATGTACAAACTCCATATTGCCCATAGTGTCGCTTAGCCATTAGCCTTTCACCCCTCATATAACGACGCAAGTTCAGTTTATCTCTATGCATGCTTAATATTGCTATCATGATCAGGCCTTCGAAATTTTGAGCTGTGATGCACAATTTTAAATGTACAGTCGAGAAAATTAATTCCTGACCCACCATAGAACATTTTCATAATAAACGTCATAACGATTTTCCTTGTCAAGCTACGCGATGTCACTATGACGTTTACTGTGAAAAAGATCCATGGTGGGTAAGGAATTAATTTCCTTGACCGTACTAGGCATAGAATAAAGATACAAAAGAATGCTAGCAAGCGTGCCGCCGAAATGGACGACAGATATAGTACATACAATATTTACGGTTGCCAAGTAATGAAAAAATTACCCCACAAGTATATTATTTATTAAGTAGGTACTTAAGTCAATCACTAAAAATAATTCAGTGAAACATATATATTAGGTGAAAATGTACAAATAACAGTAAGAAACTCTACAAAAGTTAATAAGTGAAGTACTGTTGTCTTCCCTTTCTTCCAAAGCAATGTTGTGTCTACAAATTTTTGATGAAGGATTTGGCACATAATTGATTTTTCCCGTAGCTTCTATCCATTTTCTAAGAAGGTTTGGGTCAGCGGGAAATCTGAAATTTTCATAAAAAAGGAAATGAATTATTTGATATATTACGAATTACCCTATTGTGGGGTAAATTTTTATTCTAGAAACTAGCAACACTAATCTTTGAGGTTATAAAGCAAAAATATCAGAAATATAGCCGAAATCTAAGAAATTTAACAAAAATGTAACGCACATTATTAACAACCATAAAAAAATAACTACATTAGTCATTGAAGTAACAGAATATACGAGAATAAATTGTCTACTTACGAATGAAAAGACAACCCAGTAACCTTCCTTCTAATATCGCTTTTACAGCCAATAACACTACACCGCGCCATTATCACATATGTAAAAGCTAAAAGCTATCACCGGCCACTTTTAAGCGCAAGTAAATCACGAAATATTTTACAATTTCAACTTTTAAACGTGAAAATCAATTAACTGCTTCCGTTCCTTCCGACAAACGTCAAAGTTTGTTTGAGCATTGCGAAGCGCAACCTTGAAAAACCCGGCCATACGATGAGGAACAGAAAATAGATATCTTTGTCTCTTTTAGCCATGAATAATTGTGTATTAAGTCGTCCTTTTTGTGTGTGAGTGAGTAAGAAATGTCCAGCGGTCTATCTCTTTCTCTGTCTACGGTACTAGGTAATGCTATGAGGAATAATGCAATCATGTAGAAAAAAACCGGCCAAGTGCGAGTCGGACTTGCGCACGAGGGCTCCGTAGAAAGATGTTAACGCTTTTCCCCAGTATTTTAAGAAGTCCAGTTTTAGCAGAGCCCTGCTCCTAAGCAAAATGTACGCAGTGTGGGGTCAACTTATATTGGTCTGCGAAATCCATAAACAGACATAAAAATTTAAGATTTTGGGAAGTTTTTGTATGGAAACCACCTTTTTAATGACTTTATCTTTTGATTGCGGTCTTGAAAGGTTGATTTTTTCACAGCTCTATAGGACCGCAGGCTTGAGTATTTGATATCAATTTCAGCATGCTACCTTCACGCGCTCCAGAGAAAAAGGGACTTGACAGACAGACAGACAGACGGACAACAAAGTGATCCTATAAGGGTTCCGTTTTTTCCTTTTGAGGTACGGAACCCTAAAAACTTCAGTACTTACGAGTACTCTGATTTTGAAAAGAGAAAATCAATTTTTTTTCACGACTGCCCATTTTACGTTTTCAACAACGTACCTACCTTAGGAAAATGGCAGAATGTTGTTTATAACACTTTTAAAGTCGAAGATTCAGAGTTTGTCGGGTTCCCATTTTGTATGAGAAATGCGACGCTTGGTCGTGAAAGTGTTAAACGAACGTTTTGCTTGGAATGTCTTGCGGTCGACGATAAACAAGGTCATAAAGGGGTCTTTGTTTGGTTCCCAGCCGAGTATGGCAGTGGCATACGTAATTGGAGGGCTAGTAGAGGAAGTTATAAATCAATATATTATATAATAATATGCAGGAGGTTAAGATATGATCCACATATTTGGATGACTTATTTTGACTGAAGAGGATTGACATAATGCCCGGGAAGATGGTCATGAGTTGCCATTTTTTAGTTTTTGTCATCCCCCTGTAATTGCCCAGATTCTCTCCAAGACTTTCAGTTGTATTATGCTTGTAAAAAAGGTTTATCTTGCCATGCTCCTTGAGTATTATTTAATTTTTCTCTGCGTCGCCGTGGTTGTTTTATTAACTACTAGCTGTTGCCCGCGACTTCGTCCGCGTAGATTTTGGCTATCGCTATCCCGCGGGAACTAAGTATATAATTTTCCCGAATAAAAAGTAGCCTATGTTATTCCTCAATATTCAAACTACCTTCTTACCAAATTTCATCTAGATTGGTGTAGTGGTTTTCCCGTTAAGAGGTAACAAACAGAGGGACAGAGATACAGAGTTACTTTCGTATTTATAATATTAGTTAGGATACACAGATTGTGAAATATCATTCATTGTACGACCCAAAAGACGACAACTCGGAAATGAGTAGGTACGGTTAAACGGAATAGCCTACCGTAAACTTGATTTAAATTTTCTTCTTATTTATTCTTAAATTTAACATATTTATTTTCTTACATTGTTAAGACCCATTCATTGGTAAACTCGAATTACCATGTTGTTCCCTGGAAATGACATTTTATGCATCTCACGACGTCTGTTATTATTGCCTTAAATGCTATGCGATTGTTACTAATTAATTACCGCATTCCGATCGCATATATCGACAGCAACGTATATATAATATTAGAAGTATCTACATAATTGCTGGTAAAAAAAAGTAGTTATGCAGGTGTAAGGACGCAGGAATAGTAAGTACATTATGATACAAGTGTGCTAAGTTGGTCATTATAGCCGAGGAGTGTAATAATCAATGCTCACGCGTTTCATACGACGTTTTTCAACACACTTGCGAGGAAAAAAATTATTAATAGTAAAAATTTACTAAGTATTCAACTGACCTATGTTGCCAGGTATTGGTTATTCGGAGTTACCTTTGAGAAATTTCCAATGTCTTTTAGTGATGGCACCTTGGATTTGTTACTGTGATAAAAGTCCGAGTATTTCTTTTAGATCAGTTAAACTTCAATACGTTTTGATGTCGGTACCAGTTTTCGTCCGTACAATGCTTTGCAAAATAGAGTATAAATATCTAAGTATTATTCACCACAACGAACTATACTTGTACGTGTTAGCCAGTTTAATTGCATAGTAGCCTTACTCAAAGTGTGCTCCGTGGAGCCCTGGGGCTTCGCAAAGAGTTTGTGGGGCCTCCGCGGTGTTACTTGGCCACAATACATTTTTTAGGAGGACAAGTTCAGAAAATAAATACAATTAAGTAACTAATTAAAATATTGCGTGATTACGATAGTTCAATAAGCTGGCTATAAACACATTTACAGAAAACGTTTAATACTTACTTGATTGATTATTTTTACTGTTCTTCCTTTATGTAAAAGTTTTAGTTTTAGTTCATCGGTTAACATGTATTTCTCTTTGGATTTAGAATACTAAGCAGAAGAGGAAGTAAAAAAGAATGTACTTTGTTATTATATCTGTTACTGACAATAGTTAAAGCATTATGCACATATACTTACCTACTATCACACACTTATTGCAATGCTTTTTTTTTACAGCCAACTACTTTTTGAAAACCTCTAGCACGAGTACACAAGTCATCGAGAAACGCAAAACAAGTGACAGGAAAGCAAAAGATCTTGGGAAAAAAAGTTATCTTGACTTTGTCTTCGATGACGAAGTTCCTGAATATGTATGGGACTCATCCTCGTGGGAAGGTTCTAATACAAGTAACTCTGAAGGTGAAGAAAATAAAGCACGTAATAAAAAGCATGCAAAGAACAAAGCGAAATGTCAAAAAATTAGTTGTGAAGAAGAAGCTGTCAGAAAAGAAGAAAATAATTAATGCAAGAAAGCTGGGAAAACAGTACAAAACGGCAGGTGGTCGTATAGTTCCAAAAAAAGAATTGAAAAGTAATCCCTGTGCAGTGGCTAAAAGATGTCCTTATAATTGTAAGGACATCCCAGAAGAAAAAAGGAACAAACTGTTTTAACACTTCAATGGATTGATTAACTTTACAGAGGAAGCGTGACTGGTTAGCTGCCAAATGAGCATAAAAGATTTGCCAAAGAGAAAAAGAACCAATGATGCTACATGACGCGAGTATTCTTATCTATACTTTATTAACGATGGGGAAGGACGTCCACAGGTTTGTTTGAGATTTCTATTAAGTACCTTAGATGTCACTCAAAAATTTATTCATTACATTTTAATAAACTGGAATCTACGTTCTGGTAAGCAAGAAATGAGAGGACAAGCCGAGCCCATTACATTGCTAAAGCAATTCATAATGAACTTGCCTGCTGTACCTTCTCACTACTGCAGACAAGACAGATAAGACTCAGTGTATTCTTGCCTAGTGAGATGAAAAATATATCAAAACTTATATGAAAACTATTAAAAAAAACAACAGCAAAACAGTTTTGACTATGTTGGTGAAAAAGTATTCAGAAACGTATTTTCTAATGATTTTAATATAGGTTTTCATGTGCCTAAATAAGACAAATTTAGTAAATGTATCGCTTACAATGATATGATGAAAATGAATACACTTGACGAGAAAACGAAAGTTGAAAAAGAAAAGCACGACTTGGAAAAGAAAACATCAGATAAAAGGTTTAAATTCCACAAGGTTTTAAACAACACTTTGCGTGTCTTTCGACTTACCTACAGAAAATCCTTAATACGCCGATGGGGGGAAATATGCTGCTGTTCTATTCTAGAAAGTATGCTGTTTACAATTTAACATTTTACGAAAGTGTAATTAGAAATGGATACTGCTATACCTGGGGTGATAGCGAGGGAAAGAGAGGTGCTAACGAGGTTGCTACGATATTAATGAAATACATAGAGAAAGTCGATAAACGAAATGACGCGCAAAATATACTATTTTATTGTGATTCGTGTCCAGGCCAAAATAAGAACAGGACTGATCTGGCAGTATTACATTATGCACCACAAAAATGCGTTAATATATTGACAATACAGGTTAATTATCTCTTGCTCGGTCATACCATGATGCCAGTCGACTCAATGCATGCAGTGATTGAAAATAGTATGAATGCCACGGTCTGGGCTCCGTCTCAGTGGGCTACTGTATTTCAACTGGCAAGGAAGAATTTTGGTCCTTATCACGTGACGGTACTGGATCATGAGAATTTTTTAGGATGTGATAAAATTGGTAACAATAACAAATATTTCAAGAGAAATTTATCGGAAAAAATTAGTAAGCTAACCTCTGTCACCATGAAACTTAATAGTAAACAAATAAAAGTCAAATATTCCATGCATTCAGAATCCCCGATTGAAACAATAGAAGTTACGAGAAGTTTAAAACCGATCTCCAAAAATTTATAAATCGAAGCTGTCTTTACCCGAGAAAAAGTACACCGATCTGTTACAATTATGTAATAAGAATATAATTCCAAAACAATACCACTCAGAATATAGAAACATGCAGTCTATAAATATTTTAGAAGTCCTGATGGAGTTTTGAAAATATTATAAGTAATTAGATTATTTCTTTTATAAATATTTTTCACTTAAAGAAGTAGTTTATTTTGACTTTATCACTTCGCCAGACTTGCAAATTATACACCAAACACCTGTATTAAACTTGCAAGTAGCACGTGGGAAACGATGCATTCAATTAAGGTTTTAAGTCTATATACTCATCTTCCATATAGTAACAGATGTTCTGTTGTGCTTTTGCTTATGTTCGTATCGATTTCACTTATCTCTTAATGCGTTTTATATGATTCGATGTCTACATCATACATTATATTCATTTTAGATAATTACCCGTACCAAAAAAAACATCTTAAGTCACTAGTCGTTAGCTGTTTTTCCAAACCTTTGCAAAGAAGACAATTGTCTAACGTGCAATTTATTCTAAAACTAGCAAAGATTAATACATATAATAGTAATGGTTTTGTAGATATCAACATTACTATACACTCTTCCATACTTCACTTTTTAATATAGATAATGAATAGAAAACAAGTTATGATTTTTTTCCTTAAAAATAAACTTTGATCGGCTCTCCTGAAAAAAAATGCAAAATGCACGTTAGTCAATTAGCCTTTCCAGCGTCGAAGTATAAACTGGTATCCTGACGCTTTATACTTATTTTGACAAAAAGTGGTCAATATAGAAGCATGTAAGGCTTTATTCAGCAATTTCATCGTTTCTTTCCTCAGGGCCCTTCATCAAAAAACTATTTGCTAAATGGAAAGTGCGGGCTTTACTCCTGGGGCGGGTCTATGAGAAAACGTAAACCGGGGGAAATAAGATCTTTTTTTACACATCAAATCCTATGAAGTGTCGTAAAAAATGAAGTGACTTTTTTCTATGGATCTATGAATTAAACTCAAACCGACCGAAATGAAAAAAGTACCTAACCTTAAGATATTATTTCATACAGCTCTGCAAAAGCTCCTACGACAAGACATAAAGTTTTGTGTAAATATCCATAAAGCTCTCATTCATATTGTAAATTAAGCATCTTCTCATTCCACTCATTCATATAACTTCCCCTCACGTACGCATAACTTAAGCATACTTTCGACTGAATGACCCAAAAAATGCATAAATTTTGGTTTTGCCTAAAGTTATGACAGTTATTTCAATATTATTAAGAGTTCATTATCATTATCATCTTAAAAGATACTGCCCAAAGAATAACAAAAAAGTATATAACCCTAAATCCATAATATTGTTTCAAAATTATCTTTTTTTACAATACTTTGTCACTCGATTTCGATACGATAACGTCAGGATACGCATGATTCGAATATTCGTACTCGGGCCTCTGTTAGCTACTCGACTGTTGAGACGCTTACGTCAATTGGTGAAATTAAGAAAACTGTGCTTGAGGGTAACTTTAAAATGATAATGACTTCACAATAAATCGCTTCGTTTTGTGCTGTTCCTCTTTATTGCGTTTAGAAACCGTACCTTATAGGTACCAAATTATACACCGTTGTATACGAGTACAATGCTTTTTCTACGACTAGGTAGGTATTAGATAAAATACAAAATTAAACAGAAAAAACAGATAGTAACGATTATAGATAATAAGGGCAACATTAGCAAATATTGTTGAGAATACCACGTAAAAAATGAGTGTGAAAGCCGGAGGTAGCATGGACATTGATGAGACAACAACAGCAAACAGGGATGCAGAAAATATAGAAAAACTGTTCTCAATACTTGACATTATCATTCGGGCATTAGGGACTGTAGGAAGACAAATAGCAGGGGAACTTGAGAACTTTATATTTGATTTGGACTACTCGGATGAAATTGCAGCAGTACTCATGACTTTATTGACTTGTCTAAGGAAAGAAAAGCATGATAGTGTAGGTCACAATCGTTTTTTGAATTACACTGCAAAAGTTGGAAGTGCAGAGTTGTCTATCAAAGACCATGTTGACTCAGTTAAGTAAAGGAAGCAAAAATGGAACTAGACTTTCTGTTAGCTACTCTAATTATAGAGATTTTCATTATTCAAAAGTTTTTTCTTGTATTATTTATGATAAAGTAGATTGCCCTGTTGAAGGGATACTTCAATCTGGTTGTGTCTGCAAATGATAACAGGATATTGACTGCGATTACAATAGGTTTTGCCCGTCCTGGATTACAAACTCGTAGTTATACAGACCAACACGCAGATTTTTTTTAATGTTAATTTTTCGTAAAGTAATTCTAACATATTCCTATAATTTTGAGACTAAAACATTGTCTTTGCGTTAACTTATTCACGAAGTTTAGCTCGGTTCTACTAACTTTCTTTGCAACTTACATTCTTCAAATGAAACGAATTTGAATATATATACACCTGTATGTGTCCCACAAAGTGTCAAACTAAACTCCAAAGACAGACGGCACACCTCCAGGGAATATCTGATTCACATCTGCGTATATTATGTATGTATCGAGTATGTTTCGTGATTCATTTTATAAGTATATCATTTTGAACTATGCAGTTCTTAAACTTTTACGGTTTATAGTATACAAAAAAAGGACTCAACATATAAAAGACATAAGTACACCCTTTTAGTCATCTTTCTTTTCTTCTACTATTTACTTTCATTTTGCCAAAAAATCCTTTGTTTTGCGTGGTCCAACACGCGTTTCGCTGGTTTATTGTTTCATTATCTTGAAAGTTATTAGATGCTATTACAGTTATTTTATTAGATGAACACTGAAAAGAAAAGTTATAAGACCGATGGTGTGCCCATAGAAACTAGAGAGTGCCTTGATAGGGCGTACTCCTCCTCGACTTAAGGATTGTAATATAAATTACGACAGACATTATTACGGCAGTATCTATGTTGATAGAATTATATCTAGGGAAAGAATTTCTCCATCCAACAATATATTTTAGTCTATAAAATTAAGAAATCCCTTTATACAGATAAACCGCACAAATGCCATTCTATTCCCAACGTAAGCACCATAAATTATTTTCCAACGACACGTAAAGGGTCAAAAGATTGCTGAAGCGTCAGAGAGGAATATTTTTACTTAAAATAGTGACGTGAACGGGTTTCCATTTAAAGCTAGAGAGTTGGGCATCGCGAAAATACTGACATTATTTTTATGATCCGAGAAAAATACTTTTTTAACGTAAGAAGTGGAAACCTCCCACATAACAGGTACACTTGCTGAAGATTTTTTAGTGTGCGAAGATGGCCACTCTGACAAAATAATAATTTTTGCCACTATCATGTGTAGAGACCTAATAAAAAACCTTGATGGATCATACTACGCAGATGGCACATTCCATTCGGCTCCACGTCCCTTCTATTAATTATTTGGTCTCCACCTAGACAGTAATTCAACAGAAAGTAATAAGTAATATTGTTCCTGTGGTCTACGGGTTACTACCAAATAAAGAAAAAAAAAACGTACACTCGATTTTTTCGTTTACTGAAAGAAAAGCTGTTTGTGAATATTACCCAATTCAAATGTGACTACGACTTGGGAATACTAAATAGCGTCCGTGAAGTTTTTCTATACGCATTAATTACTGGCTGTTATTTCACTACAGCACAGCCCTGTAGAAACAATCCAAGAAGTTAAAACTTAATAGAACACCGTATGGTCGAAAATTAACCAGAAAAGCTGCTCATTTGCCATATCTACCATGAAACAAAATAAAAAAAGCGTGGCTGGCCATCATACAGGACAGCCTTCATACACCAGTAGTAACGAATTTCAAAAAATACTTTGAAACCCACTGGGTTCAAAAATTTACGATTGACACGTTTTGCTGTTCGAGAGATAAGTTTCGCACAAATAATGCCATTGAGGGATCGCTTGAACTCAATGCTGACAAAAACACCCAATATTTTTATTTTTTTGAAATGTTTTCCACATTCCCAATTTGTCCGTCCAGTGACCTATTATTTAGGTATGTTTATTTTCATTAAAAATATTTGAATTTACAAGTCAATAATGTAAGTATACCTACACAAATTTTAATGAATTATGTTTTTTAATTACAATTTACAGCCGCAACCCTAAATTTGCCAAAAGTTAGTGGAAATACTTCAATCAACATCTTTTTTAATTGGGATTGTCTAAAAAAATAACTATGCTTTTTAGGGTTACATACGAATTGCGAATGCGGATTATTTGCGAATGTGGACGAATTGGTAATGCGGACGAATTGGGAATGTGGACGACTTGGGACTGTTGACGAGGTAGGAATGTGGATGAGATTGGAAGTGGACGATTTTGGAATGTCGACAAGATAGGAAGTGGACGAGTTGGGAATTGAATGTGGACGAAATGGAATTGTTGACGAGTTAGGAAGTTAACGAAATGGGAATGTGGACGAAGTGAACCAATGCAAGGTAGGTGTCATTGTTTTATGTTTTCTGTTTTTATTTTACTCTTATTTCAATACATAATAATATAAACTTACGATACCATTTGTATTATTTACCTATATTGAAACCCTGCACCGCTTTTAGAATCATGTCCATCTTCCAACGTAGCTACGTGGAAATGTATAGTGTTAAAAACAAAATTATTTAAAACAAACCCGACTGCAAAAACAATTAACTAATAACACAAATCGATTGTCGTGAGAATTATTAAAATCCGCGCACGCGTTCGGTCTCTCGAGTACCACAAAGGAACAAACATGCATACATACATAAATACACGCTATGCAGCTGATAAAGACATTACCCTCCTTTGCGTTTGGCAGTCGGGTAATAGGGTTCCGTACCTCGAAAGGAAAATACGGAACCATTATAGGATAGGGTGCCTGCCTGCCTGCCTGCCTGCCTGCCTGCCAGTCTGTCTGTCTGTCTGTCTGTCTGTCAAGACCCTTTTTCTCTGGAACGCGTGGAAGTAGTATGCTGAAATTAATATCAAATACTCAAGCCTGCGGTCCCTTGAAGCTGTGAAAAAATCAACTTTCTAAGTCAACGCAATCAAAAGATACAGTAATTAAAAAGGCCATTTCCATACAAATTGCAGATTTCCAAAAACCTAAAGGGTAATTCCAGATGTCCTAGAAACTTGAACATACACTTGAGCGTACATTTTGCTTAAGAGCAGAGCTCTGCTAACACTGGACTTCTTAAAACACTGGGGAAAAGGGTTAAAATCTTTCTACGGAACCTTCGTGCGCGAGTCCGACTCGCACTTGGCCGGTTTTTTTTTTCTTATTTGTCTTCGAACCACCGAAAAAAGTGAGTGTTAGTTTGACCGTTAATTCTAATGTTAAAATAAATGGAGTACGGGTCACGGGTACGGGGTACGGTACGGGGTACGGTACGGGGTTTGTAATTTTTAAAAACTTACGAAATGTATGTATGTGTGCATATGTGTGTATGGGTTTGTAGTATGCATGTGTGTGTGTAGTGTGTGTGTGTAGTGTGTGTGTGTAGTGTGTGTGTATGTATGTATATGTGTGTAAGTTCGCGTGTGTAGTGTGTGTGTGTGTGTGTGAATATATGTGTGTGTGTATTTATGTGGGTATGTATGTGTGCGAGTAGTATGTGTCTGTATGAGCGGGATGAATGTGTGACACATATACACACATACACGTGTGAGTGTGTGTGTGTGTGTTTTGGTGTATGAATGTGTGAGTATTTTAATGAATGTGTGAGTGAATTTGCACAGTGGTCTTTCGGGGAAATGGCCGTAGTAGGAATTTGGACAGTGGCCTTTCGGGGAAATGGCCGTAGTAGGAATTTGGACAGTGGTCTTTCGGGGAAATGGCCGAAGCAGGAAAGGCCCGAACAAGGAAATGGCCGGTGTAGGAATTTACACAGTGGCCGTCTAAGGAAGAGGCCCTAGGTGACCGGATTTGTTTATTTTTGGTATTTTTATTTCACAATTTAACCGTTAAGGAGTTGTACCTTCCATCGTCACCTCATCAACACGAGATGGTGACTAACAGACGCAAGCACTTGAATAGCTTGCGAAAACATATGAAACACAATGCCTCCCATCATCAGATCCTGACTTCGTGACTTTCAAACAAAAAAACTATCTATTCAACTTACCTAATGTTTATTGACAGGGGCAAAATAATAATATTTGTTATAAATATGTTTTCACGTGCATAGCAGTAGGAGAACCAAAACATTCTTATGCTCACGTTTCTACCAATAGCAGAAATCAGTATAATTATTGTCATCGTGCTCCTACCGGTAGGAGAATTTAGTAGGAGCATGACGCCGCACAGAGAGACACATACCCTATTGATTCATTTGATTGAGCGAACTAGAGTCAAAGTTTCCGAAATTAGTTTCCGGTACCTAACTAAAGCCAAGTCTGAGGATAATTAAGCAAAATCCAGTTACGCTTTATCTGATTAGTAAAAGCAAGAGACAAACTAGCGCTGCAATCGGATCTTTGTCTTACAAATTATATTATCCGCCCATTTCACAAAATATTCGCAAGCCGTCTAACTGGTTGATGAGATTATTCAATTTACATTGACGCTTAAATCATTCATTTTCAGGAAGAAAAAAAATCAGATTAAAAAGGGTTATCGCCAGGTTAAATCAAATTAATCATAGTTTCAATGCAATTCAATGGTATGTGTGAAGTTCCCAATCCGTACTGGGCCCGCGTGGGAACTATAGCCCAAGCCCTCTCATTCTGAGAGGAGGCCTGTGCCCAGCAGTGGGACATAGAAAAGGCTGGTGATGAATCATAGTTTTATTTTACTCGTAGAAAAAATAATTTCAAGCACACATTGCGTCATAAGAAAAGCACTACCCGCTAAAACTAACTGATATCTGCTACAGGTATCCCCATAACCTAACTATCCTAATCCTAATCCTAACTAATATTATAAATGCGAAAGTAACTGTCTCTTTGTTACTTTGTTTCTCGGTCTGTCTGTTTGTTACCTCTTCACAGGAAAACCGCTGCACCAATCTAAATGAAATTTGATAAGAAGATAGTTTGAATATTGAGGAATAACATAGGCTACTTTTTATTCCGGAAAATTGTATAGTTCCCGCGGTATAGCGATAATCGAAATCTACCTTTACAAAGTCGCGGGCAACAGCTAGTTTCCTATAAAGTCAATGGTAAAATCACTTCACCCAAGTTCATTTACGATCCTTTGAGGATATAAAAATTCTTTTCTATAATTTCACTGATTTTAACACTCAACTGCTCTAAACTTATTTTACATAATTTCATTTGTTATAACATTCATACTATCGAAAAGTAATTTGCTATAAGTTTTATAAAGTATTATTAAAGTACTACGAGTACTATGTGCTCGTAGTTAAAGTATTACTGACTATAAATGACAAAAGCTCTAATGTTTTCTGCGTATAAAGCGAGCGAGCAAGACGGGTGGGTCGGAGCAGAAGTGTTAAGTAAGAAGGGTGAAGTTAGGTTCAGGTCGATGTTGGGTTTTTTTTTAACCGAAACGAAAAAATTAAACACAATGGTGTTTGATGTTTATGCAACCCGTTATTGAAACCACCATAACGGCCATAAAAAATATACGCTAAGATGATTACTGGATATTCTGAAAGTTCGAGATTTTAAATGTACGATCAAATAATTGTTATATAAAATGCATTTTACATATTATAAATCTATTCGTTTGTCTCGCTAAAACTCGAAAATGGCTGGACCGATTCGGCTAATTTTGATCTTGAAATATTTCTGGAAGTCCAGGGAAGGTTTAAACGGTGAGAAGATATGAAACAGTCGTAAGCAAAATATTAAAAATGACAATTTAGGTTTCCCGTACAAACTGTTCCTACCTGTTAAATATTTTGAAGTTCGTCCCTTCGGTACGGTAAACTCAGGTCCCTCCAAATTGCTTTAAAATAATAGGTTTCGAATCGACAACATAATATCCACAACATTCGGATTATCGCGTAAGTAAATGATTTTACATTAAAATTGCAAAGTAAAGTTACAAAGTTGATCTCCGTCATCTGTCACCATTGTCAAATATTTATACCTAGATGCATTTAGAATATTATTTTTGAAAGAGTATGTATTCGGATTATCACGTATTTAGATAAAAAAAAGTGCCAGTTGGTTCCTCTTCTTCTTTCGCGTAATGGCGGCTTCTTGGTCTTGTGCCAATGTCAGTAAATATAATAAACACGTAACACCAATTGCAAGAGTAATGTAATATAAAAAAATCAAATTCAAGAAGTAAGCTTAAAAATTTGATCTGTTATTCAGTCACAATTATACCGGTTGTCATTTTAATATGCCAAGGAGAAAACGATCTGATTTAATTAAAAATAATAAGAATACTAAATATCGCACTAGCACCCAGTAAATGATGCCCGCAATCTGGCAGCAGTTGTTGACATTATTACTCCAATGACAAGACTTTTATTTCTGTTGGAATAAAAATCAAAAACCTTTATTACAGAGATATTATAATGTTGTGGCGCGGACCACCTGATCAAATTCTAACTGCCGCTCAGAAGGTAAGAGCATGCATTAACAATAAGAATCATTGTATTGGTAATAGGTAGTGTAATAGGTAAGGTTTACAATAGGTAAAATAATAAAACGTATTTCATATCAAGCGTTTTTTTATTGATTAAAAATAATGACTAAGATTAACGTTTGAAATGAGTATCTTTCGCGCAAACCTCAAAAAATATTAATTACTCTTTGGTCATGCTTTAGTGCATGACTTATCGATCAATCTGACGGCGGAGAAGGCGAACCCGGCATGCTGTTAGGACTCGGCTCGGCGGGATGTGACGGCGGCATGCCGGGAGGCCCCGGCATGTTGTGCTCCTGGCTTTGTTCGATCATTACCAATTCTTTAAACTCTTTTGGGGGTTATATTTAAATCTGGAAAACTTACGCCATCTGAGATAATGATGTTACAAGTAAAGATACGTCATATACTTACAAGACAATTGAAAAACATGTTCCGAACATTTGACATTTGTGCGCAAGTTTGGACCTTACTTGAGAGAGATTGTGGCCAAAGACACTACAATTTGTAGGCTTTTCTGCGCTTCATTTTCGGCGTGCTGGTGACATATCTACCTCTTTTATAGTTATAATATCATTGATCTGAGACTGATGACGTTAATAAAGTGACAAATTTCTGTTTCGATAGTAATTTGCACTTCACTAGATTTTTCTGTAGTTTAGCCCTATTCAGTAATTATTTTTGTTCGACTTCAGTTATGACCACATTTTACACAATAGTTAATGCAATCCGCTGATATTATTTTGCATTCGTCACAACGAATCAAATTGTTAGAACAACTAGGACCATGAACTTCGGTTGTCCATTTTGGACCATGAGTTTCGGTTGGCCGCTCGATCCATTTTTTGCAGAACGGGCAATGCATGTTTATATTTAATAACATTAAAACGTTTTTTTTTCTTAAACAACTTTTAGACTGATATTACCTTTTCAAAGACATGAATGACGAGTTTACATCTCGCCACCAGCGTGTCGTATGCTCCCAGAGGAAGGACTACGGATTAGTCCGAAACATGTCGGTCTATACTCGACTGACATACGTGAGTGATCCGTTTATTTCACTATGATTGAGTGTCATGGTAGTTTCATGTTAAAACTGACATGAATGACATTCTACGAGAAGTGCTTGTAACAGAATAGCTGCATAAACCGTGACGTGCAAAAGAGACTCTATTGTACAGTAAAAAGTATTTGATCGGTATTGTCAGGCGTTCCCATCTCCTTATGTTATAATTATAATCTTTCTCTGTCTACGGTTATAATGCTCTTAGTTGTCAGACTATATTATTATATGTATATATTGATTAATAGATGTAGGTGGTACGAAGTTCACCGGTCATCTAGTCTTATATATATTGACAATTAGAGACTTTGTATTTAGAGCTTTTAAATGTTATAGAAAATGAACTCAGGAGCAAATGGATGATTATAGCAAGTGATTTTATAGAGCCTAAAATTATATATTTTAAATTTTATGACGTTTAATTTTACACGAAATAAGGTAGACACATCTGTTACCACTGAATCATTCTATTCTGTTCATAGGCTAGTAGGTACATACATAAACGTCATCACGCTAATGTAGTAGTAACAACACCTGTTTATTATGGAGTACTTACCTGTATGTGAAATCGCGCGATCAGATTCGCGGCGCGCAGTGTGCGTATCGCTGCCGCTGGGTCATGCGCTCCCAGAGGAAGGACTACGAATTACTCCGAAATATGTCGGGCTAAACTGGAGTTACACAATACGTAAGTGATCCGTTTAATTTCACTTAGTAATTGCCAAATAAAATGAGTAAACATCAAGCAAACCTACGTTCTGTTGTAGACTATCTGATTGCAAAAATAATTGTATAATTATTTCGCTATTGCAAAGTTTTGCTATGGTTTTCAAACAGTACAAATTCTGGAGTTAATAATATTGAAATACAGATCACTTATCGAAGGGAGTCTTCCCTGCGATTGGCTGCGACATCCCTTTTGACCTTTTTTGACATCGTTATCAAACGTCTTTTGATCCCGAAATCTTTTAGTAAAAAAATCTGAGACGTTTTGGGATGTATGTATAAAATTAAGTTATAAGGGTAAAATATTAAGTTTTTTTTAATTGGTGAGACTTACCTCTTTAAGGTAACTATAATTCTACTGTATAAGTAGAGTATACTGTAAAAGTAGAGCTATAATATTCATACAAAAAGTAAAAAAAAAATCTTTAACTAACTTATTTTAAACCTAAAAATCTACATATATCAATATGTAACTATAATTAATATTTCAACTAGGTAAGATCATAATTTATATTACATATAGAGTAAACTTTTCAATTTCTTCATCATTAATATTTTTATTGAGCATGCCTTTGTTTGGCTCATAAAAAATATAGTATGACAGAACAGATTGAAGATTGGAAATAACTCAAACTAGTTAAATTATGTCGTTTTGTTAATGACTAAAGGTAACAAACAGTGCATGTACAGCTGGAGAGTGGTAGGATTAACTATTAATACGGCGGAAGCTTGAGTGATGAACCTTGCAAAAGATACCACCTACCTGCCCCATCATACTACTACCTCGTCTACAGTTTCGACTGCCACGTACACTGCTATGCCTCCTTAAAAACAAACTTTGTAAAAAATTACATAATACGTATTATAACTAATATTTTACTGATGGTAGGTACTTCTTGTTACCTGTTAGTACCTAATTTTTTATTTAATCTATTTACACTTTGAATACCAATGCATGCATTTTTTTGTAAGTTTCGGTGGCACATTTGTTTGTAAATTCAATAAAGATTAATACAATATTTGGTGGCCACCAAAACTGAATTTCGCCCACATACTCTAAATTTATGGACTCGTACGTTCAAGATCAGTTGCATAATTATACAATAAATATTCTCCAAAGTACGACTGTGACCAGGTATTTTTTTTCAAAGTCGGCAGCTTTAATCTTACTTTGGCGATTTTAAGTTTCGGTGGCATAATTAGGTTTAGGTGACCCAAGTTTTGCCACCAAAAGCACCAACACTGAGCCACCTAAACTGAAAAGTTACAGGGGAAAAAATGCTAAAATTTTGTGAGTTAAGTAGTTTAAGATTGTAATGAATGGTAATAATAGATTACACTACAAACTAAAACACTATTTAATATTATAATACTTTCGACATGAAAAATAAGGAATTTGTCTACAATTCGAGCCGCCTAAACTTAAGAATAGTTGAATAAAAAGCCACCATTGAGGTTACGTGCGTTATGGCAGAAAATGCTGCTTCGCAGTCGTACCGTCACTCTACGCAAACACGTCACTATATAGTTCACCACAGCCCTAATTGGGGTATAGCGACTCGACAAGTTCAACGCCATTTAATAAACAGCTACGACATGATGAAATTTCGCCCCCGGAACTTAAAAGTTTGTCTGGACAAAATTTTGTTCCCAAGTTATGTGTATTTAAATAAGTAAAATAATAAAATTATACCAAAGTTTAAAGGCTATGATTGCGTTAATTGTTAATTAATTGCCTTATTACAATCAAACTTAAAACAAGTGCGTTTTAATAACATGTAATTTGAGGACACGCTACCTTATTCTTGAATCATTTTAGTTCTTTTTTTCCCTTAATAAATAGTTATATTTACTGCAATATAAAAATTTAGCCGTTAGGATATTCACCCTTAATAATTACTCAATTTTACCATAGGAAGTAGAACTACTCTTAAAATTTAATTTGTAGAATTCGATTACTCCCCAACAGACAGACATCGGAACAGATGAAACTTAAATAAAAGCTTGTAAAAATAAAGCTGACTTCCTGCATTTTATTTAATATTATCTTTTTTCTATCAAGTAAAAAAAAAACTTAAAATAAAGGTAAAAAATATGTCTTAAATTGCCGTCAAGGGGGGTGCTTACGTTGTTTGCCTAGGGATTCATTGAGCGAAGTATTGGCTAGACCTGTGGTCACAGCATAAGACGCGCCCAGAGATCTAATTTCCTGTATTCTTGCTGCCTAGTGCATCATACATTGTTTTACAGATCTGAACTTGGCTATAAGTTCTTGGAAAAAAGGCAAGTTTTCCGATGTCGTCTAATTGCCAAAAATAATCGACTTTTTCAAAACTAAAAGTCCCCAGAACGCGTTAAATGATCAAGACGTATCAATATAAACGATCGAGCTCCGCGAATTTGCCGTATTATGACCGCATAAATTTTATAGCCGTGCGACCTATAAAAATGGCGAATTATCAAACTGGGTCGGAATTACCCACATAAATTATTACGGTTTCGAGGGGTTAGTGCTGAAAGTTTAAGGCCGATAGTATACTAAAAACCTTAAAGATTACTGGAGAACTATCTTTAACGGACGTTATTGTATGAAATCGGAATAACTAGGCATAGAAGTGCCTACACTTGATACTCCCAAGAAAACGCGAGTCGCCTATCTACTGCATAACAATTTGAATACCAAACACAGTTTACCCTCATAATGTTTCAATGCGCTTGCTTAAAAAGACATAACTAGCTCGCGACCGTTGCCTACTTGTGCGTGAGAGAAGGCAAGGAGCGCATTAATAAAAAATAAAAAAATGGCATTTTCGTAGGAAAATAAGAAATACATATTATACCGACGACTAATTATGAATTGCGGAAGAGTTTTTGCAATTACCTGTTTTCACTCCGACGTTTCGAGCAGCACTGAGTCATGATTCGAGAACTGGTAGCGTACTCGTCAACTGAGTGGCGACTATCGCCATCGAGAAACTTCATATAAAATTTTAGTATTAAATACACACACGGGCGGCGCTGTTCCAAACGTCATACGAATTTTCCCGATAACGCTCCACTCGATTACGTTACGTAGCATTCGAATACTCGTGCTCTGGCCTTTGAAAAGTTTTTTTTTTCTAGGGTCGTTTAGTATCTTGTGGTATGCTAAATCTAAGTTTGCGACCTAGATTTTGAATTAGTATAAAAATTATATGTTCCAAAAGTACTTACGAGTAGAAATAGAGATTACTTTAAAACAAACTTCTGGTGCAGAAGACGAGACATTATAGGTGCTTACATAAATTATCATGTTCTAGCGGCCATAACTTTACACCTAATGTGATTTTTACTTTTAATTTACGCAAATTATTATATTTTAAAGTTATAACTATATCGTTCGTGTGGTTACACAACAAGTTAGTTTTATTATACTCCATACCTTACCTACTAACTAACTTTCCCGGTAAAGTAAAATTATCCTCCATCACAAATGCATATAAGATGAAATAAATAAACTTGTTTATCCATCTTTAATTCACCAAATAATTTTTAGACGTTGAATAGGTTATCCGTAACCGAATAAAAATATTCAAGATGGAATCGTTTAATTTTCATTCACAGAAAAAAATCAGGCACTAAAGCCATGGCTTTACGCTAAACTGCTTTTAGCGCAGTTAAATTCACTTATCTGACTCATTACAATGTTAATGGATGTATTGATTGGTGAATTGTGAAAAAGCTATTTCAATGCCCATAACACGTCTTTAACATAAATATCTTTGTCGTACGTAGTATTAGCTTTAAGATAGTAGGTAGGGATAGGTAGTTAGGTAGATCTACTTATTGAGTACTGTATTATATTAATTAAGAACATCAAAATGGCGTTACTCAAATGGATTAAGTACAATGTATTTACATAAAATAAAAGACACTAACATGTTTTTGAACACTAACCTTCACACGACACTTAATACAAAAAAAAATTCGCTGTATTGGAAATGGCCTAAGGAGTTTTTTTCTAGCGTTGGTGGAAGCTGTGAACAAACCAGTCCTATTATTTTCGCAAAATGTAGGGCTAATTAATGAGTTGAGCATACGAGTGACAAGATGAATCCGTTTAATTGAGGTTTGGCGTTCATTCGTTACGAAGATTACAACAACAGTTTCCATTTTCTGGTCACGTAACAACCTCTCGTCCGCAGAATGTGCCTGCAGTAATGACGGAAAAGTTTGTCAGAACATCCAAGACCAATTCGGATGCTGCATTAATACTAGCCTTATTGCTACTTACTCCGACTTATTAATATATAGACAACTAAGATGTTTGATAAAAAATTGTGAATTCTGTGCAGTTTTTTAAGTTTTATATATTTTTTACCTATGCCTATTTTGTTACCTTCAAGTATTAACTATAATTGTTTTTTGTTGTATGTTTCTTGTTTCTTGACACTATTTTGACATAAAAAAAAAGATATGATTTTGGCCAGTTATTTCATAAATCAGTTTTTTGTCTCTCCTGAAAAGTTGGTAAAATGCACATAAAGGAATTGACAATCTCACCGACGATATGCTTTAAACTTAAACAAATCTTTAAAACTGTGTAGTGTAAATGCATGCTCCGTTCACCGCACATACCTACCGAACTCGAAGGGTGAATATTTAAGCATGTACCTTCCGTCAAAAGCTTGATTAGTCTAATAGGTCCGGTAATATGTATAAATGTTTTCGTACGGGAGCCGCTAGCAATTACATGTAGAGAGGATATGTTGTAAACGTTGCGTAGGGCAGAAATTGGTCGGTTAACGAGTGCGAGTTGTAACTGGTGGAAATAAAATATCCCCAGTAATAGTGTGGGAGCAGTAACGAAGTTCCTACCGCTAAACCTACAGTTTAATTTTGTTAGGGAACATGAATTTAAGGGCCAACTTACTGCGAACATGCTTAAAAATTTCAAAATTGACACTAATTGAAATTTAACTGTTATTATTCTTACTTCACGACCGGATAGTTCAGTGGTCAATAATCTGATTACATATTATCCTTTTCAACGCTCTCATATTTGAATGAAGTGATCATTCACACGCCAAGAGCTGTTGCCTTATCAAAAATGACGAATCTCGTAGTGCCGTGCAAAACATTTATCGATAAAGTTTACTAGCCTCGGTAATCATACTAATCGTAGTACGAGAGTGAGTGCTCATTGAAGCAATCTTATTGACATTGACGTAAGTCCTTTAAATGGTGACTTGGGCGTGTTGCTGTGAGTACAACTTATTTTACTAACAGCAACACGCCCGAGTTATGGCATAAACGAATTATTACATTTATTAACCAGTAAGTAATTTTGTTTTGTTCTACTTACACTGCCCTTGATGACGTTTGAAAGAAATGGTATACAAAGTATGTCAAATGAGTAGGTATGACTACAGCAAGTAAATATTCTCAAATAAAATAGACGTGATAATGATAAAATTTTCAATAAATAAAACAACATATACCTACTTATACAGTTTATTTTTTTACAATAAAAAATGCCGTTAAATATGTTTTTCAAGGACATTCATCACGGCAATCCAAAATATTTCTATATTTTCCGGTGAAATTAACAAGAGCATTTTTCTTATGTTTGATTGGCGATTATTACACAAACAAGATTGTGCGTTTTCATCTTCGATTTCGTCAAAAATATTTAATTCTTCGTTTTGTTCAAACTCGTAGTCATCGCAGTCTTCACTTTCCAAAATACGAATTAATTCTTCTGCAGTAGACATTTTTTTGTAGATATCGAGAGCGAAAGGTCCACGACAGAGTACATGACAGTTACCCACTTACTGACATAATAGTTAAAAATCTGAATGATAGACAATTGCATTGATAAGGTTATAAGTACTTCTTGTAAGGAGTTTCTCCGCCTCTATTGCAAAGCGGAATTTACACCTATAAGTTATTGAAGCATGTTTTAAGACAATCTCTTATGCAAGAAAAAGATGCAGATAACTGCCACTTACTCATAGTTGCAGTACAGTAATAACTTGCAGGTGTAAATCTTGATTTTATCTTCCTATACTCTTTTGCAGAAATGTAATGGATCTCATAGGTAACAAAACGGATCAGACCTTTCCATTTTACTAATTTTGTTTCTTATTTACACCACTATGCCATCACTAGTACAGACTATTTACCGTCAATGACGTCATAGGCTAGCCTTTAAAGTGGTTGTTGGCGTATAAGGAACTATGATTTCCCACGATCATAGAGAAGTGACTGTTACGCTATACAGATATATTTTTATATCGACAGATCAATGTCAGTAAATTGTAATTATTAGGCTTAAATTTTGTTTCAGTAGATTTATATGCTAAGACGATGATTTAATTAATGTTATAAAATAGACAGGGTTACAATTATTGTAAAAGACACCATCGTAACAATATTTTCACAAAAATCAAATATAAATAATACAGATCCGGCGACTGCACTAGCGACCACTTTATGGGCTGTTGGCGTATGGGACACTGACATTATTGCGTCAAATCATATCCAAAGAATAATCCCGAATTTTTCACAGTTTGAGCTGTCCAAACATTCGTCAATTCTTATAAGGAACAAAACATGAATTAATGTAAAATTTAAGCCAGTAAAAATAAAGCAAAGCAGGTCATAATAGATTTTATTCATGATCAAAGTACAACTTTATTCCGACCTTTTTATGGGTTGTTGGCGTGGTGGGCACGACAGCACTCGACCACTTTAGTGGCTCTCGGCGTTGAAAAGGTTAATTAGATCAGATAGATAGAACCAGTTTTTTTTTTATTGAAGGTTAAACTTGTCAGAAGAAACGGAGACCGGATAAATAGCAAAACTAGGGAAGGGTTTAAGAAAGTCAATATTTAATAACTGAACTGCAACAGTTAAGTAGCAGAACATTTAATGGACAAAAGCAGACTGCCTAGGCTGAGGCAAGGAGACGTTACAACTTTAATGAAACTTACTGTCCCTATCAATGCTTTGTCTTATCCCAATGCAATCCATTTGATATCGCTTAGGCCTGTCGCACATTGACAACTAAACGCGACCATTAGTAGCGAGCGCGGGCGACTCCTGCAGCTTGTGGCTCAACCGCGGCCACTCGAACACTCGGTTAGCGCCGATGCTATACAACATGTATGAAAAAACTCGTCCGCAGCTTGTGGCCGCGTTGAGTGGACGCGACTAGTGGCTCAATGTGCGTCAGGCTTTATAGAAAGCCAAAATGACGGATATCGGTCTCTCAGTTGATGAGATGAAAAAGACTAAGAAAGCTCTTGAAATATAAACTATTCCGTTAGTTACATAAGTCCCGTTTTTCTATGTTAGTACTTACATACACCCATTAAATTAAATTAAACAATAATATTAGTACAACACACTCAACACAGACCTAAGCAAAAATGTCACTATAAAATATAATGCAACCAAACCCCCCGTCTAAAAATGTTTCATCACCCCGTGGTAAGGATGTAAGGATCCCAGAAATATATCTCAAAAAGTGTTTGGTTAGGAGATGCCTCAAAAAAAGCAAAGAGGAGAAAAAAAAGTGACCCATTTCTGTGCCATAAGGAAAACTGTTATTGAAGAAAATTGTATAATGTCTTTGATAAGTGTAGGGAATAAAGACAAGATTGAGGGTAACGTATTCTGGAGCAAGTTTATTGAAAAGTGCGTGGAAGAATATAAGAAGAAGATAGTTCCTGCCACAGTAAATCCAAAGACTCTTTTGAGCAAGCTTAAGGATACAAGACAACCAACATCAGGGCTCAAAGAAGCTCAATGGAGAGTTAAGTATATTTTTGCCAGATTGCTACGTTTTCAACACTGAAACCACAGGTACAAAAGATGCTGAAATGGTTGAGCTGTTCTTCAATCATGTAAGATCACAGCTGAACAGTTTATAGAGAATCAACTATTGAACGAAAAAAGCAACTTGAATGAGCCACTGATACATGAATTAATTGACTTATGGGACAATATGCATACAAGAAGAGCACTTTCAACTTCATTTCAGGGTCACCAGAAAACGAAGTTTCAGAAATTCTGGAGGCTTTAGGTGTTCGAATAAAAGGGAAGGGTTAGCTGAAAAACATGATTACGGTGACTGGGTGGCAAATGCAGAGTTGACAGCGACTCCTCCCGATGACGACCACCCAATTGCCAGCTTCGTGGAGCCAATAGCTACCCAAATACTAAATAATCTTTTAATGAACAAGGCCGGACTATTGTCATCTCGTGGACCAACTTCTATTCCAAATTATGTGGAGCTTATTCAAGCGATACAGGAAACAGTAAGAAAAGAACAAATAGGTAATTATGTTGCTATATTTCTTATCCTTGCCAGCTTTAGTGCTAGAAACGATCAGGATTCAGATAAAGGATCTCGAAGGCTTCGATTAGTGAGTGGTGTTGTAATTCGAGCAAAGCTCACGCAAGCATGCAAAGGTCGAATGTTTCAATTATGAAGGAAGATGCGTGCTTACATACACCACCCATCCACTGTTTACCTCTATCAACATGTTAGGTTGCATGACTCTTGAAAATCCCCACGTTCCGAAGAATTGCACTATGAAAGAAGCGATTACTCGGACTTACGAGTACTAAATGGGAAAGCGCTGGATTCTTGATAGATACATTGAGGTGTTACGAGGGCGGGATGATAAGTAACTAGCCTAATATAAAAATACTTAGGTTGGCGTAATAAAATTGATTTTATTTTTCAACATACTCTCCGTGTACCTCTAATCACTTGTTCCATCTTCGTTCTAAAGCTGTAATGCCCTCCATAAAATGACTTCTTTCAAGACCGGCAAAATACTCTTCTACGGCGGCTATAACTTCATCATTTGTGGCAAACTTCTCTCCACCCAAAAATTTTTTTAGCTTGGGAAAAAGGTGGAAGTCTGATGGTGCTAGATCAGGCCAATAAGGTGGGTGGAGCAGCAAATCATAGTTCAATTCGGTGAGTTTTGCCATAGCCTTAACACAAGTGTGAACCCTTGCGTTGTCTTGATGGAAGATGATTTTTTTTTTCGCTAAACCTGGTCGTTTTTGCGTTTTGTTTTTGTTAAAGCTTATCTAAAAGATTAGCGTAGTATTCTCCGTTAATAGTTTGACCTTTGGGAAGGTAATCTATAAACAAAATTCCATTTGCATCCCAGAAGACAGAAGCCATCACTTTTCCAGCCGACTTTACAGCCATAGCTTTTTTAGGAGCCGAACACCCAGATTCAGTCCACTGTTTTGATTGAATTTTTGATTCTGGCGTGTAATGGTGAACCCATGTTTCATCCATGTTTATAAATCGACGTGTAAAATCAGCTTTATTTCTCTGAAAACGATCCAAGCATGCCTTCGAGTTTTGCACCCGAATTCTTTTTTGATCGTGCGTAAGCAAACGCGGCACCCAACGGGCGGATAACTTTTTCATATTTAATTCGTCACTTAAGATATGATGTACTCGTTCTTTCGAAATACCTGTAGTGTCAGCTATTTCAGATAGCTTCAATCGTCGATCTGCTAAAACTATATCATGTACTTTGGACACCGTTTCCGGTGGTGACGATTTTTTGGACGTCCGGGGCGGGCTTCATCTTGGACACTTGTACGGCCGCGTTTAAACTCAGCCACCCAGTTTTTTACTGTGGCGTAAGAAAGAGCACATTCACCCAAAACATTCTTTAACTCTTTATAAATATCAAGCCCCTTCATATCCTTCATATAAAGAAACTTAATCACCGCTCTTAGTTCAATTTTATCCATTTTGAAAAACAACAGACACAATGTATTTTCAAATGCCAAAAAATCAATAATATATTCAAGCCACCAAATTCAAATTTAGAACAGAGATAGCCAGAGACATATTTTTAAAAATGAGAAAGTTCTTTTTTTAATTAATTTTTTTTAAATACCTAAGGCTAGTTACTTATCATCCCGCCCTCGTATGTTTGCAATGATAGGAAATTCATGGGATGAAGGTTATTTTTCTTGTCTGAGAAAGTAATTCGTGGCTCTAATGAAGTATTTTTGCTAACTATGACGTAGATACGTTCTGTAGGAAGACCACTGAGTGCTTATTGGACAACGCTATATCGAAGCATTTCCACAATACCTTGTTGGACATCTTGGACTTCTACGCTTTGTAGTTTTCCGGGTTAGCATTTTGTGGTAAATATTAGGAACTGGGAAACACTGCTGATCACTGGAAGATGGAGGTTGGGATGATCAAGATAGTAAAGTTCTTAACCATCAATTATTGTAGCGCCTCTGTAAGGGGTAAGAGAACTAAAAATATTTATTAAACATTTATGATTAAATTACGAACAAAACACATGCGTTTCGAACGGATATAAAAATCATACAATTACTAAGCGTGCGAGGGTCGTTAATATATAGCTGCTGCTAATATGAGGTCGCTGAGAGCTGGCATGTCGCCAGTGACTGCCGGTATAATGCCTGAAGTGCACAAGGAGCAAATCAGATCACGTAATTCTAACTTCGTATGAATGGTTATGGTATGCGGATATTGTCGTAAGAACATGTTTTTGCCCTCTGCGACTGATGCGGTAGTCTGTAACACGCCAGCAAACACATTTATGTGACATTGACATGCTGTAACATCGCAAGATTAAGGGCTGTCGGTTTAAGTGTTTGTTCCTCAAAGATAACCAAGTTAGCTAACCAGTAGTCAAAAAGTAAGAAATATACTGTCCAGATAAGTGGTTCATAAAACAATCTTAGTACGTACATAAGTTAAGTATCTCACTGTGCCACTAGCTCAATACCGACAAATTGATGCAGAGGCTCCGGATTGTCGTGTTTCTTCGCAGCGTTTAAAGCTTTCTACCCACATATTATCCACATAACATAACTGATACTCCCAACTACGTGCATGCTGTAAACAAGCGCCCCTGACGCTTATGTCGCGTTGAGTGGGTAGTTTCTGCCTGCGGCACCGCCGCAGCTCCCTGCTCCCTCGCTTCTCGCTGCCTCATTCATGTTAAACATGCTAGGGCTTAGGGAGCTCTACTAGTTGTTTGGCAGATTTAGTTAACTTCCTCTCTATAAATAATTTAATAAGGGTTTCGAAACAGAACATGCGTAGGTACGTAAGCTATCCGAATCAATAAGTTGTACCTACAACTAAATGTACCGACAAGCAATATCGGAATGATCGACTCTTGAAAAGTGAAAATATGTTCAAAAATTTTAATTAAATATTTAGTACCCGAATTTGTTCAAAAGAAACAAGTAGTTGGGCATTTTCAAAAACCTTTTTTCCAAAGTTGTCCTAATTTTTTCCATAGAAAATTTATTTGTCAGTTTTGTGACGGTCCATATAGAATGGATGTAAAAACGCGTCACAAAACTGACAAAAAATTAGGGACACTTTTTTTTATTATTAAAATAGATAGTCCTCGTGACTCTGCGCAGAAATAATCCAAAATTTGCTAGGTTATTCAAAAAAAGTTAAAGGTACACAGTTTTTTGAAAATGCCCAGTTTCATGAAAAGAAAATGAGTATAACTAAATATTTTACTTTATAAATTTGTTTTTGTGGGCACGGGTTTGCACATTATACGAAAATAAAACAAAAGTAAGCTCACAATGCAAGTGCTCATAAACACCAAAGAGGAAATTCGTGTTGTAAGTGGCTATTTTCTGCACCCGTGCGTACTTGTTACGTTCCTCGTTACTCACTTGCACATATTATGCCTAGCAAACCATGCAAAAAACATAATATTTTTGAAATAACTTCAAATTATTAGTAGACTTAAATCATTATACACATAATTGAAACGTTGATTAGCCAATGTCGACTAAATGCCTCTGCTTGTTAAGAGCACTATTGAAGCTTATGTGTGTTATGGTCAAGTCAATGAATGGGTGTATTGGAAACAGATTAAGTATCTGTCATCTCAAGTGCACTAACAGGCAGAGTGCATTGACCACATTTTGTTAATTCGCGTTTTTGCCCTAAATGACTGTATTCATTCATCAGTGCCTTACAAACATGAGTGAAACTGTATTTAAATTTCACGTAGCATATCTGTATAACTGGGGCCTGCTGAAGGGTTATGTAAGTTCGGGTAACGGACCTACCTATTTCCTATTAAGTTACATTATATTTCATTTCATAATCCACATGGTCTAATTCTATGTCAATTTTAATGCCACCTTAACTCCTTTTGTTGAAAAGCAAAGTTTTTCAGCAATACCTAGCTCAAAAACAGTGTATATGATCATGTTGAAAAGTATTTTCTTTGAAAGTATTAAGCGTTACCATTGCAATTTTTTTAATTTGTTTTTAACCTACGGTTTAGAAGATAAAGGGAGGGGGGCTCTATTAACCTATGGTTGAATTGAGAAATGATTTTACATGTCAAAGTGCTTGATATTGAAATAAGATTGATTTTTGCCTAACCTGTAGAAAAACTTTTATCACTACGCCTATATGTAAATAGTTCGCCTATCACGAGAAATGAGCCTTGAAAATCTCTCTCTTTTCAAATGAGCCCTGCTCCTTGGCAAAATGTATGTTGTGTGGACTTTATATTGGTCGTTGACATAAACAGACATAAAAAAATAGGTTTTTCAGACATTTTTAATCGGTTCTGCTATAAGAGCTAACTTCATGTTAAATTTTAAGAACTCTAGAACAACTGGAAGTGCCCTTTAGGTTTTTATAATACGGCATCACGGTCTGTCAGTCTGTCTGTCAAGACCCTTTTTCTCTGGATCTGATCCTGATATCAAATACTCAAACCTGCAGTACCTTGAAGCTGTGAAAAAATCTAATTTCTAAGTCAAATCAATCAAAAAGATACAGCAATTTAAATGGTTGTTTCCATACATACTTACTACCGTAATATAAAAACCGGGTAGGTACTTCCGATAGTCCTAAAATTTTGAAATTTGGTATGAAAGTAGTTTTTAATCAAATACAAGTGTGAAAATCTTAAATTTTTGTCTGTCTGTATGCAACCAATATAAAATTACCCCACTCTGTGTACATTTTGCTTAGGAGCAGGACTCTGCTTACACTACACTGGATAACTTAAAACATACCCGGCAAAGCGGGAAAATCTTCGAGACTCCATTTCCATGATATACAAACTATTTAAATCACACAAATTTGTGTGGAACCCTCGATGAGCGAGTCCGACTCACACCTTGGCTGATTTTTGTATTGGCGTTTGAAACTAAAAATGTCAGGGCTTTATCAACTTTTCTGAGTTGTCCCTAGTTATTCTAAGTAAACTGTGACGAGAATATTTAGCTACCTAAGTTGTTTTTTTTTTAATGTATGACTTTATGCCGAAAATTTCTTTACAAAGCCACAAAAGGTACTCATGTTACTTCAATGCTCAAACGATTTTCGACGGAATTGAAGGAGAAAAAGTCAATAATAATATTGTGACTCAGTATGTTCTCAGCAACGTTATTGTATAACACTTTTATTGAAATAGATTTGGCGACTAAGGTACGATAAAATTATTTAAATTAAATCTACAAAAGGTATGCACTTTTTACTGCATTGCAAACGTACACCTAATTTTTGAGCAATATAATTTCAAAATTTGTGGTTTTTGAACTTTGCGAGTTTTCTGGTAGTTCAAAATTTACTGCGTCAGTAAAAAAAAACGTGCTCACCGAGTGGGACATTTCCTAGGCGACTGAATTAGCAGTTATTGTTCCGTATAAATTTGGTCGTTTACGGATAGGTTAGAATTTGTATGGAAGTGACAAATGCCAAATCGGCTTCATAGAAACTCTCCCACTGTAGGCTATTTTTCTTCCACACTACTTACGGATTAGTTACGAACGGACGTTACTGTAGACTGCGGAATGGTTGCAAGTTTAGGTTATATTGCTAAGTAAAGTCTAAATATGTGAATATAGTTGTTGTGAGACAACAAAAACTTACCGTTCGTTTGTCACTATGCTAAACAGACCTCAGTAGAGAATGCTCAAAAATAAAGGACAAACGGTTCTCTGTAGACTTCTTTGAGTGTCTGCAGGCAGACTGAATTAAACAAGTCTGTGACCGCTTCTGGTTTCAGAAACTGGTTTCAAGAGGCATAAGTTAAGAACGGGAGAGACCGCGTTTTTAATTTTCGTTTTAAAATACAGTTGTGGATTGATAACAACTCATTATTGTTTGTTGAAAAAGAACCGTTTATTTACTAACAATATGCAGGTAACCTTGTAGAGCCTAAACTTTATTGGTTAATACTAATTAGAATGCAATTTACAAATTTATGTCGCCTTATTATGTCGCAGACATAAATTGTTGCCGCTTCCGCTATATCTTATCAATAGAAATACAGAGTCGTATACTTAGATCTTTTGTGAGTTCCCATTGTTTGCACAGGCCGTCTTCAAGGACCAGTGCCCTAAGCACGACTTGTCGAATCCTGCGTTACGTTACGGTTATCGTATCGAGATCGAGAAATCTCATACTAAATTTTAGTTCCAAATACGCTCACGGGCGGGCGCTGTTCCAAACGTCATACAAACTCGTTATAGTTTACTATTCGAGTTTACGTGACGCAGGATTCGACAAGTCGTGCTTAGGGCACTGCTTTACAACTTAACTGTAGAAACTTCAATAGGGACGTAAGCTCTCACGGTATGAAGGAATATTTAAATGAGTGCATTACTTTGATCCGCATGCTTACTTGCTATGACGCTAAACTTAATTTATCTATACACACATGATCATAAGTCCTCTATAATAAGTTTAGAAACCGAAAGTAGGTAATGACGAGCATTACAACTACAGTTTTCATGTTAAAAAGCAATACAATTAAAAATAGGCCTCTATTAAAAATTGTCGATACGAAACGTCAGCTCGGTATGTTTGTCTATGATAAAAAAACAGTCTAATGCGTGACAGGTTCGTTATACCTTCGGGTTCTGAACTCATCTTAGAGCATCTTAATATGTTGTAGATAAATTAATGTATGCAACTCCACATAATTAGGTCTTAAAACACTCGTGTGATCCCGTTAAAAGGAAAAAAAAAACACCTACTAAAATTTGATAGGTATACAAGGACTTTTTTGTAACAGCTACTACGTAACTTATTTACATTATTCTCGTGTACCATGTAGATATACCATGACTGTGGTAACATAGTAAAGTTACGTTTAGTAATAAAATTATACCTACCTATTTACCGTACCTATCAGATAACTCAGGAAACTGACAAACAACAATGTGAATACATTGAAGTCGAAATATTAGTTATCAGAAACCTAAATAAACTGTATAATGGAGGGTGAACACACATAACAATGCAATTACTTACACAAACTGCGTGAAACAACGTCCCGGCTGAAACACTCACTTATGATTTGTAAAACTTTGAAAGGCGAAGTTCGAGTTTCTGACAAGTTATTTCCCAGCGGTGGCTTTTATATTTGTAAGTAGACTATTTTCAAAGACGAATGTGAAGTATGAATTTAACATGTTTTAACGAGTCCTTAAGAAGTCCTGTTTGTGTATAAAATCGACATTTATAACTTGCGGCTACACAAACCTAACCTTAGGTATTTTTTAACATAATCAAAATTCTAATTTCCTACCATAATCCCGTACAAACAGACCATCCATCCCCAATAAAACACAATCACAAACAACGTCGCATCGCGGGCTTACACTTTATTAGATACATATTTTGAAACCGTTCCACACGTGCTGAATAATTTAAAATCTTGTCCCGACACGATAAAGCCCTTTGTATAAGAAGCGATGTGGATTAAGGCATAATATCATGCAAATTAGCCCTCCTTGACGTCTCTCGCTCAACCTATAAACGGTGAGCAAAAACAGATGGTTTATTTTCAACGTGATAGAATGTACGATTTAAAAAAGGATTAGTGTTTTCTGTAAATTTCAGTTTGCCATATCTGGGATACAATAAAACTGACTGAGAAAGAATTGATTGAATGGAATCCTAGGAAGTGGTGAAAACGATACAAAAGATAGGGAACAGATGCAACCCAACGAATGCAATACCATCAAAACGTTCTATTAATGGAAATAAATTGGAACGGAAGCGTTTGGACTGTACATATACTTTGTTTTTTGGTCTGAACTTCTTGTTGTTTTTTGATTAAAGTTTTGTATGATCATGAAATAAGCCACTATTGAATAAGTAAAAAAATTAGTACTTACGGATTGTTTCAAGTACCTAAGTATGACCATTTTGCTGTCTTTACCGGGCCAAGGATGCTTATTATATTCAAACTGTTGTGTAAGCACCCTTATTAAATAGCGACATCAAAACCCACCCATAATAATGAGCCTTTCAAAATTCTTGATACAAAATGGAGAAAAAAAATAATAATCTGGCAGTAAGGACGAGAATAGAGTCTTATTTTGCTACATAACTTCAATTCAGTTACAAGCATCGTTAATAAAAGTTAGGAAAACTTATGCGTATGCATGTGCCAAACTTTTAATGAGCGTTGTAGCGTTACCAGCTTACAACATCCTGTTGTGGTCCTTTCACTCTTCCTTTCAGATAGTTGGAGCGAACGTAATTTTGTTACCAATAGTTTTTTTAAAGTTTTTAATTATAATTTTATAATAAAACAAGACGAAACAAAATGACAGTGAATTCTAGTTACAGTTTTCAGCATAGAAAAAATCCTAACTATTACTTTTTTTTAACTTTAACACTCCCACTTAATTAGGCAAGGTCAACAAAATAAACAAAAAAAAAAACTATTCCCACTTAATCAAAACAAATATACGTAGACATAATGAAAACGGGATATTGACCGCAATTACCTTTAAAACCTTAAATTATCCAAATTTTCTAATAAAAGAAGACAAAACAAAAAATAACGTAGTACTTATCCTAGTTACAGTTTATTGCTTAGAAAAAAATCTAGATATCTGTTACTTTATTTTTAACAAAAAAGAGTAGTACCGGTGGCCATTTTTGCCGTTTCCATCATCAGTTCCACTTCAGTCAATGGTGCTTTCCAAGAGCAAAAAGTGTGCCATAATATATATGTAGCGACCCTAGCGCCACACGCGAGTGACGTCACTGTTCTACGTCACTGTTCTTCATCGCGCTAACGAAGTTTCTCAAGTCGGTTGCATAAATACAACTTCCAACTCTCTTCCTTCGGACTTCGGTCCCCAGGCATAACATCTGCCTGGAGAGAGATCTCTCTATTGGAGTCCTCCCCAAACTGGTGACCCTCGACATTGGACAAAAAACGCAACCTTCCAAGACCTACGACAATGACGCAGTCTCACAGCAACGCCAGACTACTACACTGTGCACCACTAGCATGTTGCTATATCTCCATGCCTGGTGTCTACAGTGTGCAACCCTCTCCTACACTGCTACGCACTCCGACGAGGATCCAGACTAGCAGCAACTCATCGCTCCCGCCAGCACAGCGGAACAACTCATCGTTTCCGCCAGCACAGCGGAACAACTCATCGCTTCCGCCAGCACAGCAGAGCAACTCATCGCTCCCGCCAGCACAGCGGAACAACTCATCGCTTCCGCCAGCACAGCGGAGCAACTCATCGCTCGCCAACGAGGCTGAGCAAACCTCGCAATTGGCTCTTGCAAGCGCCCTCACGACGCACAGACTGCGCTCCCACACCGACCTCCGGTCTAAAAAGGGGGGCTGGTGTAGCGACCCTAGCGCCACACGCGAGTGACGTCACTGTTCTACGTCACTGTTCTTCATCGCGCTAACGAAGTTTCTCAAGTCGGTTGCATAAATACAACTTCCAACTCTCTTCCTTCGGACTTCGGTCCCCAGGCATAACATCTGCCTGGAGAGAGATCTCTCTATTGGAGTCCTCCCCAAATATATGAAGAGTTCCTTCGATTTCTACAGTATCCTAACGTCAGATCAAGACCTGATGAAAATGGGACCAACTAGAAAGTACCCATTCAAACAAAGAAAAATCTAAATCAGTCTAGGCGTCTTCGAGTAATCGGGGAAAATACCTACACGAAAAAAAAAAGCTGACGAACTGGGAACCACCTCCTTTTTTCTAGTCGGTTAAAAAAACTGGTAAGCTTACGATCACTCGAAAACGTGGGAGCAATTGTCGAGGCGCTAATTAAATATTGCTACAAGACCGACTTAGCGAACTCTAATCTAATTTTTAATTGTAATAAACGACTTATTAATACCGTATTTTAATGGATAGTGCAGCATTCATTACTGAACACTATCAGCGAAAATTATTCGTTTTTAATATTGAGTTGCGATCCACAACGTACATTTGTAGAATCTAATTTGAGCCTGTTCACACTATATGAGTATTTAGTTCTGTACCCCGCAGTGGTATGTCTAGGTATAGGCTGGGGTGATGATTTTTCGAATCAAATTGTATACTTTATCATTAAGTAAATTATAATCATACAAAACATGTATTAATATATCATGTATGTCAAAAATCTTTAAAAAGCAAAAAGAAACCCCTTTGGTTGTTGCTGTCATGCTGGCATTGCTCTTACTTTGAATCTCGGCGGAAAGTGAAGGGAAGTTTAATATTGCACTCGGTACTCTGTCAGTATGTAGCATCGTGACTTCCGCGGCTATTGCAGATTTTTTTTAGTACTGACTATTGTAATACTGTGTTGTAACCATGCCTAACATACGTGCTGTATAATAATGTTTAATAGAAATCACTTCTGTTTTGTTTTCCATCGTTTTGATTTAATCAAGGATTAACAAAGCGGCTCTGACTTTATTATTATTAACGAGTACTCGTAGTAGTGTGATTTTCGCTGAGTTCATTACATTTACTTTAATAAATGTTATTTGAATGATATTTTATTACGAAGACAGTATTACTATAGCGTTTAGTCTTAATTTTTTCCTTTGTTTCTTCTCCGTTTTACGCATTAATTAATTTCAATTACGTGCTTCACTCGTAATGAAAACCAGAAGAAGCTTTATGCTTAGGAATTTGTTTTAAAAACGTGCACTTGTTGTTTTTAACAAACAAACGTTTCTTATTCCCTTGGAATGATTAAATATTTCTTAAGAATTATTTTATAAAAAATCATTGTACCTTATTAAGTCAAGTTGGCTGGGACTGCTGGGAGTGGTTGCTATGAACGGGGTTTTTCACATCTGGGAATTTACAAACTATATTTGTGCATTGTTAGTGATACAAATAATCACAGATAGAATGAATTAGAAACCTAATCAACTCCACTATTTAGTTCACTTTTCCCCAAGTACTGCAAATAGGCGATTTATTGCCGAATTGAAGGACAATAGGGCAGAAGAAAAGCCTGCATTGAGAGGAAAGTTTATCAAAAGGCCCATTATTGTGGGCGGCTATTGTGTCTGAAGCTTTACGAAGGCTTGTTTGTAACTTAATTTGATTCAGGAAAGAGTAGGAACATGAAAATTTTGTTTATTTAAGCTGATAAGGAAAAAGTGGACTTTTATTTAAATTAAAAGCTTTATGAAAGTCGAAAAATGCTTTAACCGGTAAATTTATTAACATCAAAGGACAAAGCGATCACCTGAACATGGAAAATAAAAAAGTGATATTGCCTTTACTACCGGTTTTTTGGTTATAAATATCCCATGTCTTACTACATATACCTATTTATAGGAACGTGAATATTTCTTTCACTAAGAGTGTAGGTACTAAAGTCTAACGTACCTAAAGGTACGTATGTAGGTACTTATAACCAAATATTTAAGGTCGTACGGGTTACACAATATTTAGGTCCTTTACAATTAACTTAAAATTGTAAAACGTGCACCTAATCGTTATCAAGTCCCTTCATTGTCCCACTTTAGCTCAGGACTGAAATTTGAGACTGATTTACGTGACAATCCATCTCTTGATAAACTGCTATCTGGCGGTCTGCTCATAAAATATTGCCAGGAAACTGGCGTTGTGTCCGAAACTAAATTAAGAGCGTGACACTTGACAGATTTTATTTATAGCACGTAAATTGTTTATGTCATATCAATATCTAAACTGTCTACCAGTAAATGTAGTCACAGGTTGACTGAGTAGATATTATGAACGCCTTTCGCGCTCTATCGTGTAGAACTATTCTAAATTGAAATCTTTACAAGCATACAAGTATTAAATATTAACAGATAAAGTATGGTCCATCAACTTTAAGGCGCTGTCCTTTTTGGACCATTCACTCTTTAAACGCCATCGAAGTAAACTAAGATTGTCATTAATTGTTACCTACACGCCATCGACGTCACAACGTGAAATGCTTATACAAGTAGGTAGATCGTTATTTCACTTTGCTACACCAGCAAAATACTACAAGAAAACGATGGGGTTATGTCGGGCGCTTTCTTACCCACTAAAACCCCCGGGCTATTCCTCTTGGTGGCGGTGTAACGGTATAGCGGTACAACCCGTTACGCCGCCAAGAGGCAGTTATCCGATGTTGGATTGTCCGGTGCCCTTAGCCCAGCAATGACGTGCCAAGAACACTCGGCAAGCCATTCTCCTCGAGGCCTTTATACTGATGGACCACGGGTGTCCCCGTATGCGTCTACCCGACTCGCTTGCGCCTCAGAGGCTGTGAGGGTGAATCCATCTTGAGCTCTGGTTCCGCTGTCAATTTCAGCGGCATTACATACCTCCTCACAGTAGCAGGGCACCACTGCCCACGATCATTCGTCGTGGGCCATGGTTTTAATCACGGCCGGCAGCGAAAGGTAGTAGTGGGCGAAGGTGGAACACACTTACAGCGTTTGCTGCGCCGTATCTAGTAGTGGCACATGGCCTCGCCTCTCTTCTCTTCTGACAGTAGCTCGAGCACGAGTTTTCACCAAGAATCGAGTAGTAACGTACTAACGTAACCGTAACGTAACCGCCATCGAGAAAATACTAAAATTGCATAGGACTAACTTACTAAATACCCTCACGGGAACGCTGTTCCAAAACTCATACAAATTTCCTCGATGGCGATACGACAAAACGCTACTACACGATTTTTGATGAAAACTCGTGCTCGAGCCACAGAACCCTGTGGAACACCGCACATCTCCCTGTCGACCCGAACTTCCTGTGTGGGGTAGTGGATGGCCCTCTCGGAGAGGTATGACCCCACTACCCTATACAGTTATACAGACAGAGCTTGAGCGGCTCCTTGATGGTTTCCCAGGGATTAAAATTCTAATTGCTTCTTTGTTAATAGTAGGTACCTACCTATTTTGACGGCAGCAAAATTGTTGAGGTTTTAATAATTAATAAAAGTTTTAAACGAGCAAAAATAACAGGTCACTTTTTATACAACTTCATAATGGAAAAGACCCGTTACCTTTGCTCATCAGTATAGAATTGACTGAAATCTTCTGTGTACCTACACAAATTTACTATTGATAATATTTTACTTACTAGATTAACCTAATTTTTTTTAATAGAAATCCATTTAAATCTTAAATCGTAAGTACACGTGTACTTACACACTATTTTATTAATTCATTATTATAATAGATACTATTAACAAAGAAGCAAGTGTAGCATGTAGGGTTATTGGAAAGTACATAGGTACTAATAACTAAAGTACAAGTTTGTGTTTATGTTTACGTAATGTTTATAATGCCGCGAAATATCCCCCAGAGTGTTAACCTATAATTTACTATTTACAACGGGCTCAGCGATGGAAATTCAGCTAGAGATGTCGAAGAATATAATACTTACTATCAAATATTACAGTGACTATAAAATATTATTGTTTTAATAAGTATCTGAATAAGCGTAACCAGGCATTTTAGGTAAAAGCTGCTTAGCGCCAGTCGGACTTAGGCAACTCACAGGCCCGACTCACACGCAACCAGTTCTGTTATCTGTTATTTTTATTCATTTATTTATTTAAAACATTACGCTACCATTACCTACAGAAAATCCAATGCGATAGTGTACTAACTTAATTATGTACTAAATTATAATATATTACTTAACAATAAACAAGAAGAATTTCCATAACATAAAATATAAAAAGTCACTTTAGTGAATTCACACAAAGAACACGAGAACAAGTCGGTCATTATTTATACACATTATTTAAAATAAGCAAGGCTCGAGTGAGAGGAGTTTCCTGTGGAGTTGATCGATTTTAGAAAAACATTTAAAGTAACTTTAACTCTACACTGTGTGGAATGATAAAGATTTCGCAGAAACAAAAAAAAAGATTAAGCGTAGATATTGAAAAGTATCCAAAACGAATGTCTTTGAATAATTCATCGCTGGAGATACGATCCAAGCCACCGTGGTGCAATAAAAATGTCGAATTGATTTTTTATTATACTAGCAGGTCCAGGTAGCTCTGCAGCATTAGGTACTTTCTAAATTAACTCTTATGAAGACTTTCTTTTGACGAATGAGTTCTAAAAGTAATAATTATCAAACACTTATTCATTCTTGGAGGTTAGGTAAGACCAATCAAATTGTTCGTAGGTACAATTTTTAGTGAACTAGAAACACGATTTCATTGTACAATACAATACAAAAAGTTACATGCATGAAAATGGCATTTTATTGTTACATGAATGTCATACTCAATCGCATCCATTACGATTAATAGTTTTTTTTTTCTAATAATTAAATACTCGTAATATTAAGTACTTTTAGCGGAACTAAATTGTACGGTACATTTTAAGATGAATTTATGTTCTCATTAGCTTCAATGGATAGGTACGGATTTTTGTCTTTCAGTAAAATTACTGAACTTTAAAAATGTGCTGGCACTCTTATTGTCGCTATACTAACTAAAAAGTATAAGTAGGTAGTTAATATTACTCCTTTCACTCCTCCGCGTGAAAATAAATTTTGTGATAGGAAAATTATATTATTGTGTTATAATAAGTTATGAAATTTCTCACAAACAGCACAAGGAAACTTCTGTAAACTAATAAGTTATAGTAGTACCTAAATACTTACTTGTCACATGCAAAGAACTATTTTCTGCTGTAAAATCCTGCTCCATGCCAAAGGGTTCAAATTTTGGTGAAATTACATCATAAATGAAGACAAAATATTCCAGTGAAAGGAAAACAATTTTCTCGCCAAGGCCAGTTGCGCCATGCTTACCCGGCTATACCCTACAGACTTATTTAATTTGATTTATTTATCGATAAGGAAAAAACTCGAATAAATGCCATATCGTTAGATAAGGAAACCTTGATGCACGAATCTGACCCACAGTTGGTCTTTTTTACACACGACACAAAAAGAGGGGTGTTATAAGTTTGAGCTCTGTATCTGTGTGTCTGTGTACGTCCGTAGCTCTTAAACGGATAAACGGATTCCAAAGCTAGTTTAATCGAGATTATTCTTAGCTAAGTTTCATAAAAATCAGTTCAGCCGTTTTTGAGATATTAATATTACATAATATGTATTATTATATTAGATTAGATTAGTAATCTCCTTGGTCAGAAATATATACAAAAATAATGCTGGCTGGTATGGATTTATATTCGTTTGTTATTCTATTTTCAAAATGTATTACATTCATTTGTTTATTGCATCACGTTTATTTGTCTCCTATAATTGTTTCAAACATGTCGGTAGAAAAAGTGAAAATGGATAAAATTGAGCAGCGTGCGGTGATTAAGTTTTTGACTAAAGAAGGGAATACGCCTTCGGAGATCAGACAGCGTATGTTACGTGTGTTTGGCAGTTCGTGTTCTTCCGAATGTTATAAAGTTTTGGTCAAAGCAGTTTAAGTTAGGTCGTGAGAGCCTGGAAGATGATCCTCGTAGCGGAAGACCAGTTTCGGCCGTCACCGATGAAAATGTAGCCAGGGTGAAAAAAATTATATTAGAGGACCGACGAGTGAAGCAGTGGGAGATAGCTAGAGATGTGGACGTCAGTAAAGAGCGAGTCAATGAAATAATTCATGAGCATTTGAACATGTCCAAGGTTAGTGCACGTTGGGTCCCCAGAATGTTGACTGCATTTGACATGGAGAGGCATGTCAAATGTTGCGAAGACTTTTTGGACGTGAGTCGAGGGAAAGAGGAAGAAATAATTTCTAGAATTGTAACATGTGATGAGACTTGGATTCGACAATGGGACCCGGAAAGTAAGCAAGAGTCGTTACCGTGGAAATTCAAGGATGAGAAGCCGCCTCGGAAATTCAAGGTCTGTCCATCGGCAGGTAAACTTATGGCTACAATCTTTTGGGACACAGAAGGGATTTTGCTCATAGATTATTTACCGATGAAAACTGCAATGAATGCTGATTATTACTTAAACTCACTATATCAACTAAGAGAGATAATAAAAGAAAAACGGCGAGGTAAACTAAGCAAAGGAATTCTGATTTTGCACGATAACGCACCAGTGCATACCGCCCGCACAACGAAGCTAGCAATTAAAGACAATGGTTTCGAAACCATTCCAGATTTAGCCCCCTGTGACTATTTTCTGTTTAGACTTCTCAAGAAAGACCTCAGGGGACGAAGGTTTATGACCGATGACGAAATGAAGGCTGCGGTTACTGACTTTTTTGACGACAAACCGAAAGATTTTTTTTTAATGGTTTACATTCAATATTTGAAAAATTTAATAATTGCATTTTACTAGCAGGGGGCTAAAAGTATTATCAATAGTATTGAAATGAAAATTTTGGTGGGTTTTTGTCAAATTCAGATCCCAAATGTGAGAACCCGTTGATGACTTCAGTATGGCTAATTCTGGGAACCCGAATCCGGGAGCCCATTGATATCTTGAAAAGTGAAGATAAAAAGTGCTAGAAAAAAAATAATTAAAAACCCCAGACATAAAAACCTATAAAATGAAAAAAAATCGTGGCCTGGTCATTTAATTAGGAACTATGTTAATTTTTCGAGGTCGGATGCCATACGGTGGGCTTACGAAGAGGTACGGCACTCGACTGCAAAAATGTAACATATGCAGTTCCTAAGTAAAGAACCAGGCCCAGAAATTTAATTTTTTAGTTTTTATAGGTTTTTTATTGCATGAATATCCATTATTTAAATTTAACGAATTTTTGAAATTAAAAATAGTAAGAAGTTTCGCATGTAGGGCCATCGGGTAAGTTTAAAATATTTATTTGAATTATAAGGATCTCTGTTGTTTTTTCGCTAGGCTGGCTGATAACGTTTCTGAAACGGTACAGAAATAATATAATAAAATATAAAATTAATGTTTTACTTTTCAACATAGGTACCTCCTAATTCCACACACTTAGCCCAACGTTTCTCCAATGCAATTATCCCATTTCGAAAGAAGGTTTTATGAAGTTTTTCTATGACTTCAGTGTTCGAGAAAAATGTTTGTCCACCTAGGCACTTTAAGATTTGGAAACAGATGGAACTCGCTAGGGGCCAAGTCTGGCAAATATAGACGCATCGCCTTTTGGAAATTCGAGAACCTCCCGGATGTGATCGGCTGTCGCCGTATCCGTTCATATCCTTTCCGATCCGACATGATGCGGGCCTTTTGGTGGAAATCGTACTTAAAACTACCAGAGAGCCTTACATTCAAGAACTTCATGTGTCGTTGCCTGAATTTATTCCTGAATTGGCTGGTAAACGCAGTGCTTGATGCTCAATCGTGGTGTATTCGTAAAATGTTTGATTTATTATGTGTCTCTGAAAATCCACTAAGCGGAAGTAAACTATTCATTGTAATGGCTCTCAAAGTGTCCGTTGTGTATGTTACTTGCTTAACTGCGTCTAGGAGGCACCTGAGTCTTAAGCACCATCGTTACTGTAAGGAAGGTTGACCAGCTAAGGCTGCCGGGGGTTTTCTTATGTCGTGTGGTGCCCCGGAAGTTAGGACGCTCTGTGGTGTTGAGATGGTCAACGTAGCGTTATCGCTTCCGCGTATCAAATAAGTTATAAAATACAGACTTAGCGCCCATAAATTTCAAATAACGCAGACAGCAACGTTCACGTGTAGAAAGTTTTACCCAGAATTCAAGGGAACAAAAAATTATCTTAAACAAAACTTGATTTATAGAGTCGACCAACGCGCAACATAAAATTAAATTAGACAAAAGAAACCTGACTCGCTTTCTTAAAACTAAGTCGTAAAAATGACGCTTGACAAGTCGATACTTAAGAACCCATTATAGACAAAGGACTTTGTGCAATCTTTCAATTGCTAGGATACGTAAATTGCTTCCACGTGTTGCTCTAGACTCGAGTGAAACCAGTCAAAAAAAAATCATAGCAAGCAAAAACATCATGATGCTGATGATGATGTTTTAAGGGCGGAGCTTACGCTCTAGCATGACTATCGTCCAATCGCAAGGATCGGTCATAGTCATTAACCAATCATATGTACGGAATTACTCGTGGGAATATTTTAAAATTACAGAGACAAGCCCACAGCTCCCGGAGAGAGGTGGAGACCCGAAGGATGACGCTGACGGGAGTGGAGGAGGAAGTTGGGGCAGTTGGATCTTGGCTCGCTTCACGACAAGAACCTAGAAAAATCTTAGCGATTCTCTCTGTTAGAACCGATGAGCTAGGGTTGTTGAAGGTCCTAACATATCGAACTAAAATCTAAATAAATAAGTTAGTTTGTAATTTAGCTAGGGAGTGAAAAGTGCATCCAGGAGTTATTCGGTAAAGTACCCGATTTCAGTTATTAATACAGGTTATCAAATGAATCCACTACTTGTTTATTACTGTTCTGTATTATAGTAAAAAATGAATCTAGACGAACTATATGAGTCTTGTTATCGCCTGATTCAGGTTGAATATAAGGGTTGGAACTCAATAGAGGTCATAATGTTGATATTGTTCGGATTAATGATCATGGTTCTATTGATCTTAATGTGTGAGAAATGTGGGAGTATTTGGAGGTGTTTGGGCTTGATTGTAGTAGAGAAGTCACACCTAGAGTTCGAGGGATTGAGATGACCGACGTTGGAAATTGAACTTATAAAGGGTCATGGATTTATTTGACAATACTGGAAAGAGTAAATTGTAAAACGTAATTTTATGTGTACTAAGTTAATCTGTGTGAAATGAATAAGAAATCTTGTAATTCCCTTGATTCATAGCTTTAGATTTACTTGCCGATCTTTGATACTGTTTTCCTAATTGTTTTAAACCTTGATAACGAATAAAGAGCGAACTTCATTGTCGCACAACAGATAATAAGTGTGCAGTCACAAGGGCAACCCGTTGCAAGCTATGTAAATATAGCACCATTCACCAATGTAATAAGGTGGAGAGTTGAGGCTAACGTAAATTAGACCCTCAATTAAAGCTCCTTTTCACACCAACTAAAAGCGAACCTAAAATCTTAAGTCTATTCATTGTACTCAGATGAACTAATTGTGTATATATTTTATTGTGTGATTATTTGTGTTTATTGTTGTGTGATATGTTTATTAGCCACTGTGTGCATGTGTGTTAGTGTGTAAATAGCCAAAAGGGTTTTTTATTTGGGGGTTCGTTTTCCCTTTATTAGTATGGCTCTGTAGGAACAGAATCCTCGATTTTCATTGAATTATGTCATCAATGAAGATCTAAATAATTGAAATAGTTTCTTTTGCTTCCTCAAATGTATTATAAGGTAGATCTTCCTATTAAATAAATTAATTGATCTACTAAATTTCATGGTTTTCGTTATATTCTAGATAAGTTCCCTAACTCGGAACTATTTAATAATGGAGATTTCTCATTAATAAATTGAGCGGATTAAGCTACAATGAGATTTCTAAATCAAGAGCAAGTAAAGTACACTTCGTGTAATAATTAATCTCCACTATTGAAGATTTCCACACTACATCTCGATCACAGATTTTCTATACAGTTCGATCTCGATGGCATTTTACAGATAAATTATTAACCACGTAATAAATACGGGTTAATAAATTAAATTGATTGATGAGACTTTATATTGTTAAAATTATGCCGATACACTAGTAATTTTGCTTCAAATTGGTAATTTAAGCTTCTTCCAAGCAAACTGAGAGTTAACGTAAGGTCCATATTTTGATTAAACAGACCAAACATGCATTTCTGAGACCAGAGTTGAGAACAAGAGTCACAAGTTATTTGAGTAATAAAATCCTGCGTACAAACGCTAGGCGATGTCCTAACGGATTTTAGTGGCTAAACGTCACGTGTACCGGGAGACACAAATGGCAGTGGACCGAGAGCGGCGGAACCAGTGGGTATTGTTCGCATCGGTAGATGCAGTAAAGGTAACGACCCTGTAAGTCACAGCTGGGCTTGTGAGGCTGAGTTAATTGAGTTTGAGACATTGAAGTAACGGAGGTTTCAGCCAATAAGCTGATTTGGGAAGGTTGACCCTATATACTCATGTACATGATTCGGTGGCGATCTGATAGCAATCCTGGGTACCCAATACACGCCATGTCTTACAGATTGACCTCCGACCTTGGTTTGGCCAAACCATATCAAATATTATTGAATTTCATAAATCCATGGTAAAAGGGGTAGGGGCCCGCTGGGCCCCAACATTGAAAGTACGCATCCTCGGATGTTGGAAATGTAAACGCTTCGCAGCGCAAAGGAGGTCAACTGTCACCCCAATAACCTGACGACAGGGCCAGTTACTGGCGTAGGGATCCCCGTACCAGAATGAGATTGGTCATTTGGTTCAGGCATACCTGTTTCTAGTATTTTCACTGTCTATCACGCTATCCGAGCACTTACTTTATTCCATACAGCCAACAATAGTACAAGCGAGCTTCACTAACTTGTATTGAATGAGGCTCGCCTCATTACAATAAACCCTTTGTCTACCCCGGAACATAAAGGTTCCAGGTAAGCGGGTGGAATGAATGACAGTCGGGGTACTAGACCACTCAATCCAATGTACTGTATAAAGCCTTGAAATTGACAAATAAGCTGCCTCCTTGTTACCGAGATGTGCTCTAACTCTACGATGTTTTCCTGGATAAAGTCTAAATACATTCGATACACTAAATAAATAAATATATAGACGATCATAGCCGTACCATCACAGTGTGGGGCGTATCGTGTATCGACGTTTTTGCTGTGTAATGCATCCAGATCACCGCACTTAGGGCTGGAACAAAGAAAAGTCTTGACAAAGCCAACAAATGTAAAATTACTCCCTAAATAGCAAACAATGCACTATATTGTTTCTGTATTTAGATATAGGGAAATATTATATGGTTATATTTTTTAAATAGTTACGAAATGTTTGTACTGCAAGCTTGCTGAAAGTGAGCCGAGCGGATGAAAGTTCTCGTCTTGATTTCATAGAAAAACCTCTTCAGACATTGTTAGAGATTTAACTCAGTTTTTCCGCAAGATTGATGAGGACAATAGTAAATTGTTTGTCCGTGCCATAACAAAGGGATAAAAATAGACGAGAGAAGTATTTGAGGCTTTCGAAGTAATAACATAGTTTTCAGAAGGCTATCTTTCGTTATTTCACGGAATGTTTGGTAATTCGTTTATTTCGTTTCCTTCACTTATTTTACGAGTATGTTATATAGTTGGTTTTTAATTGATATGAATATTCATACGAAAATTTTAATTCGTGATCTCAAATTAAATTAAACAGAGGCCGGGAAGTAAGGGGTCGCGTATGTATAGACGGCCGAGCGTAGCGAGGCAAGTTAGTTAAGAGGTTGGCAACCCCTTTTTACACCGAGGTATATAGTGCTTTTCTAAAACATGCAATTAAATAAATTAAACAAAACTCCAAGAAATCAAAATTTTATTTCTAGAGAAACTAAAATAAAACTGGACAAAACATACCTATAACTAATACTTATATAACACGTAGGTGTATTTTCTTCGTCAGTGTTTTCGTTGGAACTCATATTTTAATAACAATATCAACAACGCACAATAAGTTCAATAAAATTGAATTACAGAATGAAAAGTTTTCAACTTTACCTCCACAATCATCATTATGTACCTAATTTTTTTTTCGTGGTCTGAGTAGACGTTTTTACCGCTAATATTTAGACGAAATATTTTTAATGTGTTTTTCTGTAGTTAAATTTGGAATTAATAATTATAAATGGAAATTCTTAATAATGTGTTGTTTGTTATGTTCATGTCGATTTTACATGTAATTTATTGAATCAGGCGTTACTTTGCGGAGGTCCATATTTATGAACTAAAAACAATTACTTTGCTCATCCGCGAAACATTACATTTGCTACACAGACAACTATTTACCACTTGTGGTCGCGGGTGAGCAAAGTAATTGTTTTTAGTTGATTTTATATTATGTTTAAAGAATAGTACAAAATAAAGCAAACATTCTTTATTGTTTTTTTTTTAATACGCGTAGTAGCAGAATGTTACAATGAACCAAAAAGCAAATATGACTTACGGTTTTTTTAATGGCTGAACAAGCCATGAATGCCATGATGCTGTGTCACAAATACATGTGGAATTAAAATTATTAAAAAAGACCGTCTTGCCGGCCTAGGCCGGGAAGTTTGTATGAAATTCCATTTCCTATATAGACCTCGTGTAACCAACCGCAACCGCAACGTGAGACGTCCCGGCCTATTATTTGGAACGTTTCATCAATATTTCATTGCATGTTTGAGAAAATTTTACTATTTACACTACTGGAAAGGTGTAAATCAATCATGCAATAAACTTGTCAAATAATTGTTGTTCAATGCGATTTATTGTAGAGCGCTAAGCATGTACCTACAAATAAATTATTCATGTTCAATTATGGAAATCAGGTTGAGTCGTTTATAAATTCACAATTTACGACAAAACCACTCAATTCATTAGGTAAACTAGTTGGTTTAGTTATCATGATAGTAACATTAATAACATATTAACATAAAATGTGTGGTTTAAAAAAATATGAAACGCTTGACTACTGGTGGCAAGGCTGGTGTATTCCAACTACAACTCCAAAGAAAGATTTATTTATTTTATTTACCGAGCGAACACAAAGCGCGAGCGAAGAGTTTCCGTTTCACCTTAAGCAAAAATTATTTCGGATGTCCGGATGTTCTGCTGTTTTCCTCTACAGGTCGCAATTCTCAACCGATATTTATACCGTTAGATTTTTATGTAGTTTTGGTTTTGAGAAAGTTTTCAAAAAAAGAAATCAAAAAATGTTCAGAAATGTGCTCGCGAGGTCTATAACTCACAGAGCCACTGGAATAATTTGCTTATTTATGCGCAACCCAGCGGAAATCTGAAACCTATTTTACAAACATGCTCGGAAAGTGCCTGTTACGTGGTCAACATATTCATTGAAAGTTTGTCTTTTCCGTAAGCATTCGCAAGTGTAAAGAAAAGATGTATCGTCGGGGATAGTGCAATACCGCATAATTGGCACTGGTATATACCGCGTATCTGCACAACACCCATAGGGAAAATCCGCGTAATTGGCATTGGTTAATACCGCGTATATAACAAATATAAATGCAACGGGTGTTTGAACTGGTATATTCTAATCAGGATTTTACGTTCATTGACGAGAAATCCTTATTTGGCTACATGCCTCCATGGCATGGTCTAAGGCAGGCCGTGTTTTCTTTGTTTATCTTTTCCCTATTTGGCACAGAAAAACAATATTATGAACATACCAATCAACAAACATGTGAATGTAAGAAACTGCTCGTCTCTGAACACTAGAGCTACTTGAAAATAATGGAAAATATTGATATTGGACCTTAGTTTTGACCTTCTCGTAGGGATAGAATTTTAATGTAAAGTAAGCAACATAGCCATACGTAGCGAATGAATAACAACCGACCGTCGTCACTCGTTTAAAGCAAAAAGGGCTCTCCCGTTAACAGAAAACACCTTTTGGAGCACTTTATCAAGTAAACAAAAAAGCTTACGACACATCCCATAGAATTTTATTTTAGCGAAGGGTGGCATAGTGTCAGTGATATATTTCGGAGTTCCTTTAGAAATATTGGAGATGGTTATTTACTTCAGTAACCGTAAAACTGAATGGACTCTGCCACAATGTACACAAAAGTAACCGTTAATCTTAACGTTATAACTTTGTACTATTAATTTTAATTTTGAACCTTCACACATTTAATAGACAGTAATAATACTTAAGTGTTAGGTCGTATTTTTGGTACTTTAATTTGATAACTTCGTCCTTAAGATGCTAAGCCTTTTTTGTTACCACATACATCCAAGATCAACAGCTTACACCAATGAGATTTTTATACTTAATATCAAGCTAGATAAACGTACATCTCTCGTGATTACAGCTATATTAACAGGTAATATGATTTCTACACAATATCACTGTATATCGCAGTGCTTCAAATTATATTAACTAAGATTCTTAACTTTAAAAATAGCGTTTTAACATACAAAGTTTCACCCTTGTTTTCACTCCCTTTAAGGTTGGAATTTCTAAGAATTCCGCCTTATCATGAGCGTATATTATAGATTTAGATTTATTTATTTACTCAACATTTAAATTACATCATATAAATACTACATGTCAAAAATATAAGATTTTTTGTAGAAATCGTCAAAAAAAATCAAATAAACCAACGCAAATAATAAGTCATAAAACAATGAATAATAATACAATGTCAAAAATAGTTTCGTCCCCAGAAGGAAATTGTCAAGGCAAAAAAGGAATCTCTATGTCAAATGTAATTTTTCTATGTCTTTGGGTTTGGGCTGGGCGTTGATCAGTCAGTCTGTCAGTAAAGACTTTTCTTTTTATATATTATAGATAAGGTAGACATTGGTTAAAAATTATTGTTAGTATTTACTCGGCTAATCTATTATTAACAACAGCATCCATTTCAAATGTCATTTCTGCTAATAGGAAAGTAGGCCACGCTTCAATTTGATTCAAGTTGGGAGCGTACTAATAAATTTCATTTTAATATTCCTCTCACGACCGCCTTCGGCCTTCGATTATATATGGGACACGAAAAAAGGAAAATTATATTCCAGTCTTTGTTTATTGAGGCAAAATAATATAAATCTACACTACTTAAATATTATATCGAAGATCACAGTATTCAGTGTAGTATTAGTCACAGGGATGTTATGGAGCTTTTTAACTATAACCGTAAATGTCAGATATTTGAAACAAATAAAAAATCAAAAACTGTAACTGAATCTGATACCTATCAAAGCTTCGAATAATCTCTGATAAGTCTAAGTCTGGATGAGACGCGTTATTATAGGATTTTTCCGTTGTATTTTACTTCTAAAATCCATAAAAAAAATTAAACTGTATCCGAAACTATCGGATAATCAGAAACAATTTCATCGGTATAAAAAATATTTTTGTCTAATATATCCGTCTCTGAATACAAACAAGATCCATTTGTCATGCTCTTAAATAAAGTTCGTATTTATGCTGGGTGTTGTAGTTGGCATAAAAAAAAAAATGTTCTAGTGCATAAAGTAAAATCTTCGTCTAAGACCAAGGTAATCAGGCTAAAAGGCCTCACACGGTATGGAACCTCATAGAAGAAATTTGTCATTTTTTTTCGTTTGTTAATTTTGTGTATTTTAAAACTAAGGCCCACGCTCACAATTTGCCACAATTAATTTTTGATATTTTTAATTTTAATAGTGGTAAAGGGTTTCGATTTCATGTAATTTGGTTGCAGTGAGTTCGAATTTGACATTATTTTTTGGATCCAAGATGGCGGATGAGTTTGTCACTATACTTTTCTCGCAATCGAAGTGAAAAGCAGAGTGCACACGTTCATAAAACCCATCTTACCCTTGAGTTAACTATCCACCCTCGCCTGCGGCTTTGGGTGGATATAAAAAACGTCTCGGCTAAAATGGCTCGTTTTATGCACCAGTTGTACAATCTTCTATTTCTATGCATAACATTTCCTATGCTTAAGTGTATTGGACGGAAAATTTCACTGCAAAATATGCAAGAGAAGTTTCATACAATACGAGCGAAAACTCAAATCGACCTGGATAAACAGCATTCTGTAAGAAGGTCAACAACCTATTATTGCATCGGTCAATTCACTCCACACGGGAATGTGGAGTTTAGACCCAATATTTTCTATTTGAAGTGGCCTGTCCCTGAATACTGTTCTTGGGTTTTAATTGGCGCATCAAAATTATTACTTCCACATACGGTCAATCTTTCTATTTGATAATAAACAAAATAAAAAAAAGTCCATAAATGGTTTCCCAACCCACTTCATTTTATATTTAAGTATTGACCAAATACATAAATAAACGAGAGTATAAAATAACCATTTCAGCACGCCGCTCTCGTATCATGTTATCAATCAAAGAACGGGTACTATTATATCCAATTTGACTTATTTCAAAGTAACGTATAATGCTTTCATTTATATTGAATTTCCGACATAACCATGCATTTTAATTAACAGCCAGGCTTAATTAAACCTCGCAAACCGTTTAATTACAAACGCTTGTTGTTTAAGTTAACACGATGGCGCTATTTAAAAAGTTGATTAATGAAATGTTCGTGAATTAATCCCGAAATAAAGAAATAAGTAGGTACAGTTTTCTATTCAGGCAAAAGCAAAATGAACATACGTGTAACGATGGCTCTAGTGTTTTAGGATTATACTGGTCTATCCAGAGTAAACCAGGAACGGTAAGAGTTTTTTTAATATTAAGAATATTATAGACATAGACATAACTTTATTCGACATCATAAAATACACTGACTATTAAACTAATACAAATATTTATAGGTATGTTAAAACGGCTATTCTCATTTTAATTTATTTATATAGCCTATTGTTTTTAACCTGAACTGATCCGCAGAATTTTGCCGAGAGTTTCCGAAAGAGGACAAACATCGTTAGACAAAATGTTTGAGAAAATGTCATAGGTAATCCACTCTGGAAATACTGAAAACTGAAATGACTAAATAAAAAAAAATCGTTCACAAAAATGATTAATAAAACTTAAAAAAAAAGTGTCGATTTCCTCACAGTTTTTGCAATGACCACGGCACGGTTTATTTCCAATATGTCTATCAAGTCTGCTTGACTCTACGTTTTTACTAAAAGTAGTAATCGTATTTGTATACTGCAGTTTTTGAAAAATAAATAAAAGCAACGTGGGCGATCCTCCGAAATCTTCTTATGTTAATATTTCCAGCTTCGTTACGTGCGAGCAGCTCGCTGACGGAGTGAAGACTAATTTGGTAAGACATAGAAAAATAACCCCCCGAGTAGATTTGTATGCCCTTTTGCTTCTGTTTTAGAATAACAGAAATATCGACCGGGTAACGAAGTGCCCGGACAGTTTAGAAATGACTAGCAAAATGGTTAGGTTTTCTTGTAGAAAGTTCAAAAACCGGTCATGTGCGAGTCGTCTGACTCGTGCACGAAAGGTTTCCGTGCCATTATCTATAAAAACGGCAAAACAAATAATATCTGTTATATGGGAGCCCCATTTAAATATTGATTTAATTCTGTTTTTAGTATTTGTTGCTATAGCGGCACCAGATATTCATCATCTGTGAAAATTTCAACTGCCTAACTATCACGGTTCATGAGATACAGACTGGTGACTGACGGACTGACAGACAGACAGACGGATGGACAGCGGTGTCTTAGAAATAGGGTCCCGTTTTCTACTCTTTGGGTACGGAATCCTAAAAAAGTAGATAAGTGTATTTACTAGTTTCCATTCCTTAACAATTTTAAATGAATTATCACTACTCTCGTATTAAACCGACCACTTACGGTAAATGGCAATACCTAACACTCGAACTTGAGGGCGGTATTATGTGTAATAATAATAAAAAAATCCAATCCCAGAGAAACTATACTTTTGTTTACGGTCCCCGATCTTTTCAAAGCTTTCTGTAATGGAACATCTGTGTTAAAATTCGTGGACCTTTTGGTCTTTTTTTTACATACCTTCTTGCTCGACCCGCTTCAACACTGTCAACCGCAAGGCTCGGGGAAAAACGCGGCTTCCAAGACTTGTAGAGTCATATTATACTGAGTTGCTTTATGATTACGATAAAGTGATTTATGCATAAATCTTACGTAGCATTTTATTTAGACGTGATCTAATGAACAACATAAGCTGAATGGTTTTTGTTGGTTCAGTTTTGTGATATGACAGTGAAAGTTTAGGTAAGCCAGTAACAACTAACTATAACATGACTGTATTAACGAAAGACAATGAAGACATTTATAATTCGAAGAACTGAAGAACTTAAACATGACACAAAATAAATGCTTTCACAGAATTAATAGACTAATTTAATTTATTTATAAATTTTAATTACATGATTTCATAGTACAATAGGCAATATTTTAAAACCACAACAATATCTCATTATAACGTTTGTAAATAAACAAAAACATGTCATCAACGTTCGTTAATGATATAATTTAAATTTATATATTTCCTCGTTGTTATCAAGATGTCTTGTATGTAATAACCCAAGTATTATTATAAAAGCCAAATTGAAAAAGCTGAGCGCCGGTTGGAAATTCCCATCTACATGCATGAGTTTAAGTGATGTTCTTTCATGATTATTTAACTTACAGTAAAGGCTCTATATTTTAAACTCTTAAGACCTTATAATTATCTGTTAGGTATTTCAACATACGTACTATTTTATTGGCGTCCACAACACACGACTGAAACAAATGTACAGGAAATAACGGATCATTCACTTACATACGCAGTTTATCCCTACACGTTTTGGATTAATTGGCGACAATCGCAAATACCAATTAGTGTACGTTTCGCTGCTGCCGAGGAGTGCGCTTCCAGGAGAAGGACTACGAATTAATCCGAAACATATCGGGTGAAGCTCGACTTATAATTACAGTAACTTCATGTTAAAACTGAAACAAATTTTATTGTTCGTTGATGGATGATCGATGAGCGTAAATCGTGAATATTGCGGTCGCTGAGTATATTATGATAAGGTCTGATTTCTTTATTGCATAGGCTAAATGGTCACGAATCGTAAATGTTAACCCTAATTAAGCATTTAATGTTTTAAAGACAGTTTCTGGAAGGTAATAAATAGTTTTGGATACTTATATAATTTTACTGAATAAGAGCGCATCTTTTACGGTATATTTTATTCATTTCTATAATATCAAATTTTTACAATGTTCTTAGCGCCTATCAAATTTTTTTAGGGCACTGATACGTACGGTGTCTGTCCACCCTACTAATGAATGTACTCGAATTACAAAAATACGAGGGCAAACAACACCAAACCCTAACCGTCAATCTTAAATAGAAGTATGTAAAACAAAATCTCGTAAATTCATAATTCACCAAAAAATTATATCAAATAGAGCGCGTTTATCGAACCGTCAGAATTTTTGTTAAAGTAGAAAAAAAATGTTTTTGACCTTCAGACAAATAAATAAATAAACTCGTTTGAGCACATCCCTATTACATACGAATCTCCAAGATAATCCTTCGACTGTAGGGATCCCATTATAGCTGCCTTTGAGGAAGTTACTTCTTACATTTCTTAATCTTTATCACATTTGAGTAGTAAGCTTAGGATCTAATAATAAACCACTGGTGAAAGTATGTGATTGTAATTCGCAAAGTAGATTTAACGGAAAGGGAAAACGACATCAAATTTGATTACAAGAATCGGGATTTTGTTGTACATAGATTAGAATAGATATTTCATTGATATTATTGCATACAAGGAAGTTTTATGTTCGGTCTATGGATTTTTATTTTCAATTCATTTTAAAATATCATCAAATCCAAACGTTTTCCTGTTTTCAATTATAATCTCATAGCTCCAGACGATTTTTTCATACAACACCCTTGTAAAAAAAAGTCCAAGTCTCTAGCGTGCTCTCGTCCGCGGTTTCAATTATGGCTACGCGTAAATATTATGCAAAAGTTACGTTATAATGGAGGTAACCATTGGTTTTGTTATCACAGGATAAAATTTCTCATTGGCCCAGGACACATTTAGGAGATTTTAATACGGATAAAACTGTTAAAAAGTTTCGATTACTATTTAGCAGAAATACAAACACTTCAACTAATAAAATAAAGTACGATTTTAATTTGGAGTTACCGTTTTATCTGTCAAATAACTCCGCGGTATAAATAAAAATTAGACCCCATTTACGTTTGGACACGTTTAATTTTTATGCCGAGCTCACATAACAAGCGATTCTTTGTATTTAGGCACTGTTCTTTTCGACTTCTGCATTCAGACAAGATATAAAAACTAGTCTTAACGCTTCGAAAGCACGCGCTTCATGTAAAAGACTTTACAAAAAATCTCAAAGTGCTAGTCAACGCACGTTGTCAACTGCCAGATCTTAGCGCAGCGTTGAATCTAAATTCGCTTTCAACGCCTATCATAATGAATGGCGTCTTAGAATTTATTTGAAAATTGCAGTTGGTTTATGATGGCATTGTTGGCTGACGATAGCGCTGAGAGAGCTAGAACAAAAAGTTTTTTGACACACACTCACTATTATTCAAACACTATTATTTCGGTCGCCGTGGCGGATTAGCACCGACCTGGGTTAGACACTAACCCACGGTTAAGGTAACGCCAGACAATACAAATACATAGATTTAACTCCGGCTTAGTTCCTAACCCAGGTCAAAATAAAAAAAAACTTTACCTTAGTATAGCAGATAAGATTTCAAAATGGAGACATTCTCGGTGTCTTCAAAATTGTGGTCGTTTTAGTTATTATGAACTTTGTTTTGCTGAGTGTCTCTTGACGCGGTGGCGGCACATGTAAATGAGTTGAATACAAAAATATTAACCCTCGGGGAGGAAAGAGGTTACGAAGAGGTTTGTGGTCAAAATGTTGTAACGCCGCACAATAAGACGGTGTTGTCATGTTTATAAATATTCAATAATATTTCCCATGCATTCGTCTCAGAAGATCATATTGCTGATAACTATTTAAAGTGTATAATAATGATAATCAACTAATATTACAAGCTCAAAAAAAACCTCTCTTATGGGATAGACTATTCAACTGGTGACAGAAACAGACTGTAATTATGACAAAAGAATGTGAAATTCCTTACTTTACAGAATTGGAGGCCAGATTCTAGTATATTTTTGACAGGAGAGGCCTTTAGGTTTAGGTACTTAGCAGCCGGGAACCATACCATGTGCTAGATGAAAACATAGTTTTAACTTAAACGCATTCGCTGCCGGCAGCCAGGCTCGAGAAGTCCAGATAGCGACACTGCGTTTCCGGAAGTGAACGATAAAATGCCAAGTATTATTTTTAATTTATAAGTAAATAATATCATTCGTTTGTCAGGTAAACTAACCACAGAATTCATATAATGTCGAACACGAATAAAAGCACACTTGAATTAATTAAAACAAATATTATTGACCCATTTTGGCAACTCGGAGCAAAACGCACAAAACCTACTCCACACCGCATACCTGCCAACCGTTATGAATTCTACATCCCATTTTGTACACTTTATTAATTTCTATTAAAAAGTTTCGGTGGTTGTAGCAACGCATCTGGACGAGTGAAGTTTAACATTATTTAAAAGTTGTAAAGCCGACCCAACCCGCTTACGGATTTACGCTGCTGGCGTAAGGCTGGAACCTTAGTATTAAAATGAGTACTCGCTTCTTAACAAGCTTTTATTTAAATGCGGTGGAAAAGTAAAAATATAGCTTTATTTTTAAGTTTATGACATTCTATCAAAAATAACAAGTTCTGGAAAAATATGTTTTCAATCGTATAAATATTTTTAACCCCCGACCCAATAGATGAGTGCTATAAGTTCGACCTGTGTCTGTGTATGGATGTGTGTATAATCTGTCTGCGGCATTGTAGCTCCTAAACGGATGAGCTGATTTGGACGCGGCTTTATTTAATTGAAATCTAGTTTAATGGAGATGGTTCTCCTAAGTTTCATAAAAATTGGTTTTGCTATTTATTGATTTAAACTTTCGCGATTTTCACACATTATCAATAATAATGGTTTTGCTATTGTTGACATTATTGAACTTTAAAATTAAAATATCGTTTATTTTTCAACTTTTATAAGTTGGTTAGGTTATATTCGCTCTTGTATTCGACAATTTTTTTTTTGCTACAGTATAGTTGATTTTACTACTAGGGAGCAAAATGTTGCTAAGGAGCAAAGTGCTTTATTGTTGCGCGGGTTAGTCATTGAATCCAGAGTGAAGCAAAAGATTCCTGAATAAAAATCTTCATCGCGTAATAGCGCTAGTGCGGGATTGTATTATGTTAAATCCTGAGCGTAACGAGGGATTCAAGCAAATTCGCAAGATGTATAAATATTTTTTCTAACGCGTGATTCTGGATGGCAGTGACTGGTAGAGATTTTTGTACAACACCTAAAGTGTTTACTTATGTAAGTACTGAAGTAGGTACTACTTTGCACTCCTAATGAAAAGAATGATTATAAACACAGTAAAGTTTGATAATAATATTTTATCTTTGTTTTCTGTCTGTCAAATTAACTGGAATTAATGTGTCCGAATGCTTGAATGCTTTTACAAATCATTAACAGTAATTTTTTACCCCAACGCAAAAAAAGGGGTGTTATAAGTGTGAGCTGTGTAGGTGTGTATCTGTGTATGGACGTAGCTGTGTATAGGTATTCGAGTTATGTATAATGAATGAATAATACAGAATATTTTATAATTAAGCTTGTTTTCTCTTTTTGATAATTTTGTTTCGAATGATAATAAAAATACGCATTCCGCGTGTTATGAGGTATTATTGGATAGGTCTCTCAAAATGCAGTAAAATAAAATATTCTATGATTCATTTTTTGACGACCGGATGGCCTAGTGTTTAGAGAACCCGACTACGAAACTTGAGCTCCCGGGATCGATCCCCGATGATGTCTATTATGATGAATACCGAATGTTTACCTTGTTCTCGACTCTTGGATGCTTAATATGTATTTATGGATGTATTTCTCTATATAAGTATGTATATCCATTATAAATATATTTCACATAACACGAGCTCCACTTAACTTGGGACTAGGTTAATTAATTTCAATTGTTCCACGATATTTATTTATTGATTTATTATTTACGTTAACCTTTCTGGGCTTAAGGTATTTAAATGCTGTGAAAGTCGTTTTCAGGGCGTCCCACCTCTCCTTCTATTTAGACTATAGACTAGCCTATAGACACCTCCACTCAAGCCGAATCTAATCGTTACGATCCTTTCAAGCCGTGTAGGCTGCAGATTGTCACATGGAATAAGACATACCCAACTACAAACGTACATTACGTACACTCGAAAAACATAACCCTGCTTTCTGGAGGCAGTCGGGTAAAAAGTAATGTTTAGATAAGACCAACAGAAACAAAAAGTTATTCCAACTTTACGTTCCGATTCACAATATTTGAAGTTGTACGTGTAATTAAAGCAGGCACGCTATCGCGTCCGCTTTTTCTTTCGCGTCGCCCTTTTTGCTGAAAGTTGGACCCGAATTACTCATGTTAATGACTGCGCCTAACACTGCTTAGTGGCAGAGTTTTGAAAGCTCAAATTGTAGCACGTTTCGCTTTACATGTCATGCTTGTTTCGTCTGTGAATTCTATGAAGATTTCAAGTTTACCAATTGTTGTGTTTATTAATTTTCCGCATTGATTTTAGTTGTTATCTGGGGAAAAAATTAGGGAGTTAATATTTATTTGAAATGTTTGTCCGATGGAGTTATGTTATTATCGGAATGATTACGATTTTTTCCGCCATACACCCTACATCTCTTCAATTCTTCGATTTAACCAAAAGGTTTAAAACTTAAGCACATGTTTTTTAAATATTATTAGGTACTTTTTTGGGTTAATTGCTATAACACCGCCGTCCACATAATACCTAATCTGACGTTTGAAATTAATAAATGTACCTACCTAATTTCAAACGTCCCATATCTACAACCATTGATTACTAGCTGCTGCAAAACCGCCGGATAATTTACGACGGTGTTGCATTAAGCACATAAAAGTTATCTACGACCTGACTAATAGATTGCGATTAATTTCCTAATACCATAGATAATACAGTACCCCCATATTTTAGCACCCGTGTCATTTAATCTGGTTGTACTGAATAACTGACACTATCTTAGATGTAAAGAGACCTTACCGGGCTCTCGTAATATAAAGCTTTATGAACCGATCCAGGTTACAGTAGATTTTTTTCAAGCCTGTATTATAATTACAAAATACCATGAAGTACTTTCGCCGAAGCCGTAGATATATTTAAAAGTAGCTTTTGTGTGCTTTAAGTCAATAAACTCAACTTAAATCAGTCTTTGACAAAAGAAAACATGACAATTAATATTCTGCGTTGAAAATATTTTCCATTGTTTATCCTTCATTGAATTTTTGCCGATGATATAAGGTGTGATTAAAACCGTACTCATGTCTGCGAACTGTATTAGAATATACCTGATACAGAAACTTTAAGCAGCGTTGCGGTCCAGCATAATTTTAGGGTCTTAAATGCTGCAATCCTGGGTTCGATCCTTTTTTTCCTGAGAAATGGTTTGCTTACCTCCGCACCCTTGCAGGAGCGCGTCGGTTATGTCGAACTCTGTTAGTGTGTGTCATGTATGTACTTCTTCATGGTGAAACGCCTGGACGGATTTTGTTCAAATTTGGAAAGGGGGCTATCTTTTATCCTAGAAAATTGTTAACTTCCCGCGGGATAGCGATATCCGAATTCTATTCTACGCAGACGTTACTCACGGACAACAGTTAGTAAACATAAAAAGTAAAAAGGTACGAAACTCTATGGATTGAAGTGAGATTAAAACTTTTTTTATAAAATCATTATACCATTTTACAGCTTGCACATTCAGTGGGGAAATTCAGGAGTTTCATGATATCAATGGAATTTAGTTAATCAAGTTTGTGCAGCTGGCTCGACATGGGGCGGTTTTCACAGCTCTCCGGAAGTGGTCAGGCGGAACATTGCCCGAATGTATCTTACTTTTAGCAAATTATCATAGCATTTAAATACCAATTGGATGTTTATTTACACATCTACAATTTGTACGGGATCACCGTGTGCAAGTCGCACTTGGCCGGTTTTTCTCCCTAAATTCGCCGTAAGTGGGTCATTTAAAGTACCTATAGTCAAAGGTCTTATACGTTCTGTTACAGATGAGTCTACCATTGCCTTGTTGAAGCATGTCAGGAATTATAACCAATGACGTCGTCACTAAATCGGATTCAGTTTACGGAATTACGGGATAAGCGAGAAAAAAGTCATCCCCACTTTATGTGCCCATTTTTTCACTTTTTATTCTACCACTTTGTCGATGTGATGCATGCCAGATTACAGTTTTCTGTTACCTACTAATAGTCTGAGCAATGCCGTGGACAAACGGACAGACGGATAGTCAATAAAGACAGAAAGACAGACGCACATGGCGAAACTAGAAGGGTTCCTTCTTAACTACGGAACACTAAAAATGGGGTATGAAACTGGTACCTAAATTGTAAATCTAAATAAGTATGTGTCTTTCCATTAAATTTCTAGGAACCGTATAATTAATGATTTCGCCGTAATATCGTTACGTTCTAGACGCTTCGTCTTGGAGCAGAATCTAATTAGCATATCCAACGAGCTGCAAGACGTCGTGTTTAAACGCATTAAAGGTTCTTAATTAGTAATATGTTTTTCATTAAAATTATGAAACCTTGCATGTCATTCCGTTTGAACAGAGACATCCTTGGCGTTCTGTATCATATGACCCGCTTTCCTCGCCGAGTTCAAAGCAAATGAAGACACAAAGATCTTAAATTATACGGTTATAAAATAAGTTATTTACGCAAAACGAAGGAAATAAACGAAAGTCGGGAAAAACATACTATCAAAGTACCTAATGGTAAAGTACCTACTTACATAATTGTAGTGTGAGTGTGTTGGGTGAATTAAAGAGTTAAACAAAAAAAAAAAAGAGTTCTTATAGTCCAAAAGGTAAATCTTGATGAACCAGGTAGGAGTAAATATTAGTACGTTGGTAATTAATCTGTTATTACCGGGCATAACCAGGTAACTTTAATCTCTTTCGTATCTACGTAGTACTTTTAAAATTTTGCATAAATTTCTATTGGCCGTACTTAGTAACTACCGTTGTAGCTGAGCGATTGAAGCTCATGAACTGAGTGCCTTGTGGGATCAATCCTTGGTTTACCCTGAAAGGGACAAGTTACATGCGATATTTATTGTACTGATAATAATTAACTTGATGCAATAGTATATGTAGAAATAAATCTAGTTGAACACTATTTAGGTAACTTACAAAAAAATGGAGATTCTCTTTACTTTACTATAACTGTATAGTTTTAATTTAATTTCATCGAAGTCCGTGGTTTGTGTGGCATGTTTGTTTATCTTTCATAATATATACTCTTATTTTTGCAACCCCACAACAACATTAAAAGGCTCAGGTCTACTACCGTACATCATAATCTAATGCTTTTGGCCATTGGAGTTGCAATAAAAGCAATAAAACTGGCTGTAATTTCTGCAGGCTTTACAGTTAAAGCTTACAACCTTTTAGTGTCAAAGGAGCATCCGCTTTTATACCCGATGATATAATAGGTTTTTATTAACTGATTTAAGCTTCTTTTAAAAAGTGTTATTTTTCGGTAGCCTACTTGTATCCTGTTTGATTACTACGTAAATACTATTACATCTAATAAATTATAACATCTAATAACATGTTTCTATCATAACAAGATCCAGTGTCAGAATCGTGACATTGAAATAGTTGCTCGTGTCCATAACTAAGAAAAATACCTTTGCAAAATATAACAAATGTGGTTTAATACTTAAAAACGTTTTGTCTTTACTTGGCGTTATGGTTTAAGCTTTCGTGGTTTGAAACATACATAATATTTTTAAAAGAAATGGAAAAAAAAACTTTTAACTGAAATGTTCCCATTAAAGTGTGTTGGAAAGGTTTGCTTCCGAAAGAGGTCTGCAACTGTAAATATACGGCTCTTAAGTGCACTTAAGGCTTTGTACAATAAAATAGAATAAAATTATAATATATGTCGATATTTCCTTCTTATTTTTTTAATATTCTGAATAGGTTACATGAAAGTCCAAATACCGACAAAAGAAAATGCAAGTAACAGGTTAATTACATTAGACATTATTAGGTATTTGACGATCCCTATTGGTGACATTATTCTTATTCTTGTTAAATGTTATTTTTTTGACATCGAATTATTATTTTTAAATTATTTTATTTGTATACTCCTGACAATTTCAATATAAATTCTCCTAACTTGACATTGTACAATTTATGATGTAATTTTATATTGAATGAATAAATAATCTAATCTAATCTAATCATTATTCCAAACGGAGTATACGCGGGGTATAATCGCGGACAATATCCCGTTCGAAATATGTCAGAACCCTGAAAATGCAAGTATTTCAAAGTTTTTTCGTTGACAGCACTTGTTATAAGCTAACTATCATCCTCATCACCAGCCTTATTTATGTCCCACTGCCGAGCACAGGCCTCCTCTCAGAATGAGAGGGCTTATGCTATACTTAGTTCCCACGCGAGCCAGTGCGGATTGGGAACTTCACTCACACCATTGGATTTCTTCGCAGGTGTGTGCAGGTTTTTTCTTCATGTATTCCTTCACCGAAAAGCTCGTGATAAATTACAAATGTAACTACTTCATCTTTAACACTACTTAGATATTCCAGAGACGAAATAACAGTCTAGTCTAGACAATGGATTAGTCGTGGTGAGTCAGCTCGAAACAGGGCATCAAGGCATCTGCTCGAAAAGTGATGGGACCTGTGTTTTGGGACACAAAAGAATCCTTTTAATAGGCTACCTTCGCAAGAAGAAAACCACCACTGAGGCATACTATGCCTCGCCTCACTTTTGGACCAATTACAAGTGGCGATAGCTGAGAAACGTCCAGGAATGACATAGAAAAAAGTGAGGTTTGAACATGACAATGTGTCAGTGCATTGTTGTAGTGTCGCTGTACAAAAATTGTCTGAGTTATGATTTGAATTGCTTCCACGCCCTGCTTATTCACCAGATTCAGCTCCTTCGGACTATCACCTATTCCCAAATTTTTTTCTGTTAGGGCAAAATTTAATACCAATGACTAGGTGATACGGGAGGTAAACGAATATTTCGAAGCCCTTGAAGAAAGGCATTTCCTTGAAGGCATCGAGAAGTTGCAGAAGCGTTGAGATATGTGCATCGAACTTCAAGTAGAGTATGAGGAAAAATAAAATGTATTATATAATCACTACCTAAATATCTTTTTCTTAATATTGAACCAAGTTACTTATCAAATCCCCGCTTCAAAACTAGTACCAATTTTTAATTAAGTCTTTCCACCGGAAGTAGGTCAAATTTAATTTTTAAGATATGAAGCAAATAATTATTCAAGCGTAGCTAAATACGTATTAGCTGATCCTTGCCTATATTTAGTCATCCTTATCCAGAAATTGATATAGACGAAATATGAAAAAAAATGCACAACGTCGTTATCGCTAATCGTCGCATCCGCCATCTTGTATAACATTCCCTTTCATTCGTCACACACATCCGGTTCCTTTTCTGCGTTCCGGTACATGCATACGAGTATGACAATCTGTTATCGTACCTTACTCTCTAATATTTAATGTTATTTATAAAACGGACTTTTATTGCTAACGCTATTGCAGACGTACGCTAAAATATAAGCTGTTTAACTATAATTTATGAACGAGCTAGCCTATGTGGTGCATTTTCTGATATAATAGTTTATTTTACACCTAGGTACCAGAAGAAATTCATTTAACCGATAATTTCGATTTTATACATATAATTTCTCCTGTAGCCTATTATAATTTTCTATTTTATATACAATAATGAGTTAGGTACATAATATAAAAGTCACATGATTTTTAATAAATTTCTGGTACAATTTTAGTTCTGTGTGTTTTCACGCTTACTCGGCAAATAAAAACTCAATGTAAAAGTTATTTAGAACAAGCAGTACCAACCATAAACTTTCGTTCTGTCACGAAACTTCCTGGCCGTCTAATAGATATAAAGTTACGGAAAGCACTTCAGCATTATGCAATACATAAGTTTGGATATTTTTTTATGCCAGTAAAAATATTTAAGTTTACAATTATTTATAATGTCCACGGTTACGCATTAACAAAGTATAAGTAGCAAGACTTTTTTTTCTCTAACTTGGCCTGTCAATAATAGGTACTGTAGGATTGTTATACAGCCTCCATGCAGCAAGTGCATGGTGCAGTTCTGGCAAGCTAGACTGATCTGTTCATTTTAAACTTAGAATTTGATCAAAATAAAGGAACACTTGGTTCCCAGAAAGCAGATCAGTCGAGCTGGAACCTTCGTTTAAGTTAGTTGACTTTCAGAACTTAGCCTTAAGCCCCTGCTAAATGAATAGAAATCCAGTCCTGACTAAAATTACCATCTTTTATTTTAATCTCATAAGTATTTGCAGGGCACCACTAGTTTTCCTGGCTAGAACGCGCCTCCGTACCATCTCCAGTACCCACTTCCTGGGCTACGCCCCACAGTACCTACCCCAAGGTATTTTTAAACGTTATCATTAGACTCTCAAGAATTCTTGAAATTTGTAAACTTAATGGTTGCTTTTTAGGGTTCCGACGTCAAAATGGCACAAACGGAACCCTTAAAATTTCGTCATGTCTGTCTGTCTGTCTGTCCGGGGCATAGCTCAGAGACTGTTGTTACTAGAAAGCTGTAATTTTGCATGGATATACATATTAATTAGGCCGAAAAAGTACTGGAATAAAATCTTAAAACAATTTTTTTTGCTATACCTCCCCTACAGGTAAAGTAAGGATGATGATTTTGTTGTATTTAGAAATGTGAAAAAAATCAGAGCTGTAGTGCATATAGTGAATTTAAAAGGAAATCTATCAGAGATAAGCAGGCTTTACAGGTTGGCAGTAATAATAGTTAACCAACTTATTATGTTAGTCTATGTCATGAAACCTATATAAATTGACCCCACACTGCGTACAGTTTTTTTAGGACTAGGGCTCTGCTAACACTGCTTTCGAATAGGTGTGATGAAAATACCTTTAAATTAGGCATCTATGCCAGGGTTTTTTCGTAATGGCTTAGGAACCCTATCTTGGGCGTGTCTGACACGCTCTTGCCCGGTTATTTAGACAAAAAGACCCTTTCATTAAATGTATATTTTTTAAATTCTGTTTTAATTTTTTTTAATTGTAATGTTGTGTGCAAATTATAAAGACATACGAAATAGCAGTATTTCGGTGTGGTTTTGATTATAATGAACGAAGCAGATCTTGATACCAAGTTATTATTATTCTTACGCGCATATTGTGGCTTAAAGTAGTCGTAAAAATGCAGATGCTGTCTTTTAAGGATCATAACGACAAAGTTTTACAATGTGGCAGAAAGTTATGCTATGAAGATTGACATGTTATTTAACAGTTATGGGTAATAGCCGAGAGCACAATGACAACGGGTCAGTTTCTTAAGAGTCAGACGGACCCTATTTCAATGCTCTTGACTGGTGGTGAAAACAGTATATTTGATATTTTTGTTAGCTAAAAGGTTTACCGGAAGAAAAGGTTTCAGTCGCGCTCGCATTCATAGCTTGCTGGGTCGTCATGGAATCACTAGTAGGCACACCATAACTCACTCACACATAACTCGACGTCCTCGCTCCTTCAAAAATATTGATCCAGATATTTAATCCAAGTAACACTACGGTTTTATCAAGACCTAAACTAAAAAAAACTTAATTGAACCTTTCTTTCCCGTCGTATAAACGTTTTCATTATTCATGAAAACTAGAAATTCTCTCTGTGACACGTGACGTTCTTGCCAGAAATTGTTTCTTTAGACAAGATCACTAAGTGTCAAGTAGGTTCATGATATTTATCAGTCTTGCAAGTCCGTGTGGTTAACCGTTAAATCATAAGGCTCTAACAACAGCTCGTCTCAAATTATAAAGGTACGGTCGAGAAAATTAATTCTTGACCCACCATGGAACTTTTCACAGTAAACGTCATAGTGACATCGCATAGCTTGACAAGGAAAATCGTTCTATGGTGGGTCAGGAATTAATTTTCTCGACTGTACAACTTTTTTATGTAACTACTTGAGACCGGACAATAAACGTTATAATAATACTTTCTAACTAATTATTTAATAAACATAGCTACCAACCGACGTTTATTTAATTGAATTATCTGACGCGCAATTAATTATCATGGGACAAATTGACACCAATTGACCTAGTCCCAAACTAGGCAAAGCCTGTACTGTGGATACTAGACAACGGATAAACATACTTATACAGATAAATTCATACTTATATACATATTAAACATCCAAGACCCGAGAACAAACATTCGTATTCATCATACAAACATCTGCCCCGACCGGGGTTCGAACCCGGGACCTCAAACTTCATAGTCGGATCTCTAACCACTAGGCTATTCTGTCGTCATTAAATATTTTAACAGTCCGATCCGAGCGACGACTTGCCTGACGCTGGGATATTAAAATGCCGGAATAAGTGTCGAGGCAATGGCAAGAGGTCAATTTAAATTGTATCGTAGCCAATCTGTGTTTATCTTGGTCGGCTAGGGTCTGCACGTTTCCTTCAAATAATTTTATTCAAAATGTGCGTTAGAAACGACCGCTAGAACACAGTTTGTGTGGAAATATTGGAATACATTTTAGTACTAGATGTTGCCCTGGAATTCATCTCCGTAGAATTCAGTTATCATTATTCCGCAGGAAATATAATATGTACCTAATCCTATTAACACTATAAATAGAAAAGTTTGTAATGTTTCGATGTTTGGTCGATTAGATGTTTGTTATTCAGTCACGCAAAAGCGGGCGAACCGATTTGAATGAAATTTGGATTTAAGATAGCTTATACCCTAGGTTAATACCAATATAGCCGTCTTTTATCCCGGAAAATTGCATAGTTTCTGCGGGTTAGCGATAACCGTATTCTACACTGACGAAGTCGCGGGCAACAGCTAGAAACATATAAATTAACTTCGGAATAATTTCGCTTTTCAACCACTTTCTGTCAACTGTTGTGGACCTCTAAATTTTGGTAGGACTCGGCAGATCCACATTTCTAGTGCCAAGATAAAATTACAAACAAAGTTTCATTGATGTACGTATTTTGCCTCCAAAAACTGCTATTTTTCCAGTATGCGGCCTTCAACGAGATCCTGCGATCCATCCTTTTTAGTAAAATGGCAACATTCCCGATAGTATTTGGGAAAAAAATATTGACCACGTTAAAACCGCAGCTCAATACCAATGACAAAAGCACGTAATTGACGTTTACGTTCATAGAATAATGAACAACATTTTGGGAACAAAGGAATCAGCGAATGAATGAATTTACGTGACCAAATAGCCGTAGCATTAAAATTATTATTATGGGAAAACTAATTTCAAACAGGGAAATTGGATCACGTGTGTAGTTTTCTACGCATCATTGCCTTGTTGAGCCAATTCGGTAAAGTAAAATTATACAATTTTAGTGTATTCTCGGATGCGAACAAGTGGATCTTTTGGGTCAACGGAAAAACATAGTTGACGACCGGGGATGGCTCAGAGGTTAGAGAGCCTGACTACGAAGCTTGAGGTCCCGGGTTCGATCACCGGTCGGGGCAGATGTCTGTAAGTAATAAGTTCTTTATACATATATTTTTTGGACTCTGTGGTGTATACATATTGGTGACCTTGACTGTACCTTCATTCGGCGATCAGGAAACATTTTTTTCCATCTTTAAGTTTGTTCAAATTCGCTAGTTAGGTAATCATATCTAGACTACCTACCTATCGGATTCACTCTGTTGTTCCTTAACACATCGAAATTTATGTATACATTGGGCCCGCATGAGAACTGCCTAAGCCCTCTCACATTCTAGGGGAGGCCTGTGCCCAACAGTGAGCTACATTTTTTTTTGAGGTTGGTGCCAGCAAAGCCAAAATTTGTACGTCGAGGTACGACCGCCACCAAATATCAACATGAGTGATAGGGATATGTGAAGAGAATCAGGAAGCCTCACCAGAGAATTTCGGGAAGCGAGTTCCTATAACTCTAGGTGAAAGCAGCCACCATACCGAACAAGGCGTCGCGTAAATCATTTTCCTGCAGTTGGAGTTGTGAAGTTCATTCACCGGACGACCAGATGCACTCCGAGAATGTTTATTAGTTTCAGTCGGGTCATTACAGCTTGTTTTGGTGCGCATGCGGTTGTTGACAGATCGTGCTGGAATGCTCGGTCCTCTAGCAAAAGGATTTTGTGTGTCTGCACTCCAATGATACGGAAATAATGATTCTTAAACAAATAAGCTATTGTTACATTACAATGGCAATAGCCACAGTGACATTTCAGCTTTCGAAATTTTTAAAGTTTTATTTTTTATTTTGGGTTCTTAAAACTAGCCAGCGGAAAACACTTAAAAAAAAACGTTTATCTTGTAAAAGTTTTAGATGTAGCTCCTGTGAAGCTAAGCATCACATTGCTGTGATGCTTAGCTTCACAGGAGCTCATGTAGCTAATATCTTAAAAAAACTTTATTTTTTTGTTGAATGTTGTCCCGTATAGAGAATTATGAAAACAAAGCATGTCATGAAATCATTTAAAAATGTCGGTGTGTTTTAACATGTCGGGCTAAACTCGACTTATATACGTGAGTGATCCGTTTTTATTTCACTATCATTTAAAAATAATTTAGTTTTCCGAGAGATATTTTAAATTAGATCTAGGTATCGTGTTTCAATATCCGTAAAGCCTTCCTAAGCCTTGGAATGGCAACAGCGGCGTGTTTCTAAAACGCCTTTATTTACCAATGTATCATTTTGATGGCGCTACTCGATCCTTAGTACGCAGTCGTAGCCAGCTTCATTGGGCCCAAGTTGCATTTTGTGAAAGTTTTATGGGCCATTACCAAAACGTGTCGCTTGAATTTAGTAAGCGTTTGGTACACACTTGACGAAAAATATTACCGAAATAGGCATTTGAAAGCTCATACGATAATGTTTATTTATGTTTGACGTAGTATTTTATCGGGTTCCGTACTTAACTCAAAAGGAAAAATGGAGCCCTTATAAAATTCAAAATTCAAATTTTTGAAATCTTAGAATGAATACCACCTTGAAATAAAAAAAAACCGTCAGGTGCGAGTCAGACTCGCGCACGAAGGGTTCCGCACAAATTTGTAGGTTTAAATTATAATTTAGATGTATGTTTTTTACGCGATTAAGTCCCGAGTATCATAATAATGTTTGTAGGTCAAGTATGTAAATAGTTCGTCTATCACGAGAAATGGGTCTTATAGTTATTTGTGCAATAAGAGAGCAAAGTTTGTTATTGTTGCGAGTGTTGATTTAGAATCCCGAGCAAGCGAAGGATTCTAAAATTGAATCGCGAACGTAGCGAGTGATTCTAAGTTAGAATCCTGAGTGACGCGAGGGATTCAAAGACACGAGATGCAAATAACTTTGGTCTCGTGTGACACATACAACTTTTCTCCTCAGCAGCGAGAACATAATTACCTAGTGCGCACATATGTTTAATACTAATTACCTTCGTTTGCAGCAAGAAAATTGCAGTCCGAAACTTCACTAAGAAACTTTTCAATGTTAACGGCCGAACAAAATTTTTTTGGACAAAATATGCCCAACTGACATTATTATCAAAAATGCAATAAGTTTGGGACAGGATTCCACGTGCACGTCATCTTTTGTGTTTACTGTTTCAATATTGAGTAAATACTCCACATGTTGCCTCGTTTATGATTTAATAATTCTATGAAGTACGATAGGTAACAAAAAAAGTGTTTGCACCCATTGCAAGTCTCCATTGCTTGAAAATATCAAACTTTTAGATGCTTTTCAAACTAAATTGTGTGTTCTTTACATTCTGCTTCAATTCTTCCGGTGTTAAATAGCTGACTTCGTCACTAGACTCACTCATACCGTACCTGCCTATTTATTTATTGTTATTTTTATAATATCAAACGTGTAAGTATCGAGTCGTTTAATTAGCGTAACACGCTAATTTTTTAAAATGCGTTCTGAAACTGCATCCCCGCTATTTTGTCACAGTGAGATTGTTAAAACTATAAATAACTAAGTATATAGATATTTGTATGCCAAACTTTGTATTTTTTCTTCCGTCTTTGTTTATGCCGTCTTTCTCACTCTCCTTTTAAATACTCTTAGCTTGAGCAGGACGGCACGATACGAAAATCGAATATATAACTTCGGATATAAAACCTGCACTGTTCTCGGCATTTAAAAATAATAATTAAAAATTACTTTGTCTCACGCTCGCAGCAAATTCAAATTTTGCTCACTGACTTTAAATAGCAAAACCTACCTGTTTGAGGTGCTGAGGTGAAAAAGATTTTTCCCAGTCTGTCCAGTTTCAGCAGAGTCCTGCTATTAAGCAAAACGTATGCAGTCATGTGTGGAGTCACTTTATATTACGATGTAGAGAAAGACAATAAAAAATAACATTTTCAGACTTATTTATTTGGTTGTGCTATAAGAGCACATATGTCATCTGTGTTTCATGTTTCTAGAATAACTGGAAGTACCCTATAGGTTTTGATAGCACGGCAAAGGCTTGAGTTTTTTTTTTATGGCTTTCACCCTTGCTCTTTTTGCAGGAGTATTTTGCCAATGTCAGCGTTTAGACATTACACACGTGAGAAGATAATACCTCCCCGACACGTAAATTCCCCGATATTTTTTCTCGATTTATTTCAACACTTTTTCAGCGTAGTTAATATATAGGTACCCCATGCAAAATTATAGCTTTCTAGTACCAATAGTCTTTGAGCTAAGCCGCGGACAGACGGATATGACGAAACTGTACCTAAGGATTCCGTTTTTGCCATTTTGGCTACGAAGCCCTAAAAAACAACATGTCAAAACTAACTAACAATAGCCAAAAATAAATAAATAGGTCAAGCATAAAATTAATAAAATACCTACTTAATTTGCGAAAATAATAAACTCCGTGTCCTCGTAGCTGACATAGGTGTAGGTACAGGATGATCAATCCAAATGTGTCAGTAGGGAGAAGTCGAAACCTATAAGAGATAGGGAAATTTGTTTTTAGAAACCATGGCGTCGAGAAACAATCACGAAAACAGCTTACTATGTATAATTAACATGAAAACACCATGAAAAAGACTTTTTAAATCTTAAACAGACAAATATTGCAATGTCTTTTTCGCCTCTAATTCTGCTTTACTTTTCGGTATAACAATGACTTAGGTATTAGATTAGGTATTAGTTTTGTTAAAATATACACACAACCCCAGTACCAGCAAAATTTGACTGTTTTATTTCCTAAAGAGTTAAGCCGCGACCCGTTCGTAAGTGGTACGGGTCACACATCTCCACATTAATGGAGCCCACCTGAAAGTGGTAGCTTATTAACACTTAAAACTAAATGTTTCTGTTCATGATGCGAATCTGATATTGTTAGTTTGTAAATATACTTAACGGTACTTATTTGCTGAGTTTAGTTTTTGTATTTACTTGGATAAAAGTATTAAAATAAATGTTCTTTTTTTGGTTAAAACATTTCCCTCATAATATTGGTATTTCGAATAAAATATTAATGTCCACCATAAAGAATAACACATGTCGGATTTTACGTCGGTTTTATATTTAATCGTAAAAGAGCTGTAAGTAACACATTTACTGAACACCTGTAAAGTTCAAGTGGTTCACAAGAAAATAAAATATAACTTTTTACGCTTTTTTTTACAAGTCACGAAATGTTCTGAAATTATTAAGGTTGCGGATAGACAAAAATAAACTAGGTTTGAAAGTCTTAAAAGTAGATAGTCACGTCTGAATTGACGTAATTATTGTAGTCAAAGGCAATTCCAAAAGCTGAGCGATTCTGCCCCCACCGGGTTCTGGCTGATATTTTTTATGGATAATGTAACTCCATATTAGTGACAATTAAGTCAAATTTCAGCTTTTAAATTTTAACAGTTTTTGGTAAAAAAAAAAACGAAAACGACAACTCATTCATCGTCATTATTATTCTAGGATTCCGCACCTCAAAAGGAAAAACGCAATCCTTATAAGATCACTTTATTGTCCGTCTGTCTGTCTGTTAAGGGTCTTTTTCTCTGGGACACATAGAGGTAGCATGCTGAAATTAATATCAAATACTCATGCTTGCATGCATGCATGAAGCTGTAAAAACATAAAACTTCTAAGTCAACGCAATCAAAAGATACAAAAATTAAAAAGGTGAAAACCTAAAGGGTAATTCCAGTTGTCCTAGAAACTTCAAAAAACAAGGTATCTGTTATAGCACAACTATACACAACCACTAAGAAAAATCTGAAAATCATATACTTAATGTTATGTCGATCTGTATATATCACAGACCAATACAAAATGACCCCAAACTGCATACATTTTGCTTAGGAGCAGGGCTCTGCTAAAATTGGACAACATAAAACACTGAGAAAAAGCGGGAAAAATCTTTGTACGTAACCGTCGGTGCGCGAGTCCGACTCGGACTTGGCCGGTTTTTTTTTTCTAGTGTGGTTCCTGAGTAATTCATATAACATAATATTATTGTTGTACGTTTACTAAAGATCGTATTAGTTAGAAATCAAGAACGACTAAACCGATATTTCATGATCTTTGATTTGCTAGATTTGTCTCCGCCCCGAATAGCACAATAGCTTTTAATTATATATTAAAATATCGGAAAACTTAATGGATTAAAAATTATTCAAGAAAGTTAGTTTCAAATAAATTAGGTTTACAACTCCGCCATCATCCGCAATTAACAACTCACGTCACCCATACATTAGCTGTTAAACGGTACGAAGTTCGCCGGGCCAGCTAGTATGAGATAAATTACATTATCATTCAGTCATAGAAAAAAAATGCGGACTGAAATTTTCAGATTTTTTTCAATTTAATTCCACGTTATAGAGACCGCTGCAATTATGTCACCATTAAGCCATAAGATGTATTCTTTTTTTAATAGCTGTTAGAGAACATGGAGATGTCTTTACATAAAAAACTTTATTTAATGTTTATGTTTTACCTTATGTTTTGCAATCGATAATAATAATAATGAGGAAAATACATGTAATTATGAGAAAGTGCAACAGACTGCAGAGCTTTTATCGTTCACGGATGCCAATGTCATCTTCAGAGCATTATTTCCTAGTTATAATTTAATGAGCAATACGGTTCAGTACATCCAGAATGCATGTTCTCTGTACGGGTGTCCCATCCATGTCTTGTTGACTTAAGTTTAGTAAGTGATTGAATAGTGAGGTTTAGTATTTGTACTCACTATCTGTTGTACCGCTTACTATGCTAATGTAAACAAGGTCTTACTAGCAGCAGTGCACTCAAACTATTCTGAATTGCGGAATCGATGACTTGAGTCATATTTTTTTGATAAAGAAAGATTAAACAGAACTTGAATCTTACACAATCCTACACCGTGACCCAAAAATATGTTGGCAAAATTAAAAAGTAAATAATTTGGAAATGGAACACGTTATGAGTACCTACGTTTGTTTTTTTTTTTTTGTTGTTTTCACAAAATCATTTTGATAACAATTTGAAGTGAACAGTTTCTTTAAAATTATAAAGATATTATTGGTTTTTGTTATGTCTTTACAACTCAAATCAATCAACACGAAGCTGGAAAACGACCATGTGAGATACATCGCTTAGGTATTAGTCGTCTATTATTAGTGTATTTAATATTATGTATATACTAAATCCAATGGATTGTAGTTTGTGATCAGTCTTAGAGACAAGACTGTTACTTCGTTTTAAGGACTACGCCAGGCGGGGCATGCACGCATTTAAACTCTCTGTCCATGACCGGGAGGGGCTCGCTGATGATAGAACCCAATGGCGCAGATTTGTGTTGAATGGTCGAAAGGTCCATGACGAGGAGTGCTTTAGGACATTATCGTATAAGCACCAAAAGACACCAACTCGGCTCTGGTTCTCCGCGCGCTTCCTATCCTTCCTTTACCTGTCAGGCTTGCGGTCGAATTTGCCTTGCAGAGCCATCAAGAAACAATGCATTAACTCTTGACACGGGTTAAACAGTCTGCAATAGACTATAAGGCCGATGATGATATTATCTATATACTAAATCCAATGGATTGTAGTTTGTAGTCAGTCTTAGAGACAAGGGCATGTGCCACTAAACATAAGAATGTAGACGCTCTGAAAGTAACACGTACGATAAATTGGACAAAAATTACGTAGGACGAACACTACTGAAGATCGTTGATAATTTTAACAAACGTTTGCTTTTGTGTATCAAAATCAAAGGAGGATATTTTGAAGACAAATATTTTTTTAGGGTTCCGTAACTCAAAAGGATAAAAACGGAACCTTTAGAGGATCACTTTGTTGCCTGCCTGTCTGTCTGCTGTCAAGACCCCTTTTCTCTGGAGCGCGTGGTGGTGTCAAAATGAATTTTATATCAAATACTCAGGCCTGCAACTCCTTGAAGCTGTGAAAAAATCAAACTTCTAAGTAAATAAACATTCTAAAAGTCAACGCAACGCAATCAGATACCTAGTCATTAAATAGGGTGTTTCCATACCAATTACATAAAGGGTGGTACTTCCAGTAGTCCTTAACTTTAAATTTGGTGTGAAGATCTATACCCAATCAGTGCCCTAAGCACGACTTGTCGAATCCTGCGTTACGTTACGGTTATCGTATCGAGATCGAGAAATCTCATACTAAATGTTAGTTCCAAATACGCTCACGGGCGGGCGCTGTTCCAAACGTCATACAAACTCATTATAGTTTACTATTCGAATTTTACGTGACGCAGGATTCGACAAGTCGTGCTTAGGGCACAGATAAAGGTAGTCGCACGCTCGCTTTAAGCACGCTATCGCATTGCCGTAAGCGCGATGTCACCCAGCCGTAGCCGCGCTGACACCTTGGAGGTGCAGAGTCGTTTCCGTTACGTAATTGCGTATGCTCGACACCTGGTTGACGGCGAGCTGATGAGGTGAAGGGCGCCGATCCGGTGCCGAATGGTTACGTGTGCGACAACCTTAAATCTGAAAATCTTCATTTTTATTGTCTTTCTGTATAATATGTAAGTCAGTGACCATTACAAAATTATCCGACACTGAGTCCATTTTGTTCAGTAGCCGCAGGCCTCTACTAACACTAGACATTAAAACATTCAGGAAAAGCGGGATAAATGGTCGAGATTCGGTTCTCGTGATAAACGAACTATTTACATTTACCTAAATAAAAATTAAAGAACCCCCGGTGTGCGAGTACATCTTAAACTTGGCTGGTTTTTTCATTAATTATTATAATTATTGTTTTTAATGCCATACTTATCGTAGTTGGGTCTGTTGCTTTAATGAAACTCTTCTGAATTTATTTTTGTGTTTATTTTATAGTTAAGGCTTACATTTTATAATAATGCATGATTACAGTGCGACATCGCAGAAGACAAGACCTGTCAAAAATCGCCATCTTAAAAAAAGGAAGTAGCGTTTTCCTTATGAAAACCTGAACTTAAGAAAATAACAGGCGTTTTTCTAGTAAAACGCATACAATCGTAAAAGTCGTGAAAGTAATTTAAAAAATCCTAAAAATATATTTCTCAACGTATTTTTGGGCCATCCTGTAAAGCTGTATAATCAGGTGAAGAATTTCCTGTAAGTAGGGAAGGATCAAATAGGAAGAAAAACAGGATAAAACATTATAAGTACGCAGCTCGCAGTGTTGTTATGGCATGTACTTTGTTTGTGTACAACAAGTTAAAGTAAATATTAATCATACCAATTCTCGTTCATCAAAATCTACGCTCGTTTTTATAACAGACTTCTCAAGCCTCACTTGGTCGGTTTTTTTATAAGGTAAAATTGTGAGTACCAAGCACTCAATTTCATTTCAATCTGAGAATTATTGAAATCACAGTTAAGAATTGTGAAATAGCATGAAAATGTCTTGCAATACGAATAATGGGTCAATATGAACTTTCATCAATTCAAATTCCAATTTTTCATTCGGTGAATTATTGACGCAGGTTTAATGAATAATTTACAAAAGTTAATCTAGAGAAACAGGTTTAATTCACGCCGTGTTAAGTGTAGGTTTGATGCTCAGTTAATTCTCTGCAAACGGCGCGACGCGTTTTGCAGCTTTGAATATTCATGCCCTCTCAACGTAACCATGGCTACGCGCGCTCACGTTCATCCAACTGTCTAGTCTTATTTCAACCTTTTGAGATATGAATAAAGGGAACATTTTAGAAGCAAACATAGAAGACTTAAAACTGCTAACTTATTTTTCATATGCGTTCTGAGTTACATCCTTTGTAACGTTTGTCAACTAATGTTTCGATTTATTGTTTGAATTTACTTTAGTGACATGCTTAGAAAAAACCTTTTTTGAATAAACCAGTGTACTGCACTCTCGTATTTCATCGCGGCCGAAGCGGCCCTGTCCTTCCTTCCTTTCCTTCTATCCTTTGATGTTGTCAGAGTTGAATATAGATGCAGTGAAAGCCTAGTGCAAAAAAAAAAGAAACCAGGGTTGCTCACGCCGCATAAAAATAGTAATAGGTACCTAAGATTTCAGTCAACTGCTGACCACTTAGTCGCTGCATTGTAATATGGGCAAAACCCATGTATTTTACACAATTGCGTTCCGTAACTCGTATAATATTATTATTGTTCAAATTATAGAACCTCATTACATGTTAATAAGGTACGCGCCTTTGGCGCATGAGTCAGATCTAGCTTTTTCCTTAAGCAGGTCATCACGTACAGGGGTACGCCTGCACAGTTGAACTACGCAGGTAAACAGAAGCGTGTGGAGCATCGGTGTAATTTTCTACAACTTTGCAGTAGTCCTGAAAGAATATTAAAATTGATATGTGAATGTGGGTAGGTACTATAAAAATGGGTTACTGCACAGTGCAAGTAATATTAAGTGTGTGTGACATTCGCTTGCGCAAAAGAGTCCAAATAATTAGAAATCTGTAACTCGAAAAATGTCACGTTAGCTAAGTGAAGCTTGACCAGATTTTTTTGAGACATACCTACCTTCCCATCCCGTCCATCCATCCATCCATCCATCCGTCACCATTCCATGTTTTCCTTTCTCCATCCCTTTTCCTCCTTGAAAGGCCAGCAACGGACTAGTAGCTCTTTTGCGGTTGCTGGTTCTCACAGGTGGCGGTGATCGCTTACCATCAGGTGAGCCACTGACTCGTTTGTCTCCCTCTTTCATTAAAAATAAAATAAATAAATAAAAATATAAATTAGAGCCCTCTCTATGGATTATCAAAATGGTTACCACTGTGAGATTGCACAGTTTTACCGCAACGTGTGTGAAATTGTCCGTGGTTGGGCTTACTTGTGCAATTTAAGTGTCTGTCGAGGCAAAACTGTGCAAGCGTACCCTTGCGTATATATACTGTTTTATTATAACCAATCCTCAACCCTAATGTATAATTTTTTGTAAGATAGTTTTCGTTGTGAAAAAATCATAATATTAAAAACTTTGTTGAAAGACGAGTAAAACCAGCTTAGCATATCATTTAGCTTGTTACACAATCAAAACAGTATTTAGTCTTATTTTAAATTTTAGATTTAAGTTTTATGTGTATCTTTATTTAGATTTGCTTGTTTGTACATTATGTTGATCAAAACATCAATTAGGAAAGAAGTCTTTTAAATATTAGCACATATTTAATATGCTATGATTGAGAATGCATTTTAGTTTCTTATTTTATTAGTCATGTCTCAAATTCCTACTTAGTTGTTCTTTGTACTTTAAAATGCATTTTGTGCGTATTTTTTTAAGTTATAAAGCGGCTTGGTAGGCTGAATGCCTGGAACGTGTTTTATAAAGCTACAAGTTACAATTTACAAGCGGAAGTCTCATTCTATCACCTTTTGTTAGAAAGAGACTTCCGCTTGTAAATTTCAACTTGTAGCTTTATAAAACACGACCCTGGTGTCTAATAGTACGATGTAAACTGGAAGTTGGCTGGATTAAGGACCAAAGAATTCTAAAACCCTGTTGTAATTCCTCGCTACCTTAAAATAAATCGCATTACAAACGTTCTTTGATGTAGGTATGTAATGAAATTATTTTACTACTGTCATGTGAACGAAACGACCAAAACATAATTATTACAAGGCCGTCACGATAATATAGGAAATGATATGGTACATACACGCTAAAGATGGTCAGGAAAAAAACGTTTACAAGTGATTTTGAGAAAAGAAGGTGATGAAATTGACGATGAAAGTAATTGCGTGGCTTCTAAATGTGCAAGCTCCCTGTTTTTTAGGGTTCCGTATCTAGGAAGTAATAAAACGAAACCCTTACTGTCTGTCTGTCTATCTGTCAACGCGTGGAGGTATCAAGCTGAAATTAATATTAAATACTTAAGTCTGCAATCCCTTAAGGCTGTGAAAAAATTAAACATCTAAGTTATTGGAACCAAAAGAAAAAGGGTGTTCCCATACAAATTGCCGTGGAATCAAAACCTTTAGGGTACTTCCAGTTGTATTAAGATTTTGATATTTAGTATGAAGTTTGTTCTGATAGAACAACCAATCAGATAAATTTGAAAATCTTATTATTTATATCTTGAGATAAAAAACCGCATTGAAAATTTAATGGAGTAAACAATGATTAATGAAATATGAAGAGATCATTTTCGGCATTTCAACTTACACAACAAAATTTCATTAGTTAAATTATATTAAGGTTTAACATCGAAGTATACACACGATACACGACTGAATGATCCACCTACTAAATAATTAATCGAATCAGAAATCGTAATTAAATTATATTTGGTTCAGTTAGTAATTCCTTTATACTGGGTCCCCGTAACATGAGAGAAATCACATGGAAACACATATAAAAGCTTAATCTTAATTGGCGTAATAATTATAGGTATACCTTTTATAATAACTAGATTCGTACCGCCTAACAGTTTGTATGGGAAAATTAAGATGTCGTTTTTAGTACCTATATTATTCGCAATTTTTACATATTTTCTCACCGTTTAAACCTTCCCGGAACTTCCACAAATATTTCAAGATCAAATTAGCCAAATCGGTCTTTCAATACTCAAGTTATAGTAAGACAAACGAACAGCAATTAATTTTTATATATCGACTGTGGAAATTTCAAATGTCGTAAGGGACAAATGTCTACTTTTCAGTAGAGCCAAAAAACAAAATACAAATAGAAATAAATTCGTAACTCCGTCAATTCTCATACTATTAAAAGCTATTGATTTTAAATCTATAAACTCAATAGTTTAGGACTTAGGAAATAGTGTCCCTTACACAATAATTTTTTGAAGAAAATGTGAGTTACGACATCGAAAAAATTTAATTTATTTGGGAAAATCTCTTACGCCTTAGAACTGAACATTCTCTTACTGTTGTAACTACCAAAACAGTAATGTAGACTACGTATTCATGTGTCGTAAAGTCATTTTTCTTTCTAGGTAAGTGGAGTAAGTTTTATTAAAATGTATGAAAAAAAAATTCTATACAAAATTTTATTCATTTCAAGGTTTGATCGAATTTATTGGATAGTAAGAGTTTTATTTTACCTACTGCTTATTACAAAATTATTAGGAAGAGAAAGAAGCAGTACTTATAGAACTTTGCATCTAGACTTCATCTAAGCTTAGGCTGTGGTAAAGTATGAACAATAAGTCTGGTTCATAATTTTAAAATTTGAATTTCTGAAGTCTGTAAAAGTATAGGTAAGCAAAAGAAAATCAAGCTACTTTGCATGACGTACAAACTTTCTGCTTTCAGCTACACGGAACAGCACTACAGTAGGTAGCCCGATTCTCTGGCCGTTCGAGATAAGTTTATATCAAAGATTTCTTAGAAAGGATATTTTTATTCCATCCTCCGACACAAATGCGTCTCAAACGGCCCGAGATGCGAGGTTAATCAAAATCACAATCAATACAATGAAATGCTAACTTAAGTATGTTGTCTTCTCTGACAAGTCGGGTAAATTATCATATCACATATGATATAGCTTTATTAGTTAAGTAGGTACTCGTAACAGATAAGAGTACAAATCTAAATAACAACAGTAAATTAGAACTAGAAGGAACTTTCAATATAAGCATCATCCACCTTATACAACACAAAATAACAAAGCTATCACAAATATTAAATTTACAGATTGCTTGAACATTTGAACATTAAATTCAAGCACTTGAACATTGAGTTCAAAATAACTAGAATCGAAATTATTGAGTATACAAGAGAGGTAACCTGTAAGTAGTAACAAATCTAAGTAACACACATATTTACTGTTCAATTTTCACAAGATCTTAGTAAGTTCTATAAAATTATAGTAAAATCATACTACTGTTGCGTATGTTTTTGGGAAACGTGTTTATTTTTGTTCCAATAATTATCGGTAGGTACATATTTAATGCTACAAAAGAATAGTTCGCTGTTGTTAACTTTATTGTGTAACTAAGCTAAAAAAATGTTATTTCATTGTATTTTAATAACAGTACGACAATGACTAATTAATACACAGCTTGACAGTGTATGTAAGCAATTCATTTTTATACTGTTATTAAAATATAATGAAATAGGTAACAAATTAGGTATCTTTGAGATTTGCTGCAAAGTACTAGACTAAAATCTTGTTAATTTAGCAGTAAATAAAAACCTGTGTTGTAATTAGATTTGTTACTACAATGGTTACTTCTCTCGTATACTAAACAATTTTGATTCTAGTTATTTTGAACTTAATGTTCAAGTGCTTGAATTCAATGTTTAAATGTTCAAGCAATCTGTAATAGGTACTTAAGTTTAATATTTGTGATAGCTTTGTTATTTTGTGTTGTAAAAGGTGGATGATGGTCATTTTGAAAGTTCCTTCTAGTTCTAATTTACTGTTGTTATTTAGATTTGTACTCTTATTTGTTACGATTACTTCTAATAAAGCTCTTTCATATGCATGTGATAATTTACCTGACTTGTCGGAGAAGACAACATACCTAGGTTAACATTTCATTGTTTTGATTGTGATTTTGATTAACCTCATATGCTACTGTAATGCTGTTCCATGTAGCTAAAAGCAGAAAGTTTGTACGTCATGCAGAATTGCTTGATTTCTTTTTGCTTTTACCTTTTCACATTTTTATTCAAAAAATCAGAATTATGAACCAGGCTTATAATTTATACTTTACCACAGCCTACGCTTAGATGAAGTTTAGACGCTAAGTTCTATAAGTACTGCCACTTTTTCTTCCTAATAATTTTATAATAAGCAATAGGTAAAATAAAACTCTTACTATCCAACAAATTCGACTCAAACCTTGAAATGAATAAAATTTAATATAGAAACATATTTTTTTCATACATTTTACTGAAACGTACTTCACTTACTTGGAAAGTATAATGACTTTACAACACATAAATTCGTAGTGTACAATACTGTTTTGGTAGTTACAACAATAAGATAATATTCAGTTTTGGGCGTAAGAGATTTTTCCAAATAAATTGTTTTTTTTTTCAGAGTCGTAAGGCACATTTTCTTCTTAAATTTACTGTGTAAGGGACACTACTTCCTAAACTATTATGTTTATAGATAGGTATTCAATCAATAGCTTGGTGTAGATAAAGTTGTTTCAAAAGGATATGTCTAAGAATCATCCTAACGGTATGAGAGTTTAGCAAGTTACGCATTTTTTTTAATAAAACCTTGTTTCTTGGTATACTGAAAGGTAGGCATTTGCCCCTTACGACATGAACGCGAAGCGAAGTGACAACATGCTCGTATCGTACAGAAATACCGCTCCCACTGCCATCCCCCGCCCCGTGTGGCGTTCCTGCACTCGCCGATACTGTTGCAGGTGCGATAAGAAATGAAAACCAAATGTCATAACCCACACAGAAAGTGTCAATTGTTTTTTGGATGTAAGGCTTTTTGAGGTGTAACTGTCATTTTTACACTGCATAAATTTTTTAATGTGACTTACTACATCAAGCTTACAAAAAAAAACAAGTGAATGTTCTTGAACATATTGTTGTAACGGTCATAGTGCAAAAAATAGTTGCTACTGACGCCAATGTTTATTCAAAGTCTTGTATGCATTGAATGTCGTAAAGGACTGTTATTTCTTTTTAAGTACCTTACAACATAGGAATTTTAAAATTAGAGGGACATACGATGTTGCACTTAAACACACCACACGCGAAAATGTAATATTTGACCCATACAACATGCCCTTTTAAATTTTATTCAGTTACGACAGAATTTAACCATCTCCTAACTCGTTTATTTGAAGCGATAACAAAATTTTTAATATACAGATCGATAGACAAAAAAATACTGATTTCAATGGTTTATTAAGTGTACTTACGACAAAATATCCCTTACGACATTTGAAATTTCCACAGTCGATTTAAAAAGATAATTATATAGAAGAAGATAGAAAGACACTGGGGCAACACACAAAATCACAAAACTACAGGTACCTGTTGGTACATACCAATCAGCAAGCGCGTCAATGTTGTGTGAACTACTTATATAAAAAAGTGCTTCTAAGCGGGATATAACGTTCTTTTTTTCAATATGGTATCTTTCAAGATACTTAATAAAAATCCGGCCAAGTGCGAGTCAAACTAACGCACCTAGGGTCCCGTATAAAGATTTATCCCGCTTTTCCCCAGTGTTTTATGTTGTCCAGTGATGGCAGAGCCCCTGCTCCTGAGCAAAATGTACGCAGTGTGGGGGCATTTTATATTGGTCTGTGACATGTTATACAGACAGACATAAAAATTAAGACGTTCAGATTATTCTGAGTGGTTATGCTGTAAGAGCTACCTACATATCAAATTTCAAGTTTCTATTACAACTGGAAGTACCCTTTACGTTCATAATATACTTAGCCGAATTTAGTGCTTTAAACCGAGAATTCTAATAGATTTATTCTTCAGTTTTGGACGCGTGTTTTTTGCGCTTTCTTTATACATAGTTTTCAAAAGGCTGTAGTGTAAGTGGCAATATGGAGCCGAAGAGGCGTATACAATATAAGAAAAAATATTTTTCTACGTAATCCAATCACAGAGTTATTGGTTGCTAGAGAAACGCAGCTATATGATCCTGGGTTGATCCACGTTGTCGAAAAAGTCTCAATACCGATAGAAATAACTAAAACATCCACTGTACCTTGATACTTACGTGCTGCGAAATAATCTCTTTACGTGTAGTGACAACTTCTTTATCTACTTAAATAACATTAACAAATATGTAACGAAACAAACGTATGAAACATTATGTAAAATACAACCACTAAGACTGACTTCCAAATGAATATGCTGCTTTGTTATTGTCACGTATATTTGACACGTACATACATAGTTTAATATCATGCATTGAGCTAATGACCTTGCTTAAGTAATGCAATGGTGACCAAGCTTGAAACACCTTGATGTGTATAGGTCTGTAAAGTACTGAAAATTGTAATAGATAACACGATTTATGTTTATAGTCAAATCGCTTAACGTATTTATACTGTTCTCAATTAACTTTAAAATGCGTGTTAATTTATAAGGAGTAGACTAGAGAATGTTCAGCGTTGCCTTATATTACGTGACAGCCGAATAAGTAAAAAAAATCTTTCACTTAGGTTCAGTACCAAACTCGTGCTCAAAGCAGATTATTTACGATTAGGTTATTTTGTCCATCATGCAGGACATTTAGTTTATAATGTCTATTAAACCATCTAACGTTTCATTACTCATTCACTCATTACGTTTCATATTCATTCTAACGTTTAACTCCCAATGTAACAATTTAGTATCGATATTCTGAATCGCACAGAACGGAAGACCGATAACGCAATAAAAACACACATAGGCGACGCGTGTCAGAATAAAGTAAGTCGTTCATGCACGAACCAAACTGTGAGGAGGGTGTAGGTAGTTCATGAATTGAACCCCGGGATCGAAGGGAAATCTATAGTGTAAGACTTGACAAAGGTTTTTATATCAGTTCTTTCAAATTTGACGACAGACCCTTGCTTTATTATTTAAAGTGAAAAGAATAATTATCGCTGGAGGTATGCGACAGTGTATTTAATTGATTGCTCTGCTTTGCCCTGGAGGAATGAGGAATAGAATGAAAAAAATAACCCAATACGATTTTACGTTCGTTTCCGGTACCTAGCTACATTTAAAACAAGACGGACTCATGTGGGGTGGGTTCCGTGCTAACTCAACATTGTATTTAGTTAAAGTAATCTATACCTATAAAACAGTACCGTAACTGACTGACTGACAGACAACGCACAGCCTGAACCACTGGACCCAGAGACTTGAAATTTGCCAAACATATAGGGGAAGGGGGGGTGAAATCAGACAGCGGGTAAAAGCAGATGGCATGCTATTTCACATATCTGCTATCACTGACTCACTCAGATACGTTAGACAGCACGGGCAGATGCCGCTTAGTGCGCGTGCAAATGCCGTCCAGCGAGGTGCATCGTGTTACGTTGCCGTTGACAAAAAAAGTAAACAAATGTAGCCGATGTAATATTTCAACCTAATTTATCACGTATCAAATCAATATCCGTTTCAAAATATGTATGTTAATGACTTACGTCGAAATATTGGCTATTTGGGTAATTATTTCCAGTTTACTTCCTCAATCCAACATTTAAATTATTGCTTATTTTTTTCTTTTGCAAAATCAGTACCGTCGGGTAGAAGCAGATGGGGTGAAATCGGGTATCCGTAAAACCAAGGCACAAAACACCACAAACACCTTCACTCAAGAAAAAGGGAAGAGGAAAAAAACCAAAAGCTGCCAAAAATACACACAAACCAAAAAGTAAAGATATACACTACATTTAGTATTCGTCATTAGGAAGAAACTGAATGTCTTATTTGTGACTAAAAATGTCTTACAGCATCTACAGATGCCTGGATTCAGACGGTTGTCTGAAATGGGTCAAGAAGGTTGCACCGGGTGTATTGTATATGAGTATTATTTTTGTAGGTAGATATCGATTGTAAGGGTGTAAAACTTATTTTTTTGGACATTTTGGTATGGTTGAGTAGTTACGTGTGCATATAAATACTAACATCTCTCATAGATAATCTTGTGAAAATATTAAGAAACTTTTGTATTTAGTTTGTTGGTTCAACGCGGATATTATATCTGTTTTACGGGTGACCGCTCTTAATAATGCAGTGGCTGTGGGGCAACATCCATTAGCGCTTTTAGTCTTTGAAGTGCATTTCACAGCGGCGTATATCGTTAGTGATATAATTTACAAAATAACTAGAGAAAAACATCGTGTTGCATTTTTCAACGATATCGGTATGCTAATAATGTTTCGATTCTAAATTATTCCATAGTGCTAAGCTTTGATAACTTATCTATTAACCACATAATTAAGCTAACGTTATTTTATATTGATTTGGTTTATTCGTATATTTAGTTATGATTAGCCCGAACGCATTGCTGTAAACGATACTCGAGCATCACAAATACCTAATTAGTTTGATGGTTTTATAGAGTGGGACCTATTTTTAATATTCTTCTTCTTCTTTTAGTACCTCTCCAACTAGTGAAGGTTGGCAGATTGATTCCGGTCCACTTCCGGATATTGCGCAGCCACGACTTCTTCCTACGTCCAACAGCTCTTTTTCCGGCCACCTTACCCATCATTATTAACTGAAGAAGCTCATATCTGGAGTGCCTAAGCACTATTTTTAATATTAGGTACAGTAAAATGGGGTAATGGGAACCACTTAAGCGAAAAGAAATAATTACGTAATAAAATCTTTATTGCAATTGCCTCATAATAAAAACTACATAATTAGCTATCATTTAAGATCAATAGTAATCACTATGGTAGTCAACTTTGGAAAAACAAAAGTAAAAAAAAAACAGATTTGACTCTCATTGCACCGAGGTGAGGTTAATTTTATTGTGGTCACCCTGAGGGCAATCAGAGTCAAAGAAAATCTAGCACGAATCGCAGCCATAACCTTTAGCCGACTCGAACCCAGTACTGTCTGCGTCGGTCCATAAGCCACATGAGGTACATCTATACCAAATTTCGCCATTTCGTCCGAATTTTCTGTACCGTCGACATCGTCATCCTCATTATCCTGGCATAAATCATCAGTTCCCACGTCTGATGTAGAGGTATAATTTGATTCTTGAAGAACTTTTCTTTTTACTCCCTTCTCCTGCACTTTTGTCTTCTTTCCTTGGTCCTTACGCTTTGTTTTATTTTTTCTTTTGTTCCCAAGTCTGATATAGACCCTTCTAAACAAAAATAAAAATAGCATAAATTATTTAGGTAATTCAATCTATCTAGATGCAATGCATGTTCTGTGAGTAATGGAGGTCACCCGACTCTCATTACCCACACAATATCGAGAAAAATATTGAGAAAAAAATATTAATAGAAAAATACACATTAGTTACACACGTGATTTAGGTTTCACATCATACTTTTGAATGTCTGGGTAAACGTGTAAGTATAAAAATTACAAGCAAATAGATCAACAAATGTGCCACTCACCGTTTATTTTGCGTGGTTGAAAAATTACATCGACGCAGCGCGAAAACAAAACACTCCTCTCATTCCCGCTGTGGCAGCCATACTGGCGCGACTGGCGCGAGCGACTCACACCGACAGCAAGGGGTCAAGAGCGGGGTGGGGCGGCTGCGTACGCGTCACTAGTGTTTGCGGTTTTGTAGTTGTGTGGGTTCGCATTGCCCGCTGACTCCCATTGCCCGGTCTTCCCCTACACTTTTTATGCTGTTATACTATTAGTTACTTGTTTGTCATAATAATATTTTACTAAATAAATGTTTAACCGACTTCAAAAAAAGAAAGAGGTTCTCAATTCGTCAGAATATATATATATACTTATGTATATTCCCCGATTACTCGAAGACGGCTTTACCAATAAAAAAAAAATATGGTATTATGGGGAACGCATTTTTAACCGACTTCAAAAAAGGAGGAGGTTCTACGTCCCACTGTATGTATGTTTTTTTACAATTACCTACGACACTACTGGGCCAGTGGCGTAAAGGTATTTTTTTAATCACTCCAGTAATGCTTCGGGGTGGTCAATGCGATGATACGGATCATTGATAAGGTAAGTAAAATAATATGGTAGGTTACAAAATAATGAATAATTTAATTTTTTTTGAGACTAACCTACCGCGTAAAGTCACCGGATTTCAATAAATTATATTTGTGACCTAAAAGTTGATTTATTTCGTTATTTGCCTTTCGTTCATGTACATTCTGTATATTAAAAGCGCAACAGATGTGAAAGAATTCCTTGGATTTAATGGCAAAATATCGTAGAGGCTTTTGTTCGTATGTACCTACCCACATCACGTAACTTTGTCACGTATCCGGCCCCAAGAGAGTTGCATGAGAATAAATTGCATGGAATAAAGACTTCAGATCCACTCACGTACCAGATTTCCATACATAAATACAGTAATCAAGCGAGATCTCTGCCTTTTGTTAGTAGCCCTATGATCAAGAGATCATCATGATCATCAATTAGACAAAATAAGATATTCAAAGCCAAAGTATTTGTCTGGCTTGTTTTACTTTTAAAATGCCATTTCCATTTAGTCAAGCAGTACAGAGACAGGGAATACGTCCAATTAGTGGCTAAAAATACAAAAGGTCAATTATTCTCCAGCTAGGTAACTTAAATATAAAAAGGGTATGAAAAGGATTCTTTTATCTAGAGCATGGATTCAAGTTGGAAGCCATCATAATCCGATTAGGGAGTTGGAATTGGAACTAATTAGCATGCAGAGGTTGCAAAGCCGATTTAACGTGTGTCACTTGTCTCTTAAGAAGACATAGCAGAAGTGAGGTAGGCGAATACGCAGGAGAACATTAAAGACGTACGTATGTTTTTTGAATAATACCCGCACGTTAAGCTGTTACGAGTATGTTGCCTGTTTGGCTCGAGAATCTTGTTCTTTCAAATCTTTATATTGCACACTCAGTTTTCACGTTCATGATTTGCAGTAAGGAAGTGCGTTTGATAGGCACCCGGATGCCGCGCTCTTCCTCTCACAGACAGTAAAATGACAAACGCATGCTTACTTGCATGGTACTTGTAATGATGCTTTATTATCTGCATACTTATCTACTATGCTTTTTTGCTTGCATACTTATTTACCTGGTACTTAATACTTATTATGATTGTTTGCTTACACGGGGCGCTTGCTTGGTTGCGTGTGAAGAAACCCCAATGCAATAGATTTCGCTTACTGCTAAACATCAACTAATGAACAAATATAATATTTACAGTGTTTTTCAGCTACGATGAGTTCTGTGACACTTCAAAATTTACCGAATTACGCATACTATGTTCACGATCGATTGATTAGTATATTCGTCGATCAGCCAAAGCTACCACACTACGAATCGATTGGTGTGGTACCTAACACTCTTATGTTGATTGGGAGTTACGGGCGATTTGCGTTGTAGCTAACATGATAGCGTAGGTTTGCGAAGTGCTCCAGGGATGGAAAAAGTAACATTTTTCAGAGCCTACTGCACATCTCTGTACAGATGCAGCCTATGGATAAATTACACTCAAAAAACGTACAACGTCCTCCGCGTCCAATTCAACAACGCGTTTAGGGCGGTGCGGTCGGGCATGTCCGCGGCGGCGCGTGTTGCGGCCGTTGCGGGCTTCCCGGCGACGGCTGCGCTGGTGCGAAGGGTGCGCGCCAGCCCCACCGCCGCCCTAGCCATGATAGCCGACAGAGTCGACTGTCCGTGCCACTTCTGTGACAGGCATGTTCAATAATAAATCTATCTGAATTTTGATGGAATTGTATTGTAAAGTAACAGTAATGTTAACGTTATAAAATGTTTTAATTTAATCTAATCTAATGTAGTTTAATTTAATGTAATTTTATATTTTATTGAAGTTCACAATGTTTTATAGATGTATTATTTTCTTTATGAGTCACATGTTACTTGAAATAAGGAAGTATTACTATATTGCCTCCTTACCTTTATCAGTACAATACAATAGAAATTATATGGGCTCAAATTGAAGGAGAGTTAAATTATTCATTCTCACATAAGTTTTTAAGGGACTAAACTCTGTGTTTCTTCTCTGTATCAGAACTGAGACATACTTACCAAATTATTTTTATGAGTGTTCAAAACCGTTTCACTTAAACAAAAAATGAAATATTTTGCTTTTTACTCATCAGGAATACTTTTCTTTATTTTTAGGATTTTCTGCAAGAAACAACACTTCACCGCCATTTTCTGCTAAGTAACAAAATGCAGAAGTTGCTGTAGGATGCGTACCAACCAACATGTGACTGGTGAAAGCTGAGCAAAAGTAGTTGAATAAACGAAAAAAGTACTACAGGACTTTGCGTGCTTCGCCAAAAGTGTGTAACTAACTCACTTTATAATTACAATCATTAGCCATTTTTTTCCCCCAGTTTGTTTTACTTTTTTCTTTTTAATTAAGCGTAAGGAATGCGTTTATGGCTTTATCATTTTGTTTTAGCTGATAAAAAAATCGCCATTTAACACACACACACATAAGCCATTTAATAGGTTTTAACACACTATATCTGAAAATATTTGCTTTGGGATACTTGAATGTTTTGGAATATCGGGTAGAAAAAACACTGAATGCGTATCCCTATTGTTATACATAACTTTGATATTGAAAATGTTACTTAGTCATATTTACAAATACTTACAACGATTTTATTTCGATGCAAAAAGGTTCACTAAATCTGAAATGTTCAATGTCAATGATATAGGTGACTTTGACACGTGTGACAATAACATATCTGTCGTAGTTTTTTTTTGGCCTACAGTGTCTAGTCTACAGTGGGAGATTTTTTTATGTAGCCGATTTGGCGTCTGTCACTTCCATACAAGTTCCAACCTTACAGACCAAACTTACATGGGAGGTACAGCTGCTAAATCGGCCGCAATCAACATCTTTTTAAGGTTCCGAGCCAAAATGGCAAAAATGGAACCCTTACTTTTCGTCATGTCCGTCTGTCCGTCTTTACGCGGCTTATCTCAAAGACTATTGGTACTAGAAAGCTGTAATCTTGCATGAATATGCATTGTATCGTTGGTTAGCTCTTTTAAAAACATTGGGGGTGGGGTGTTCAAAGATCATTTTTCGATTGAAAAAAATCAGAGAGGTAGTGCATTATTTAGTGAATTTAAAAGGAAAACTATCAGAGATAGTACCCAGGCTTTACAGGTTTACGAGTAGTAGTAGATTAATTTATTTATGTTTGTATTTGTAGGTAACCGATGTAAAACGACCCCACACTGCGTATAGTTTGCTCAAGAGTAGGGCTCTTGCTAACACTGGTTACGAATAGGTGTGATGAAAATAATTTTAAAATTAGGTATCTATGCCAGAACTTTTACGTTATGTCTAAGGAACCCTATCCTGGGCGTGTCCGACACGCTCTTGCCCAGTTTTTTAATATTTGAGTTCCACTCGAGCGACACTGAAACAATGAAACTCATTTAAAATCAGCACAATGCTACAAGTCAGACGTATAATGGACACCAAACAAGAAGGTCCCAATTGTGAAAGCAAACATAAATTATGCCGGTATCCATCCTGAGTCTTAGTTTGAAAAAGGCAATTCGCAAGTAGACGCCAAAGTTCAGAAAACTTCCGTAATGGGACCACTTTTCGTGCCTTACATACACTACACGCTAGACAAATCAGTTAACGGAGACATTAAACTACTTCCTTAATATTATCCCGCTTCCTTTGACGACCGCAATAGCCAGTGGGTTAGAGAACTTGACTATGGAGCTTCGAGTTCCGGGTTCTATCCCCAGTCGGGGCAAATATTAGTAACATGTGTACGAATGTTTGTTCTCGACTCTAATATGTGTGTATTTATGTAAATAAGTATGTTTATCCGTTGTCTAGTACCTACCTATACACCTATAGTAGGTACAGTCCTTGCCTGGTTCAGGACTCGAGCAAATCTTCCTATGATATAAATTTTATTTGTTATGTAAAAAGGTGACGGTATAAAGTCAGTAGGTGCGTTATACTGTTGGAAAATTTAGTCATCCCCAAACAGCATAAAATAAATATTTTGGCAAGTTAAATAAATAAAAAACTATTCGGTAGGTAGGTACACATCTACGGAGCAATCCCTTTAGTGGTGGTTTTGACCACAGTTCCTTAATTTAAATCTTTTGTCTGCGAAACAAAAGGAGTTTACAATTAAAGCACCATTATGAAGTGTGATAATGGGACTTCACGTTTATACTGAAATTCACTTAATAAAATGTAAACAACGAGATACCCAAATGAATGAAACCATGTTTATCGAAAGCTTAATAATGTTAACGTTCAACTCTGCTGTATAACAATGCTAAAAATCACGTCATGCTTCTTTATATCATACTTTCCACGTTCAAATCAGGTTGGCTTCTAATATCACCAGAGCCCGGGCAGGTCATCGCACAGATATGGAAATAGAACAAGAGTCGAATCGAGCATTAGAGTCGATACCTAAGATTATGCTTATCTAAAGCGAATATTATCGTAATTTAACATTTAACTTTTTTTAGTTGCATAACAGTGATAGTTTTGTTAAAGTGGCGTTCTTGAAACATTTTTGTTAGAATTTAAATTAGTAAGAGTATTAACTTATGGTTATTTCTAAATATTTTAAATATGTATGGTGAAAATGAAAACGATTTATAAGTTGATTAAGAACGATCCCAAGCTCTCTTATGATAAAAATGTCCGGGAAATATTGTGTACATTGGTTAGTTCCAGAAAATGAAGTAGTTGATGGTTGCATCTGTCCGGGCTCTGAATATCACTATTGGTCAAAACGGTAAATACCTACAAAGAATGATAGTATACTAATCTGACCTAATATTTAATCGTACCTACTTATAACGTTCCTCTATACGAAAAACAATACAAACACTTTCTATCTATACTTACAATATTCAAACGTATCATTGCCCACGAAATAACGAGTTCTAGTTAAATTCGCTATTTTTCATATGATAAAAGAGAAAAAAATATTGGTCGATGTAACTCGTGTCAGGAAAATCGCGTAGACATTAATTTCCCTCGAGAAAACCATGTTGTATAGATAACGTTTATTCCGTTAAATTTTACTTACGATGTCAATTTTATATTTTACTGCAACGCTTCTAATAAATGTGAAAGTATGGCGACTGTATTTTTCCCGAGACGTATTTTCCACCATACGTTTTGCCAAGTAAGAAGTAAATCTGTTCCATGCTGTCCCACTGGCTCTTCTTTAAATATTTTCACTTGCTTAAAACATCATTCGCTTTGATACTCCGCCTAAGAGCTCTTGCTAAAGGCAGCTTGATTACTTTGCAGTATTTAATAATCTATTACCTATGTTATAAACTAGACAGCGGGGAAACCAAATCCATGAAACTTCATGCTCGCTTGTTGTTCATTTGTTACCAAATAACTAAACAAAATAACACGGTTTATTTATTTAGTAACATTTTAGTAGTAAATAGGAACGCTGTAGAAAGGTAGAAATGATAAATATTTGAAAATGATCATGTTAACCCTTAGCCAAATTAGCAAATGATGCATTAATGTAATTAAAATTAGTTTTATATGAACTATGATTATTCTTGTCCTATACAAATAAATATAGACATACATTTATTATAATTAATTTGAGTTTAATCCCATTTGTGTCCTTGGTCCCAATTGAGATTGTCTAAAAAAACCTATGCCTTTTACATTTTTACCAGACTGTCCAAGGAGAGTTATTTATTATTTATACAGAAAAGTCAATTGTAAGTAGCCAATTTAACTATTTTCTCATATAAATCATTATTTTTAAATTAATTATTGAAATGATTTAGGCTGATGACATCAGGGTTGTATCTAGTTCTTCCACACAGCTGCTTATACAATAAATTTGTCAGTAAGTAAGTAGTTCAGTTTTAATCTGTCACTGAACTGTAAATTGTCAATTGTAAATCAACATCAACAGAAATCAACATTGTTAAAAAATAGAAACTAAGTATTATTGAAGAAGTGTTGGTTTGTTATTAAAGATCCTCTCGCAGCCAGGGAGTAGTTGCTAGAGCTACATCACCCAAGAAACCATGTGTCACGCGCTCATACTACGTCTGTCACAGGGTATCTTTTGAACTTTTGAAGGGTAATAAATAGGCGACACTTGAATTGCTAGCTTGCATGCTTGCTTGCACGCTTGGTTGAGCGTTTGCTTGTACGCTTGCTGACATGCTCGCTTGCACGCTTACTTGCATGCTCGCTTGCAGCCTTCTTGCTTATTCTACCGTTCTACCGTTATGCATATAGATTCTATATGAAAAGAGAAAACGAATGTTTTATACAGTGCAAGAAAAAAAGGGCCCAATTTTTTTTTCTGAAAATGTGTTGTGGTGCTCTATGTTCAAAAGCTCTGTATGGACAAAAAATGGCATCGACAACAAAACGTAATTAAACTACTGTGTTCATAAAGAATTACTTTGGAAGTTTAAAACAGTAAGAAATCCAAGGTTCCATGACCAAAAGATATCGAAAAGCTATATAAAAAAAAGAACCTACCAAGTGCGAGTCGGGCTCGCGCACGAGGGTTCCGTAATAAGATTTTAACGCTTTTCCCCAGTGTTTTAAGAAGTTCAGTGTTAGCAGAGCTCTGCTCTTAAGCAAAATGTACACAGTATGGGGTCAACTTATATTGGTCTGTGAAATCTACAGACAGACATAAAAATTTTAGATTTTGAGACTTTTCGGAGTTGTTGTGCTATAAGAACTACCTTCATACCAAATTTCAAGTTTCTAGGACATCTGGAAGTAAGTAATTAATTAATTAACTAACAGTACCCTTTAGGTTTTTGGAAATCGGCAATTTGTATGGAAATAGCCTTTTTAATTACTGTATCTTTTGATTGCGTTGACTTAGAAGGCTGATTTTTTCACAGCTTCAAGGGACCGCAGGCTTGAGTCTTTGATATTCATTTCAGCATGCTACCTCCACGCGTTCCAGAGAAAAAGGGTCTTGATAGACAGACAGACAGACAGACGGACAACAAAGTGATCCTATAAGGGTTTCGTTTTTTCCTTTTGAGGTACGGAACCCTAAAAACTCCGAATAACCAATATATGGCGATAAAGGTAAGCTGACCACTTAGTTAATTTGTATACTGAAATAAACGGATCACTCACGTATGTCAGTCGAGTATAGCCTGACATGTTTCGGACTAATCTGTAGTCCTTTATCTGGGAGTACGCGCTTCGAAAACTGCAAGATGCGGCTCGTGCGGCTACTCGGCGCAGCTGCAGACGGTGGCCGCACAGCTACCTCCGTATTCATTGTAATTTTTAATATTGTCAAAAGTAGGGTAGCACAATACACTAATCACATCACCTTATAACTGTCAGTTGACGCAGTATTCGACACTGTTTTCCAACTCGGGGGCACTGACCATTTACTATCACGATTGAATTGGGATGACAACTAATTTCAATGGCTTCACGTACTATCCGGTCAATCAAAAACATTTCTCTCGCCAGTATGGACACCAAATCAAACCAATTGTAGTGAGTCGAATCAAACCTCTATGATTGATTAAGTGAGCCTAGTGGTCCCAGGTTCGAACCCCGATCGGGGCAGATTATTTTTTATTTGCTTAATACGAAAAAAAAAACTGTTAACATCAACGCAGCTTGTCATGCAACTAATTAAGGTGTACATTTATTTTAGAGTACTGCACTTTATGGATGTTAAGCATGTATACTGACACAAAGAGATTTGAAGATTTTGAGATGTGGTGCTGGAGGAGAATGAAAGGCAGAAGTTGGATGGAACGGAAGACCAACGAGGAAGTGTTGTCAATAGTTAATGAGATAAGGATGATCTAGAATACTAAGATAAATAATATAGACGCGGTTGAGACCATTCTAGAAGGAAAAATTGAAGGAAATAGAGGAAGGGATCGACCTAGGCGAAGCTACATGGACCAGCAGTGTAATTGCGTAACTATTTTGAGACTCGTCATCGGATTCAAATGTCAGTTTTTGTAAGACTGTGACAGCTAGCTGTTTCCGATACCAATTGTCAGCCCATACTCGTAGGTACAAAATGAACGTGATTGTGATTCCGAGTGAGTTAGACAATAAGGCCGCAGATGTCGATGTCGTGTCGTATCAGGAGGTTAAGGAGCTGGCTTATAGGAGAGATGATTGGAAGAAACTCCACCGACAAGAGCAGAAAGTTTGATGATGATGAATTATGAATATGAATGTTTGTTCTCGAGTCTTGGATGTATATTATTATGTTATGTATTTATCTACATAAGTATGTTATGTTATCCGTGGTCTAGTACCACAAGCTGTGCTTTATTTTAGACCAGGTCAATTGGTATAAATTGTACCACAATATTTATTGATTGTATACAGTATTTTTTCTAAAAGTAAAAACTAAACTATAACATTGTTTTTTTTTTATATTTCAATACCTAATCATCATAGTAAAAATATTTCGTAACTTTTGCTATGCACTTTCTTACGAGTATAAGTAAGTCACAAAAATACGTGAGAATCGATTTCTACTAATTTTGGCACGGTGGAATTTGACATTACTTTTTGGATTCAAGATGATGGGTGCCACCCTGGACATTGTGTCAAAACAAAACATCTGCCAATTAATAAATTTTCGAATGGCTAGTACCTAATTGTTATTCAGTAAAACAACGTTAATTCGGGTGTTAGTCAATCGTGGGTGGAAACGATTTTGGGGTAGGCCCAAATTATAAGTTCATTATTTACTTTACAAATTATAAGAAAATAGGTTGGGAAACATTATCAACACAAAAAGGTATTAAGACACACATGTAAAATATTTTTCTCAGTCGCGTAGTGATTAGAAACTACGGCACCTTTTGACATGCATAAATTTATTGTTTTAATTAAAGTTTTAATTTTTATTTGCACACAAACAGTACAATAGTTCTTAAATATAAACATAATTACAACTTTCATTAACCAATGAAGCTGCCACCACTTTTACTTTAAAAGTCTTTGTTTTTAGGGTTCCGTACTTCAAAAGGAAAAAAACGGAACCCTTATAGGATCACTTTGTTGTCTGTCTGTCTGTCTGTATGTCAAGACCCTTTTTCTCTGGAACGCGTGGAGCTGAAACTAATATCAAATACTCAAGCTTGCGGTCCCTTGACGCTGTGAAAAAATCAACCTTCTAAGTCAACGCAATCAAAAGATACAGTCATTAAAAAGGCTATTTCCATACAAATTGCCGAAATCCAAAAACCTAAAGGGTACGGTCGGGGAAAGTTATTCCTGACCCACCGTGGAACCTTTTCACAGTAAGTGTCATAGTGACATCGCGTAGCTTGACAAGGCAAATCCTTATGACGTTTACTATGAAAATGTTCTATGGTGGGTCAGGAATTAATTTCCTCGACTCCACTTCCAGTTGTCCTAGAAACTTGAAATTTGGTATGAAGGTAGCTCACAACCACTCAGAAAAGACTCAAAATCTTAAATTTTTGTCTGTCTGTAGATTTCGCAGACCAATATAAGTAGTTGACCCCACACTGCGTACATTTTGCTTAGGAGCAGGGCTTTGCTAACACTGAAAGACCCCCAAGCGCATCCGCTTCGGCGCAGACGGCGAGAGGTGAGGCGTCGGCAGTTCGCTGCTCGCGTGAACCCCTACTAGAGTCGGCCGGCGAGGGATGGGGATCCCAAACCAGCATCAACACCTACGACTCTACCCGTCTCAGGGGAGGATCAAGTGTTGCGATCCTCCCCTCCTAGCGCCGGAGTCCTGGCAAGAAGGCTGGGGCGGCCGGAGGGTACCACTGGTGCATCCCTAGGGATCCCCCGGTAGGGCAACACCGGAGTGGTTTTAGTGGGTATGCTTCTCCCCTTTCTCTGCTTTACGGAGAGAAGGAGGTGAAGAGAGCCCCACATAACCACCAGACTTTCCCCAGGTCTGGTGGTACTTGTAACGAGTTTCCACTCCGTAAAAAAAAGAAAAAAGGGCTCTGCTAATACTGGACTTTTTAAAACACTAGGGAAAAGCGTTAAAATCTTTCTACGGAACCCTGCGTGCGCGATTCCGACTCGCACTTCTCCGGTTTTTTTAACATCATGTTTTTATTACAATCTAACTTTACTTATTACTTACCTATTAAGTAAATCCTGCATTCATCATTGTAGTAACAAAAAACCAGCAAAATGGATCGACAGTTTTAATCCAGATGCTTGAAAAAACGACCGAAGACAATTTACTAACAGATTCCTTTTAGAGATAATGGAATACATGCGTGACTATCGACTTCTATCAGGGGAGAATGTGCAAAGGTATTTCGTTTTAGCGAGTCATTACTCTTTCATGAGTCCCTAAACTTAATGATACACCATCAGGAAAAGGTTGTTTTGCTGAGCTGTTGAAAGTTTGTCTTAAACTACACGTGAACTCATATATACGTTTCGTGCATATAACAGTTTATAGCTTTATTACTTTCCTGTTTTTAAATTTTATCATTAATGGATCTTCTTAAATCTGAAAGATACAAACCATATAAGCAACGTACGCTGTGGCGAGTGAAGACAATATTTTATTAAAATAGGTAAGTATGCAATCTCAGTCTCGCAACCATAAGGTAAAACTTCGGTTCGGAGTTCAATTTGTTTTAATTAAACCGTGTGTCCGTTGTGTTGTTCGGTTCGTTTGTTATATTTAATTTTGCGCTCATGGTATTTTATCACATTTACTCAATATAACTTCTAGAAGCTCGCTACAATTAAACCTCAAAACTAAACTAAACACGTTTCCTAAAGTTTTGCGGTTTGACTAACGGTGGGAAACTGAAACTCGATTTGTTATGATAATACATAACTTCACTTTTACAAACAAATAATAACCCCAAGTTTTTAAATTTGAATATAATTATTACCATCACAGGTGTAAACAAAATCGTAACTCATAATTCTCAATCACATCCTGAATGTTCATCGGCATCTGATGTTTAGCTTGGCTTTTGAATGTTTATTTAGCAATGTGTTGTGCCGTATTGTGCGTTGCAACAGACAGAATATTAATTCCTTTTGGTTGGCGTGGCGACGAATGGTCTGGGCTCTATGTGATTGTTCTGAATAGATATACCAATTCTCATTCTACAGCCTTCGTGTAAATTACATTAACCTTCTCGTTTGAAGGAAAATTGCTTAAGTTTAGTACCTAGTTGTCATTTGTGAAAATTTGAAAGAATCGTAGTTTTTTTACCTTACCGTTAGTTAAGGTTGCAAGAAGATCACGTCTTTTAAGCTGACTCTCAGCTGTTGATGTCAGAAAGGAAAGGCTTGTACTGACACATGCAGCTATTAACTTCTATCGGTGACAGCAAATGTAGTGAGCATTCCAAGGTGCAATCTCGACACGGTCACGGCTATCTGGAAGGCAGTAAATCTGGCACGCTGGCGCGTCGCCAGTCGGGACACGTAACGTCAGCTTCGGAAGGTTTATTGGTGATCAGCGAACCCCCATTGTGACAGTGAGCAACTGACGTGACGCTATTTGAAGATAAAGCTATGCCAGCCTTCACCAGTTTCAAGGTATACACTGTATACTACCTAATACAGCATGGACATATATTTTGTTTTAAATTCACTGACTCGTTCGCTAACATTGACCAAAGTTAACAGTCATCATATCATTAGGTATATTATGTTATGATACAAAATGAAAAAAATCAACATTGCTTTCAAAATAATTAGGTACTTAACATTTTTTTTTTCACGGCTTAAGTAGACAATTTTACCGCTAATATTTAGCTCAAATATTTTAAAAGTGTATTTCTGTAGTTAAATTTTGCATTTAAAATTATTGGAATTTATTAATAATGTTTTATTTGTTATGTTCATGTCGAATTTATATAAATAAGACTAAAAAATTAAGCAAACATGATTTATTGTTTTTTTTTAATAGGTGTAGTCGCAGAATGTCATAACGAACCAAAAAGCAAATTTATAGCTTAAAGTTTGCTGAACGCCATGATGCTGTGCCACAAATACATGTGGAATGGAAATTAAAAAGACCACCTTGCCGGCCTAGGCCAGGAAGTTTGTATGAAATTCCATTTCCTATATACCTCGTCTAACCGCGAGTGCCTATTATTTGGAACGTAACATTAATATTTCATTGCATTTTTGAGAAATTTTTATTCCAGTTCATGATTTAGCTTTGTTTTGGCAGGGTACGCTATAAACTAGGTTTACGTTACGCTGCCACTTTGGAAATTATATGTAGCTTATCTACGTTTTAACTTATATATGTCATTACCAACAGTAAAGTAACAACTTTTCTCGCATGATACGAATATGGTGCGACTTAAAAGAGCAGAAATGAAACAATGTGAAACTAACGAGACAACGGTATCTGGCAAAAATATTAAAAGTGTCAAAAGTGTCGAAGCTCGATCTAAAAGAAAAAACATCCAATATTTTAGTGAAAATGTATCGTATTTTGTTGAGTTTCTCGTGACTAAACAAAGTTTGAGTGTATACAAATTTATAAGACGAAGACGTAGACAGTGGTGCCCAGAAGGTTATATTTAAAGATTTTCAAGCGATGTTTGTCAAAATTTTAAGCAGACGAACTCATTACGGATTTCGGGGAAGTTTACACACGAACAACGGAAATGACCGGTATGTTATGGCATACGAATAAGTATTTAATGCGTTATTTTTTATTCATTTTGTCTCAACTAAGGAAATCATGTCATATAATATCCTACAACGATAAAAGTAATGTTTTTTGTTTCAGGGAAGTCTGAGAGCACTGTCAGAAGAATAGCAGACACAAATAACAAAAAAAGGCACAATAAAATTATATAGGTACATATTTTACAAATTGTTTAAACTCCCTTACCCAATCATATTATCGTATACGTTTGTAATGTCTGGTTGAATAAATAAAAATGTCTTTTAATTAAAAAGAAAAAAACAAGACTGATCTTGATGAAGTATTTGTGTTGCCATCCAATCGACGGTGGCCTCAATTAATTTCTACTCGTTGTCGCTCTGTAAGTGACATTTCTAAAGAGATAGCAAAAAAATTTAGGTGTTTTAACACACACCGTTTAAACGTCCTTAAACGTAAAGATATTTCAATATATATGAATATATATCGACAAGAGATATTGTTGCAGTATATTCTGTTTTAAGATGTCCGAGGAAAGGCATAAAATACTTAGACTATCAACTGGAAAAACCAAATGTAAAGAATAAAGAATACCTAAACATATTATAGTACCGTCGATAATTGCTTTTATTACAGTGAAAAGTAAAAATGGAGCAGGTAAGCGATTAATTATGCCGGTGAGTATGTCTCATCCTAGAGATTAACTTCACTTTATACAATCTCAAGGGACGGCAACGCTGTTGGATCGATTTTATTGAAAATTGGCAGTGCAAGGATGCGTGAAGGTCAACATGTTATTATTTCAACCCTCGCAGATGTGAAGTTTCCGCGGGAAATGTTTTTGATAACCTTAGTCTTACTTGTCCGTATATGGCCAACTGTGGTACAATCATGCTCAGGTCATAGGAACGGTTAACAGTCAATACATTTCGTCAATACGTAGTTATTAATCATAATTTTACAGTCATTTAACCGTTTAATAAGTAACGTAACACACTATCGACTCACAATGATACAAGTTTACCAATTAGTCGAACAATAGTTCACAATAGAGTAGAGAAACGACCGAATGATAATTTACAATTCGTAACTAATATACAGGGATCCCTACTGTCATTCAAACTGACATGTTGCTGTGAATTAATATTGTTTGGTGTCTACGGAGGTAAGAATATGTTTTAATTGTGTTCAAATGGAGACTATGTTATTGAATCTATTAAGTTATTACCTAAGTATGTGTATCAAATTACAATTAATGTAGATAGACAAAATATATACGTTAACTCTATTTATAACTAAATAATACACAGTAAATTATATCTCTATCAAAGTATATGCCTATGGAATTGGTTTCACCCATTCAAAATATTTCAGGTTTCATCACTCACTGTCGTAATTACCAACTCCGAGGAGGAATTACTTGCGCTATGTTTCTGAGCGTATGTTTTGTTCTCTAAATTCTGCAACGTTTATGATACACTGTTCTGTACTTAATTTAATCACGCAGTGATGTGGCGCTTCATTCATTACGCCTTACACGCAATTCACTTTATAACAAGCAAAAGTTACATACTTTCAACATTTTCCGCTTTATGTTTTACATTAACATACCTCAACAATGTTCTTTCTTTTAATAAACCTAAGAAACAAAAACCAATTATTTATCAACAAACCACATTGTGTACGTACGTGTGTACTAATAGAATAAACTTATACCAAAAACGAATATTGTTATGTTAGGTAATGGAGCGTGTGCTTGAATGAAATTGAACCAATTAAGCTGTCTCGTCTCGTTTTACGTTACCTTGCATCTATATCAACTGTTATTATATTGTAGCAGAATGGAGTTGGTAAATAAGCTTTATTTTATTTGCTAAACCGAGGTTATTGTACTTCGTTCCATTCATTGTTTTCAACTGTCGAACGGTTTTTGTTTCATTGCAAACAAAAATTGCGTGAATAATTAATTAAAATGCTGTATCAATTTTATAAATATACCATACTAATCATAGGTACGTTTTCTTTAAAAAGGTAAAGTGCCAGGAAATAGAAAGAATCCTATTGAATACGTTGGTCTTCTGGGATAGCGCCGTTGATACATGAATCTGCTGCATTCTCGATTAATGGTCGGAGATCCTTAGCCATTGTAGGTTCTGCTATATGTATAGAAATAGCGAATGCTTTAAATTATCCAGTGCTGCTACCGGGGTAATTAATAGTCGACGCTATCGTCGGCCAGTTTATTCGCCCCACCCTTCTATATTTAGATTTTTCATCTTTATTCCCTTGAACTTTCGGAAAATAGCTTGTTGTTTAATTGTTGTTCGCAAAACAATTAATTTTGTGCTACGTTTATTCGGGACCATTACCTGAATGGTTGCTCGTCTCCCTCAATAGGACCGTAATAAAACGACGGGTAAGTAACAACGTAGGTATGCGCTATTATTGTTCAAAATAAATTCAGTAGCAACTAAAGTAAAAAGAATGGAAGCAATGTTATTGGACCTACTTTTAATGAAGTTTATTTAAATCAAGTTTGTAGCAGTAGTTTCAAAGCCCGCACGAATTCTCAAAGGCCTTCGAAACACTTGCGATTCTAATGTAGGTACCACATTGTAATTTAAATTGTAATATACCACACACAGTTACACCGCTTAAAATAAGTTTGTATAATTTAATACCGTTAGAAATAACTTCATTAGAGTTCAATAGGTTTAAGACGAAATTACAGCAGTTTTTTGAAATACAACCACTGTATTCAATAAATGAGTTTACGGACTTGTTTAAAGATAAGTCTAAATCAGATGTAGTAAAATTGTTCAAGAACTTAGATTAAGTTTGTATGAATGTACTTAGTTTTAATGACTTGCTTAATGTGGCTGATGTTACTTGGCCAAATAAAAATCTATCTATCAATACTTAGCGGAAAGTAATCGCGGGCAACAATCAACCAGAATTCAGTCAATGAACACAAGCAAAAGATAACGTTTTTAGGTTTGGCTAAATACGCCTCTGTGCAAACTTTATTTGGTATCTATGTAATTTACAGTATGCAACTACAGATCGATTAGTAGTATTTTATTTGTACGACATTAAATTTGAAAAAGTTAATTAAATTAAAGTAAACCATCTGTCAGTGGTAAACTTAGAGTTAAACGGCGATTACACTGAGTCGTTTCCTAACGCGGCCACCTAACACGGTCGCCGAACTTATACTATCTTATACTACCGTGTTCTTTAGGTACACTTTTGCTTAGTGTAATTGCCGCTTAATCGTGCTGTACAGTTACTTGTTACACGAATAATGAAGTCGTTACTATACACAATGTCATTATTTGACTATGCCAAGAAAACAATGTATGCCCTACAACTTATATTTAACAAGAAGTTCGCAGAATTTAATAAAGCAACACGAACTTAGTCGTACTCAGCAGCTCTCGTGCATAATATATTCATCTAAGGGTCGTTCTTGTATGACACATTACAAGAATAAACATTACCAAGACTGCAAGATATGCGCCAATAATAATAAAAAGGAGTTACCAAATGAGTTTTCACTAGTAATAAAATATTACTCTTTAATCATAAAATTTAAAAAAATGTTCATAATATGTGCCGAAATACTGTTTTACCACAGAATAAGTCAACACAATCTGAATGTTGTTATACCTGTTATTTCATAGTTAAATGCCTACAAATATTGTGAATAACATCTTAAGACTGTTACATTAATAAATACATGAAACGAAACTAATGTCAGTAACAGTAAAATATGTATTGTTGTGTGCAAGGAAATGTTTATTTATCTACAAACATTCTTGAAATTATTACGAACAAAGGCTAAATTAAGACACAATGACATTTATGTAGGAAAAAAAGGTTATGTTTCTCATACCTAATATACCAAAACCGTCGTAGTCTTAAAAAATGTAAGAGAATATTATTATGGCGGTGGCTTTGTTTCCGAAAGGAAGAAATTTCCGAGTTTTGCATAATATTTTTACCTCTTTCCTGTAACGCTTTTAATTTAATATTAATGTTAGTTTAAATAGTGTATGTATACACCTAAACTTAAAACTAAACACTCGGTAATTTGATAATAACATAATACCTAGGTATTTAATGAAAACGGAAAAGAAAGACATTTTTATTAAATGTATAATTAATAAAAGTACTTATCGGGAAGCCGTCACGTCAGAAGCTGAAGCTACGTATTTTGAAAAGTTTCTGCAATCAGTACCTACCTACTTACAGATAATTATAATAAAAATAAAAAGCGCGCACCGAGGGCTCCGAAAAAAATTGTTCTGTGTTCCCGATTTTCCCGGATGTTTTAAGTTGTCCAGTGTTAAGCAGCTATGCAAAATGTACGCAGCGTGGGGCATTTTATATCGGTAGCTGACATGCACAAACAGACATAAAATTTTACAGATTTTCGGATTTATCTCATTGGTTGTGCTATAAGAACTACCTTCATACCAAATTTAAAGTTTCTAGAACAACTGAAAGTACTCAACAATATTTGATGCCACGGCAAATTATCGAAACACCCATTTTAATGACTATCTTTTGATTGCGTTGACTTAAATTTTTTCACAGCTTCAGTGGATTTCAGGCCAGACTATTCCATATTAATTTCAGCTTGCTACCTCCACGCGTTTCAGAGAAAAAGGTTCTTGTCAGACAGACAGACGGACAACGAAATGGTCTTATAAGGTTTTCGTTTTTTACTTTTGAAGTACGGAACCCTAAACAGATAATTAAATTATTAAAATACCCAATAAAAATGACGAGCTAAATACGCAAAACAAAAATAGCTTGCTTTGATTCAATAAAATTCATATTTCACGCAGTCCACAGACAGCTAAAAGCTGCAGTTTCATGTACAAGCATCTCTAGCGATAAAATTAATTGTTGATATTTTTCAATTCACAAATCTATTTATACATTTTAAATTAAATTGCATAAATAGAAAAAAAAAAGATCAAAAACGTATCTGACAGAATACAACACTTACAAGTTAAGCATGTGTGTGTGACACGCCTATTATGTTTCGGTTTTATGAATTATCAACTGTAAAAATTATCATAAAACAGTTAAGTTTGCCACTCACTGTACTTAGCGGAATAGCAAAATAAAACAAAAAGAGGCGGCTTGCTTCCGAGTGGCGTGTTATTGCTTCCTTTCTGCTGAAGTGCGGGAACATTATCCGCTAGTGCAATTGAGTGGATGGTAATACCTACCTACTTCATATATCATTTGGTTCATTAATAAAGGGTCCTTTTAGTTTCGTGCTGATTTGCTAATATAATACTTTTGTGTCAGGCAATATTATTATCCTATCTAGTTTGTCATTGAATCGATATTTTAAACAACATAATTTTTATAAGGTCTGAAAAATCATAATTTGTGTTTTATTAGGTAGGTTACCAGTCTATTTGTTGCTACCGTTGAAAAGGGCTACCTAAAAAATAGTTCACAACTTGCATATTGGAAGTAAAACTCACATTTTTTTACACGCTTTTATTTGACTTCTAAATCCAATGATTTGTGCTGGGCGTTGTTATGCCAGTCAGTCATTCTGTCTTTCTTTTTTTAGAATAATAATAATTTAGTATTCATATTAAATTATTACCTATAATTTAATAAAAAAAAATACATACAGTAGAACGTAGAACCTCCTCCTTTTTTTGAAGTCGGTTAAAGAAAGACTTTACACAACACACACACTTTAGACAATCGTAAAAACTACAAATAAAAACGTAGTTGCAAATTCAAACGACCCAAAACATATCACATTACGTACCCACCATATTAAAGAAGGGACATGCACCAGTTATCTATTTTGTTTGGTACCAATATTATTCATTATATTTTATTACGCGTTACTAGTTATAATCATATACCTACTAGAATACGACCAGGTCGTCTATCTGCAGCAGATTGATGGCGTCGTTAAAGCTGAGGACACGGTCGTCTGAACTTCGTGTGTCCTAAAAGCCACTGATTGACTTAGCTGACCCTACGTGAAAGTTATAATGATCTTCAGTAATTTGAACTGTTGGAGACCTATTCAAGTAAATTAAGCTAATTTTAACAATCCGTGACTCAAGTTTACCATCAAAATTTTCTGTGAGTCAGCAAATTAGTAGCAAGCAATTTAACTGGTAAGGTTTTCTTGTATTTTTTTTTACTTTTCTTGATCTGTGTGGCCATGCTACTGGCAAAATTTCATGATCTAGATCAGTTGCAACTTTTTTATTTTTGTTTGAATATATGTATATAATTATATAAGTATGTATGTATAGAATATATTCTAGGAGCCTTGGATCTGAGTATTTAAGTTTCGTTACAAAAATACATAAGTAAAATAAATACTTAAATGGGATTGTACAAAACATTTAAATTCGTATCTCTTTTCTAATTGAACGACCTTTTCTCCTGTTATTGCAAGGGTCGGAACCCTACAGAATAACCACAGTTACCCAGTTAACCCGGTAAAGTGCACCTTTATTGAAAGGTTAAATTTTCTGACGACAATTACAAAAATTGGTTCTGATCAAGGAACATAAAACCAAGAGGACTGCCAGTGTCTATACGATGTCGCGTTCCTTTGAAATAATAAGCCTGCTGTAGCTAGTTTTACTAAGGAGGGGTCTCTGTACCATTCATTTGGTATGATATTTAGACCTCTGGCTAACACAATAGCGCCATCTAAATTTTTTTTATCTTTCAGTTCATAGATGGCGCTATTGTGTTAGGCAGAGGTCTAAGTGTCATACAAAACGACATTCTATAGCCATTGGCAGTCCTCTTGGTTTTATCGTCCTTGGTTCTGATTGTTTCCTAAATGTCCCTATCTCTACATACCGTACCTTCAAGTAATGAAATTCACACGTTTACTTACTTAAACTTCATAAATTATGGGCAATTACATTTATGAACTAAAAAACAATTACTTTGCTCACCCGCGACCACTAATGACAAATAGTTATATCTGTGCGGCAAATGTATGTTTCCATGCAACACCTCCGCCTCCACTGCTACACGAATCAACACATGCCACACAGACCCAACTATCACCACCACCACTATACTAAACGCTCACTAGCTGTTACCCGCGACTTCGTCTGGTTATGATTTGTTTACAATTATCCCGCTTGAACTATGCAATTTTCAGGGATAAAAAGTAGCATTTGTATTATTCTGACATAAGCTATATTACTTGTAAAGTTCATCAAAATCCGTTTAGTAGAGTTTGAGTAAAAGAGTAACTACTATCCAAAATTACATCGATCATCACAAACTTCGGTGTTAATAATATTAGTAGGATTCCGTAACATAATATTTCCAGTAAATACGTGTGTCGGAGCTTACGAAAACCGCAATTGCGGGATTTGCAAATTGTGCTCGAACTCTGTGTGATTTAATTCTCGTCGTTTTTTTCAACATCTGATCAAAAAATTATGAAATCTGCTTCTGCTTGGCTTATACTATGTATTTTTGTGTGACATCTTATACCTCTTTGTTCTAAGCGACTACGGATCACAAATAAGTTTGAACGCGCTCATTTCGGTAATATATTGATCTTTTACCACTTGGTCACGAAAACATCGAGTTTCCGGTTGCCAAACAGACGCATAAAAATCTGTCATAGTATTTTACGTTTCTCTCCACAATACTTACGCACTTCGGAACTACGAAAGCGTTATCGACACGGAAAACTTTGCACTCACATTATTCACGATATTTTATTTTTAGTAAAATTTGGTTTACTAAGGATGTTACGTATTTTCGTAGTATTTTCAGTTTACAATGTGTAATAAGTCTGTTACGTGCTAATTAAGACTTATTAAACTAAACGCTTTTCTTACTGTTGTTTGAAATTTATTTGGCAATGTAAAAGGGAGCGAAAGGCTGTTGAAACTTTTTCAAGTTCTTGCTGAACAGTAGTAATTAGGTAAAAGTAAACATCGCGTCCCAAAATGTATCGAGTATATCGTGAAACTTTTAGGGCTGTTCACTTTCATTTGTTTTGCCCAGTCCATTCTATTTGCGTAGTTTCGCTCAATAAAGTTTTATCTATTTTCACACTGGAATAGTTTTTATACCAAAATAAACAGCTGAACGCTTAAGTGTAGGTATTGTGAAATAGTAGTTTATGCAACTGTTATATAATGAGGGTCCATAAATACGAGTGTGGTTTTACAAAACGAGGCGAAGCTGAGTTTTTTAATAAGACCATATAAATGTTTTAAGGCCTAATTATATGTAGAGTTGCATAAATACTCGTACATTACTTTATCTAAACACATTATTATAAGTACTCTAAGATAGGTTCAGAAGCCGAAAGCATATCACACCCATACCTGTCACGAATATAATTTTTTTTTTAATCATAGACAAACATACCGGGCTGACGTTTCTTTTATTGTAAATTTTGTTGATTTTTGAAGATGTTTCAGTTTTGAAACTCCGACATTGAATTCGATATCGAAAAGTCATTGCTTCGGAAACAAATGACGTCAAATAAATATAACGTACGTAAATGTTCTCACATCGTCTAACGGCCCAAGTGACGGGTGTAAATCGTACGACAAACAAGAGAAAGGTAAATTTACATATATATTGCCCGACCCCCTCTACAATTATACCGTATTACGATTCTGGTGCTTTTTTTCTCTATCCACAATCGTCAGTGAGACTAAGGCATAAACAGTATAACTTATAACTGTAATAATTTTTAACCAACTTCAAAAAAGGAGGAGGTTCACAATTCGGCTGTATGTTTTTATTTGTATGTTTGTTAACCTATTACTCCGCCAATTGAGAATGGATTTTGATGATTATTTGAAAATGCGTATGCATTCTGATGTAGTAACATTGTCACCAAGACAGGATCAGATAATAGGATCCCAGGGAAATCGAGGGTAACCCTCAAATTTTATATGCACGTAGTACGTGTTTTCTATACTTTCTAAAGCTGTATTTGCGTCTAGTAGTCATCATTTCATGTTGATGATCTGGTGATGGAAGGTATAACTCCTTAACGGTTAGGAGTTGGAGGTTAATTCTTTAAGGAATTTTAATATAAAAAAGGGAAACCGCCTTAAAAAAATAATATTCTAAATCCACACTATGGGTTAGGTTAGAAATAAATAAACACCCCCAATCTACGTGTAGGAGAGGAACCCAAAAAAAATGTTTTTTCAAGATTTTCTCCCAGCATTTTTTCGGCTTAATTAATATGTATGTGTATGCAAAATTATACCTTTCTAGTACCAATAATCTCTGAATTAAGCCGCGGACAGACAGACAGACAGACAAAAATGACGAAACTATAAGGGTGCCGTTTTTGCCATTTTGGTTACGGAACCCTAAACTACGCTTCGGATATCTGACCTTACTGGATTGCTCCTTTTGTATACAATTTAATATAATATTATTATACAGCTTGTTTGCAAAGTATCTTACATAAGAAATAAGTTTAAATCCCCTTGATACACGAAACTTTTACTTGAATTGACTGGTATTGGAAGTAGAGACGTGAATACTTAAACAATTAACAACGAACCCTTTTGGTACATAAAACAAACTACCCGACATTAGACGGGAACCCACAGTATTTCAGCATTTCACATCTCGTTTAGCAATAGTCATAAAGACCATTTTTTGTTCCCCGTGAACTGTAAGAACACCTTCATAAGAAACCTAATATACCGCAACAAGCATATCCAGAAAACTATGACAAAATTCAAATTGCATTATGAGCCGCTCGTTTGTTCTGTTGGATGGTGAGGGTTGAACGGCAACCCTGTTATATAGGTACCTACCAGCGGCGGTACATTTTTCCTTAAGCTGTATCTGCTAGATCCGTCAAGTCAAGATCCCACTGCTCGTGGATAAAGAATCTTTTTCTTTTCACAAAAAAATCATATTTACGACTCGAACTTTACGAGCAGGCCTATTCTTTTCGTCTCGTTTGTATACGTGTGGCACAAGCGTTAGTCAGCTAAGTAATACTACGTGGATAATTATAACCGAGAGTTGCCAGTTATTGCATCTGTTTATAATACATTTTTGTTTTCTTAGATATTTTTTTTCTTTATTTATAGTATTATATGCATTTGTTACATAACAAGGGTACTTAAAGCACGAGCGTGTGGTTAAGCCGAGTTGCATAATAAAATCACACGAGGGTGTTGTTTTAAGGCCTCATTATGTGGAGTTACATAAATTACTGTTACCTACAAAACTGATTGTCGTAATGCTGGTCATGACCGCATTATAGAGAACTTATGATATATTGTGTGTATAGATAAAGGCTTTTACATATCGCAAAAACAGGCAAAGCCTTTAAATGTCATCTTTTTTTATAGTATTAATAATATTTCACATACCAAAAGTACAATTTTAATAGAAAAAACCTTGTTTTGAATTGATACTTTTAAAATAATATATGATACTGCATTATTCGCAGCAATACGTTTCAGACGTTTTAGAAGTCTGTAGAAAATAGTCGCTATTCTCTCCAAACTTATGCTGCTGTATTACGTCACGTAAGTCATAAGGATCGGGGTCCGCATAAAATGTGCATTAGTCTGAACAAATAAACGCTCTTATCCTTACATTCTGGGACGGGATTTGTGGGATGCCTTACAGTTGGCCATTTAAGCGTCTGTGTATGTATGAAGTTCCTTTAAAGTCGCGAATTTTTGTCCACCATTACTGGTTTTTTTCTTTTTCTAATGCGTTAAATATGTGGAGCTGAGTTTATTGCTTACGTAAAGTAACTTATTTTTTTCGTCAATGTCTGTAATACGTATTCGTAGGTAAGAATGTACTGACTGGACTATTGTCTAGCGCTAATGGGTATCTATTAATTATAGTGTGATAAACAGATCACTCACGTATATAAGTCTAGTTTAGCCCGACATGTTGCGGACTAAGTTTTTAATTCCGCGGAAAGTAGGAAGCCATTGACAGTAATCATGATCCCAAAGTTAGCCGTGATCGTGGATAGTCAGTCCACACGAGTTGAAAGACTGTGTTAATTACTGCGTCAACGGTTAATGTGGATTTGACATCATAGAAATGACGATGCAAACGAGAGGAGTTGTGCTTCGCTGTCAGCTGCGCCGAGTGGTCGCCCGAGCAGAGCCTTGGAAGGGCTCCATATACGGAACGATCCGTCGGTTACGATCAGTGGGTTCAGACTGATAGAAACGACGTATCTGTAGATTTTTTTATATACGACGAGGAAGGAAAACGAGTAAGTGGGTCACCTGATGATAAGTGATCACCACTGTCCATAGACACCCGCAACCCCGGAGAGTTTTCAGATGCGTTGCCAAACTAGAGAGCTAAGATGAAATGCCTCTTGTGCCCGTAATTACACTGGCTGTCTTACTCTCCACATCGGAACACAACAGTGCAAGCACTGCTGCTTAGCGGCAGGATCGGCGAGTAAGATTGTGGTAGCGATCCGGACGGACCTCGTACAGGGTCCTACAACCCGCAAAGTTACGATCGTTAGCGACCATATTAAATTTACGCCAAATTGGCATACAAAAGAAGCTCATTTTCCATTTTAAAATATGGTACTTAAATAATTATTCGGATATGTCTTTGTCGTTCCGTTTCAAACGAGTAAATGATAGATCGCAACAATCGGTCAATCCTTTCGTGTAAGCTGTGAGCAAATCTATCGCCGAGCGCAGCCGACGCGTGTCGTCGCTCTGTGGCGAGCTGCGATTTTCGATGTGCGAGGGTAAATGTATATGTGCATCGTAGTTGTGCGTGTAATAGGTTCATATTTTCGTGCTACGCTTCCATACCTTTATAGTTCGCTGAGTTAAAGAGTAGAACCAAGTCCATCCCTCTCAGCTACAACCCCTACAGTATGGACAGAATACTGTCTTCATTAACATCCAGGGCACGAACCTTAAGAGTAATTTCGTATCCAGCCAATATCCCGGCTAGACGATGTTTTATTGTGTCTATCAATTTGAATCAAGTACACATTTAAACGATACTCCCTACTTATTTATTTCATAATAATTAAACACTTTATTATTAAGAATATTCATTAGGATATAGATATTAGAAAATACAAAATAAAATAAACGTCATTAATATTACGTTATTAAACGTCAGGACAATTATACCGTTTGGAACATTTTGAAACAAAAACAATGTTGCGAGCCCACCGGCGGAGAGCGGTGCGCGTAGCCGCCGGCACCCGTGCAAGCGTACGCGCCGCTCATATCGCTGGCACTAAATTAGTGCCACAAAACTGGCAACAAAAACGGTGTACCGAAGGGTCCGTCCATACGCTATTATAATGGCTAAGTTAAACTTGAAAATATTTGTGATAATCACTTTCGGTCAATCAACGGGACAGACAGCTGTTTTGTCAAAAAACCATGTCAAATCACGAAAATAAGCAATCACCGCCGCCCATGGACACCTGCAACACGAAGGGAACTACAGATACAGATAGATTGACGACCGGATGGCCTAGTGATTAGCGACCCTGACTATGAAGCTTGAGGTCCCGGGTTGGAATCTCAGTCGGGGCAGATGTTTGTATGATGACGAATACGAATGTTTGTTCTCGGGTCTTGGATGTTTAATATGTATATAAGTATGTATTTATCTATATAAGTATGTTTATCCGTTGTCTAGTACCCATAGTACAGGCTTTGCCTAGTTTGGGACTAGGTCAATTGGTGTCAATTTGTCCCATGATATTTATTTATTTATATTATTAGTGAATACATTATTAAGGAATAGGTAGGTAGCTTATAGGTAGATAGTCTTACGGACCCATTTTAGATAAATAATTCTAAGCAGAAGTAGTGCACAATATTTTTTAATTTTCAATACCTCCAGTAATCAAGAAGTCAGTTTGTTCTAATATTATGAAACTACGCACGGAAAATATTAAAATGTTGCCACAATATCACGACAAAATGTTCTTTAGGATAAAGAACTAAACGGACGTGTATGCGGCTTTAACAAAGATTTACTCGCAGAATGCATTGTGTAAACTACACATAAAAATGTCACACTAAGTAAAGTTGAATATTACAATAGCTGGTCTTTGCACGTTCTTGCTGAAAAAACCATATGAAAATCAACACTTGCAAAATTTTATTACTTCAGGAAAGGGATTGTTACTATATCTTTACAATTATTTTTAAACGCGTAGAAAGGTAAGGTATGCGTAGAACCTTTATATTTAAATAATCTCAATTGTAACCGTGTTACTGTAGTTTAATAAAGGCGTAAGTATGTACTACTGTACGCCTAACACTAAACTTTTTGAACATACAATGACAATGCAAAGAAAAACTTGAACCAGCAACCTCGGTAATCCGTACCACGCTCCACCAATTAAGCCATACTTAACATTTGTGCACCTAACGAATTTTTCAATGCATTGTGTCATATTTTTATTTGGAAGATCTCTCCTCAGCCCTTCTATGAGCAGCTTAATCAAGTGGCTTACCCACTAAGGAACTTCTACAGTTACGTATTAGTGGCTAGAGATACCTTAACAACTGTAAGTGTTCTTCTGTCAGTTTAATCATTTTTTAGGGTTCCGTACCTCAAAAAGATGAAACGGAACCCTTATAGGACCACATTGTCGTCCGTCTGTCTGTCAAAACCCTTTTTCTCTGGAACGCGTGGAGGTAGCATGCTGAAATTAATATCAAATACTCAAACCTGCGGTCCCTTAAAGCCGTGAAAAAATCAACCTTCTAAGTCAACGCAATCAAAAGATAAAGTCATTAAAAAATCTATTTCCATGCAAATTGCCGATTTCCAAAAACCAGCTGTCCTAGAAACTTGAAATTTGGTATGAAGGTAGCTTTTATAGCACCACCACTCCAAAAAGTCTCAAAATCTTAAAATTTTATGTCTGTCTGTAGTTTTCACAGACCACTATAAGTTGACCCCATACAGCGTACATTTTGCTTAGGAGCAGGGCTCTGCTAACGCTGGACTTTTTAAAACACTGGGGAAAAGCGTTAAGACGCTTCCCTGAGAGGATGACCTTGAACGCTTCGCGCCTTCCTCACCCCACCTCACTTCTACTAAACAACTTCGTTTTAGTGATGACATCTATTAAATATCGGTCTAACTTCATTCTACACAGTGTTATCGCAAATAACGCGTCTTTTCAAAATTCGCACCGATTACGTTATTTTTTTTTTATATATTCTAAATAAAGGCCTGGTGCCCAGCAGTGGGACGTAAATAGGCCGATGATGATGATAATGATGATGATGATTATAAAAAGGTATTTTAATAATGTTAAACATAGAAATCCTAGCCGCCTATTAAATTCTCTGTACATTGCTGTATGTCACAAGTCAAAGTAAATTATGCTTATGATGTAGTTACATAATATTAATTAATTGCAACTTGACTTACTTGTGTTGCAGATATCATAAGTATTAAATAGGAAAAAAATATATAAAACATAGGAAAGCAGGGTAAGATGTTATAGATACTTAATGTATTTATATATTTTGTTTTTATCGTTTCAATAATTTACAGAAAGGCTCTAAAAAGCAGCCATTTCAGCGTCTGGGTCAGGGAAGCGCCTTAAAATCTTTCTACGGAACCCTCGTGCGCGAGTCCGACTCGCACTTGGCCGGTTTTTTTTTTTCTTCGATCTTATTTTTTATGTCATGCCTAATTGTATTGGCTTGTTTAAAATAAACCGTAGAATTGTATTATGTATGCAGATTACTTCACCGTTTTCATTTTCCCGCAACAATATGAATCATCATTTCAACCTGAAGACCTCCACTCTTGGACATAGGGCTTCCTCGCCCATCTTCGGTAAAAACGAACCGATAATACGAATAATTGCTGCCCAAAATTACTGGAACCAACGGAATAAATTCAATGAACACAAAAATTTGCATTACGTAAAGGTCATTATCATATCAAAAGAAAAGACAAGGCCCTTAAAAGCAACTTTTTACGTAAAAAAATAATTTAATTACTTTACGAATTCATAAATCAAAGATTGATAAAAATATGAGAACTTGCACCTATTCATAATAATAAACTTAAAAGCTATATATATGCATGTTTGATTTTGTTGATGTAGGTAAATTATCAAGAACATTACTGACAGTAATCAGTAATTTTAGAAGTAAAATTGTTGTCTTGTGCACATACAGTTACGTGTACCCACACAAAAGTTAGCAGAAAAAAACCGGCCAAGTGCGAGTTGGTCTCGCGCACGAGGGTTCCGTAGAAAGATTTTAACAATTTTCCCCAGTATTTTAAGAAATCCAGTGTTAGCAGAGCCCTGCTCCTAACCAAAATGTACGCAGTGTGGGGTCAACTTATAGTGGTCTGTGAAATCTACAGACAGACATACAATTTTAAGATTTTGAGACTTTTTAGAGTGGTGGTGCTATAAAAGCTACCTTCATACCAAATTTCAAGTTTCTACGACAGCTGGAAGTACCCTGTAGGTTATCCGATTTCAGCAATTTGTATGGAAATAGATTTTTTAATGACTGTATCTTTTGATTGCGTTGACTTAGAAGGTTGACTTTTTCACGGCTTTAAGGGACCGCAAGCTTGAGTATTTGATATTAATTTCAGCATACTACCTCCACGCAATCCAGAGAAAAAGGGTCTTGACAGACAGACAGACAGACAGACGGACAACAAAGTGATCCTATAAGTTCCGTTCCGGTTCCGTTTTTTCCTTTTGAGGTACGGAACCCTAAAAACGATTAAAAGAACATTGTTATTGACAGTAAATGATTTAAAAATGCTGTCAGTCTTAGTCAATCAATCCCTCTTAGATTCCTTTAAACCCTCGAAGACAATTTGTCAGAGCAAGTAACGACAAGTAACATCGATCAAGCTTAATACGCTCTCCATCGGTCTTTCGAGATGTCTTCATCCCAACGGCCGATCACTCCAAATAAATAAACCAATATCTGTAATTTAGAGCAAATTGCAAGTATTTTTTATACGAGCACCCAATGAAGGATATTACTCAATTTCGGTCATAAAATATCTTGCAATAAGTACTTACCTAATTTGCTACGATCATTCTTCATAGGAAATATTCACTGTTTGGGGTTCCGAACTCGTTACCCCAACATGGAACTCTTAATAGATTCGCCATGCCCGTCTATCCGTCTGTCCGTGGTATAGCTAACAGAACCTTATGTAGCGAAATGTTCGTTAAATTTTTTTAGTCGTCAGACTTTTTGCGTACTGGCTGGCTGTAACGATCCTTTTTTTTTGATTCAGCGATGGTTCCAAGGAATGACAGGGAACATTTTTGACATAAAATTTTAGAAGTCCCTTGTAAGGCTATTTGAATTTTTAGTTAGGACCAAACAAAACTCGTGGTACTGGAGTACTGTGATTGGAAAGTATACGACGATTTCCCTTCGTGTTATAGTTTCCTTCTTTTTTTGCTGGCTGGCTGACTGGCTGTCATCGACAGCAACTACAACAGTTGTTTATAATTGCCATTTTAACGAACGGGTGAGTTGGTCAACAGTTTTGTATTTTCTTCAAGTTATCCACTTATTTTCGCGTGTCCGTGTGTTTCGGGTGTTCCAAATACTCGATCTCCTTTTTATTTTCAGCTTTTCCCTTACCCGACGGGCTCAGTTTACTTTCACCTCCTGGTACTGAGGTGTAATTTTGTTGTGATAGCGATAGTTGGAATGTTGGAATTGAAAATCAGTCACACTATCGATAGTCCTATCGAAACTATCGACGCTTGACGATACTATCGATAACTATGTACACGGACGACTTTTATATAGTCATAATAATAACAAATGTGTTAGTCCGGTTGTGATCTTTTTATTTGTCTTGGGTCAAAATCCTACGTGATGTGACGCAGAGTTAATGAAGGGCCACGCCACGAACCGCCTCTCCCAATACAACGCTCGCCGTGTCGCCGTATTCCGCGCTTGAAAAATCCCTCACGGTGCGGGTAGGTACAATGCGTGGAAGTGCTATTGTGTTGGAACCATATCGACCGATCGAACGAACTCTTCGTTGGAGTACGACATTGCACACTCAACACAACACACTAAATTTAATGACAGAAGTCCACAATAGATACGGATACCGATGGGAAGCGTTGCGTATGCCTGAGCGCCTAAACGGTGATCAACATTTAAAGTCAGATTTTTAACTAATTTTGACTTTGTGTGGTGATATTTCTTTATTTAAGAAGAGCTAATTTAAAAAGTATTTTTTATATCTTCTATAGGTACTTATAAAATAATATACCCTAGTGAATTATCGAACGGGGTACCTGTACGCCCTGTATATGTAAGTGATCCGCTTTATTTCACACTAAAAATATCATCAAAAATTAATTAATTACTTAAGCAAGTATAGGTAGTTAAATAAGCTTTTCTCTATTAGAAATTCTGTTATAATAATCTCCTTGAAAATATAAACCTCAAGCGGCTTTGAATAAATTATCAAGTAGTCAGCCAAAGATAAAACGTAATGTAAAAACTTTATTCCATTTTAGCAGATATTGTTTCCATAAAGAGGGTAAAGTCAGAGAATTAGCAGAGGTTATGGGTTGGCTCAAACGATCAAGAAAAATCACAAATTACTAATTCGAAACTTTGTAAATTCAACTTGGGCCGTTTTTGAGATGTTACTTATCAGAAAACGCCATGATATCGCAAGATTGTACTAGTCCATAAAACACGCCGGTCATTCTACGACTTTAAATTTTTTGCATTTCCGGGGCTTAAAATATTCCAGTATTAACCAATGCAAGATTGCAATAAATGGCTTATGATCTCTTTTATGTATTGCCATAAACAATTTCATGATTTTGTTTATATCATATTAATTAAAAAATATAAAGTAGTGAAATTTTTATTACCGGACCCTGTTCCAATGTGTTAATTTAGATATTAATTGACGTGTACTAAAATCGCGTCTGTAGAACGCCAATAAAAATACATTCCATAATAGCTACATTCATAAGCAATCGATTACGCTTAAATATGAAAACTAAATAATCTTATAACGCACAGAAAAAACAAATGTAAAGTTTGTCACCTTAAAAAAATCATTTCCGTGCTCAAAACTAAACGCTTTGAGAGTAGCATCAAAATTCTTTGATCTCGCCACCAAACGCAGGCAGACGCGCGCCCAGGATACTAAGTCTTTAATGCAATGCCAATACGAAAAGACATGCGCCCCGTTTTCCGTGAAACTTATCCCGAAGTCGCTAAACGGGCGATTGTCACAATTTTGAAATCATCGCCGGGTAGCCCTTTTTGTTGATAAGTATTGTCTAATGTACTTTATTTACATATCGATGCACTTTGAGAGATTAAATACTATGCAAATCTGTTAATTGTAAATAAATATGCACTCAAAATGGTTGGCTATTCGGAATCATGTATGAAATATTAATTACCAGGCCCCTCATTACCGTAGTTTACCGTAGCTCTTTACAGGTCACGGCAATGATGTTAAAATCACGGTAATGAATATTTTAAAATGAATTATGACTTTTCCGTATATTTCATAGAAGTTACTTAAAAAAAAATGCATTTATGTGTTCCCAGGGTTGAATTGTTAACACATAATTTATAATTTATAATAACTATTTCAGTTAAACATGGGGCATCTTAAAAGTTCAAGCTACGCTTAAATTCGATCCCCGGTCGGGGCAGATGTTTGTATGACGAATATGAATGTTTGTTATCGGGTCTTGGATGTTTGTTATGTATATAAGTATGTACTTATCCGTATACGTATGTTTATCCGTTGTCTAGTACCCATAGTACAAGCTTTGCCTAGTTTGGGACTAGGTCAATTGGTTTCAAATTGTCCCATGATATTTATTTATTTATATTATTAGTGAATACATTATTAATGAAAATGAAGGATTGTATGCAATATAGTATAGAACAGGAACTCCAAGATACTTACGAAGAAAGACGAAAATGAAATTGTAGGAATCAATCAATGACAGATAATTACCAAAACTTGACGTTAATTAGTGAGCACAGCAAATTTTGTATTAAAATTTTAGCTTTTTATTGCGAGTTTAAATCAAGAGACACCAATAGAGGAAGAAAACCAAGTAGAGCATTACTCTGATATTATAAAAAGAAGAAGCAAACAATAATAAGACAGCATAAGGTAAAGGTAGGAAGAAAGAATAAAAAAAATTGAATTTGATAGAAAGGCCAAACAAAATTGATTGCAAGAGGAAGTACTGTAGATTAATCAAGATGAGTACGTACATTTTGTAATTATCGTTTGTTAATCCTTACTTCTGTTTTTGTATTTGTGACTGATGAAGAGAATTTTTTGTTGAGAAGCCTCAAATTTTACAGGCACGCATTCTATGAATAGAGCAAGTCGGTGATTCATTCAATGAATATCCCGCTAGCATCGCACCTACTTCATATTTATGCTAGGCTACAAAACTAATTACTTTAGAAGATTAATTTATGTTTTTTTTTTTCAAGACGGTTTTACTTTTTAAGACTTTTAATACATATGTCGTCATTAATAAAGTTATTTAATCGTTATATTGTAGCATTATTTTACTTTTATGCTGGTATGTAAAAAAAAGTATGAAAAATGTATCATCCCCGTGGCCTTTTTAAGCCTTATATTTCATTACCGTGAAGTGCTTTCATTACCGTAACCTTCCGTGTTTTTTGGGACTTGAAAACTTTAACATAAAAGGCAAACAATACGTGCCTTTGCTTGTTTCTTGGGTAACTATTTGGCCGTAATAGATTTTCGTTCTCATTTTGGCAAAAAGACGAGATTTAAAAAAAAGTGAAAAATAAATTCAAATATTGCAAAGTCGTAGAATGACCGACGCCATATTATTATTACGCGAGCCTTTCATAATTATAGTTAGTAACTAGAGCAAAAGAAACAGAGCAAAGAAAAAGAGCAAAAAAAACGGGTCACATTGCATGGAATTGTTGATACAAAGTGACCCGTTTTTATTGCTCTTTAGTATATTATCAATGCGAAAGTAACTCTGTCTCTCTGTCTGTCTGTTTGTTACTTTTTCACGGGAAAACCGCTGCACCAATCTAGATGAAATTTGGTAAGAAGACAGTTTGAATATTGATGAATAACATAGACCACTTTTTATTCGGGAAAATTGTATAGTTCCCGCGGGATAGCGATAACCGAAATCTACGCGGACGAAGTCCCGGGCAACAGCTAGTTCGTTATAATTACAGATTCCAAAAATGGAACGTCTGTACGCACACATTACTCACAAAAATTTTTCTTCCAAAAATATACCAATCTTTGTAATTTATCGTTATTTAAAAATAAGAGAACAATACAAACCATTTAAAATAATCTTATATAATATTTTAATGGAGCAACTTGTTGTGCGTTCTCTAAGTAACTGAACGAACTGGAAAGAAACAGCGTACTATCTCAAAAATTTTGTTTTGTTTTTAAAGCAAGGTGCTTTCAGAAATAACAATATTAATAACAATAAACTTATGCTGCTTTTGAAAGCGCTCATTCGGTAGAACAGTGCCCTAAGCACGACTTGTTGAATCCTGCGTCACGTAAAATCGAATAGTAAACTATAACGAGTTTGTATGACGTTTGGAACAGCGCCCGCCCGTGAGCGTATTTGGAACTATAATTTAGTATGAGATTTCTCGATCTCGATACGATAACCGTAACGTAACGCAGGATTCGACAAGTCGTGCTTAGGGCACTGAACAGGTAGCTCGATGCCTAAAGCAATGGAAGGCAGAAAACATTCGTAGAACTTAAAAGAAACGTGAGATTTGTAGGTTAAAGTTTTTTTAAAGCGCGAAGACTGAGATTTGTCGATTAACTTACCGGTTTGCTCAAATAATTTTTAGGTTCCTTAGCCATTTAGAGTTACGTAGGTTCACTTCATCCATATTGCCATTTTGTCACCTTCCTAGCCTCTTACGCCAGTCGAAAAGTTGTTTTCGTCCGACATTCTGACAATGTGGCAAATAAAATTTATGACAACTTTCAAACCACTTTTATTAACACTTTTATAACTTTTCACGTTGTTTTTGGACTACTGTGTTCCTGGGCCCATAACCAAATGGAGATTATGTGATAGGATAGACCGAGATAACAGTAAATAGTATAATTAGGAGTAAAATGTATACAAGCAACAGACGTGTGTACGTCTCAAGTTACATCAATAAAATGTGCATTCGTTACTCTAGCAACTACACAACTATTATACTACTTTTACATTTTACATTAGCCAGCCAGTGTGAGGCGCTATACTGCCTCCAATATATTTACTTCCTTGACGTTGGTTGGTAAATAACTAAAAAGATAACGATTTCCGTTTCACATAATGTTATAGTCGAGATATTGTTCTGATTGATTTAGAGGCAACCCTATCGATTTCCCTTTTCAAGCAATAACCACACGTAGCAGTGGGTCGGATGATAAAATTATTCTTAACCGTAGGCCGCGTATGTTTTCGGCTACTAACCGAATTAATTATGGATGCCGACTGTCAGACTGAAACCATTTGTAACACAATGACGTATATACATATACGATACCGTATTCGTACCGGCTCTGTTGCCGTTGTCCGCTGCGTACTAATTGTAAAACAATTGACAAAAATAATGTTTGTATATGTATATTTCATCAATTTTTGTTATTTGACATTTGGAGACCATATACATCTCCAGTTTATGTATATGTATTATTATACTTATTATTTGACCGTGGAGGCGTTTTACACCTCTGCTGATTTTAATTTAGTTTAAATTGACCCTAGAGACTATACATCTCTAAGCCATTTAGATTAAGTATTATATTATAGTATTAATTCTGGGACCCTATACATCCCTTTGTAATTTAAATTTTCACAGATATTTGACCTGGAGACCCTATACATCTCCTGCTCAAATAAAACGTGCCAGTAAAGTAAAGTGTTCTGGTTTTGCTGTTTTAATATTTACTTTTTACACTTGTTTCTAAAATGCGGTATTTTTTTTTTCTCTCTTAATCTTTTAATGACAGAGTGAGGTTTCTTTGTGTAGTTTGTCTGTGGTTGCGTATTGTAAGAGCTAATGTAACTTGTTTTTAGAAAAAATGACTTTGTGCCAAGTTTCTTGCGGCGCATTCTTCTTGGCAATCATGGTCTTTCCGAAAGCGCTGGTAGACTCTAAAAAATGACGTGTAAAAGAGCATTCAACTGCCTATTTGCTGAATAAAATTTTGAATTTTGAATTTGAATTTTGAATTTATTGACGCCTATTGATCAATCTTCTATTTACAGATATACATATAAAAGAAGATCGTTAAGTACTGACGACTGACACACAACGTACAGCCTAAACTACTGGACCTACAGACCAGAATTTTCCACACAATATACGTTGCGTAGAGAGGTGCACTAAGAAGGGATTTTTCGAAATTCTCACGGGATAGGGAATAAAATGGTAATTAAGAGGCTCCGTAGATCTCCATAACTATAATTATTAGACATTTCAAAATAATTTGGTATACAAGTAGGTAATGTAAATAATATGGTGGCTACGAAGCCGAAACGTGGGCTTTAACAACGAGGCTAGTCCATAAATTCAAGGTCACTCAGCGAGCTATGGAGAGACCAAGCCTAGGGGATTTTTATATGATAAAATCCGCAATCACATTATCCGACAAAGAAGAAAAGTCAGTAACATTGCTCAAAGAATTAGTTCCCTGAAGTGGCGTTGGGCTGGCCACATAATATTATGTTGCAGGAACTATGAACGGTGGAGCAGACGAGTCCTTGAATGGAAATCACGGACGGGAAAACGTAGTTTGGGGCGTCCTGAAGGCACCTTGGACGGACGACCTTAATAGGGTTGGATGCGGATGCAAGGTGAGACATAGTGTTGTGGCGCGCCAAGGAAGAGGTCTATAGATCCAGCAGTGGACTGCTGTGGGCTGATAATGAACGATTATGAGTTGTGGTCCAAAAATTACTTTAACACGACATACCGTTTCAAGATTATGCTTTTTTACTTGGATATTGATTAATTTTCTTGTTGTTATAATATAAGATAAAAAAAGAGCTATATTCAGACATTCTTAAACGAATATAGGGCAAATTGCACCGACAGTGATTGATCAATCCGTTCCAGGTTTGACAAGCTCATTGTTTCTTGTTTAGCTACTGTTTACCCGACGTGAAAAAAAGAGAAGGTTCTCTGTGTTTCACTGTACCTATGTATTTTTATCATCCATGGCAAAAACGGAACCCTTATCGTTTCGTCACATCCGTCCTTCCGTCCGTCAGACCGTATGTCACAGGCATTTTACTCGAAAACTATAAGAGGTATATTATTAAATTTGGAGTATAGATGTTTTGTAGAAGCCACTATACTATATATAACAAAAATATACGTTTCTAGTGGGGCACTCTATACATGTAACAAAATAAAAAAAAAACAGCAAACATCAAGGTGTGGCACAAATTTCGACATTTCTTTTAAAAACGCAGGCCCGCATTTTTTTTTAATTAGCAAATATTTGAAACAATCTCTCTGAAACTTGCATAAATGGTGTAAACCCCCCCTCCCCCCCTCCCCCTCTTATGTTTTAAACCGTAGGTCCAAAAAAATATGAAAAAAATTACAAAGGTAACGCTTATTAAACACTTTCAACGAAAAATCTTTTAACAAAATGTAAAACCGCCTTCAAACAAAAAAAGACAAATTAATCCTCTGAAGCCATCGGTTTTATGGCCTACCACAAAGATGAAGTCGGTGCGGTCCGAGCGGAATACCTATTATTTGAGTGAAGCACCGGTGGCTTTAGAGAACTATTTTGTTTTTTTTTTTGTTTGAAGGCGGTTTTACTTTTTGTTAAAAGATTTTTTACTTCACAATTTTAAGTTATGTTAATATTTAAAGAATTATCCTTCGACTCCTAACCGTTAAGGAGTTGTACTTGCCATCATCACCTAATCAACACGAGATGATGACTACCAGACGCAAATACTTGAATAGCTTTAAAAATATGAAACACGGGCTACCTGCCTATAAAATTTGAGGGTTGCCCTCGATTTCCCTGAGATCTCGCCATCAGATCCCCGCCCTTTTTATCGGTACAGCATTTCTTTGTAGTAACGGTTACGGAATGCTACGCCTAGGCATGGCCTACGCCTGTCACACAAAGTTGCACAGCACACATACTACGCAAGGGACGCATTTCCACACATTTTATTATTTATCATTCAAAAGGGTGTAGCAGGTTAGCCTTTTAAAAATTGCCATCAAAGCTTTGAGTTTGGAACTATTATCAGACGATGCCCCGTGAGGAGAAAATACTTTACATAAATTTTTAACCCTCTACTGCTCCCTGGATCCTCACGGCATAGTACATTTAACCCTAAAACGTTTTTATTTTCTGGGAAACAATAAGTATGTTTTTTGTCACTCCCACAACAGACACGAATCCAATGACACCTCATACCAATAATACTTTTATGAATGTACAAGTTTCACTCCGTATGAAATTTGTACTTACCTATAGAGAATCCACCAAAATGAACAAAAAGTTAACGGGAATAGACATGGAATTAATTTTGCAAGCATTTAGAAACAAAGCTAGAAAGAATTCGAAAAAGAGCTGGGGTAAAAGTACAAGGTAATAAAAAATTCATCAAAATTACCATTTGATACAATACCAAATTGGGGATTTAGTTAAAATTACACAAAATTTTGAATAGGCAACCGTCGGGCTATCGAAGGGGAACCGTATTTTGTATTTACAATAAAATGTATGACGCACTCGAGCTTTTTGTATTGGTAAAACCTCATCATGAAATCCTTTCTGTTCGACGCTCGAATGATGTGTACAAACCTAATTCACCTTCCCTGCTTAAGCTATAGATTATATGTTATCTAATTCAGTAGGTGGATGATTTGGTCCGCACACACGGTTGATCGCCGTCCTGCACAACACAATATAAATTTACCTATTGGACCAGTCTAATGCACGAGTACACACACATACACGCAGAAGCCTAATAGATTAAAGGCTATTAGAAGAAAAGGTGTGGCAGACAGAGTTAAAATAAATACACTTCTTTCTTTGAGCAGTGAAAAGCAAAATGTCGTTTAGGAACAGGCGATCGGCCTGTGTGTGTCGATGAAACACTTTTCGTTAGAGGTATGTAATAAATACGTAGTTATTTATTTATAAAAAGTGTTTATGTAAAAAAATCTAAATCTAAGATATTTATGAGTACATAACCGTTGTGTTATTCATTGTCACGATAAATGGGCCTCATTTCGTGTTATGAGGAAAAAGTGATGCCGACAATCGCTCCGGCTTTCCGCGGGCGAGCAACTCGTTTTTCATTGTTACCGTTATATATAAATATCTTTCTTGTATTAAGGTATCCGAGGTAATTTAGGTATGACCGGATTCAGGGATACCCTTAAGTATACATAGGGTTATGTTTTGTTGCCTCTGGACTTTGAAAAAGTAGGTTATTTTGTAAATCGACATTGCTTTCGGTTATTTAATTTAATTTAATTTATCTAAGCTAATTTTATGAAATTCTACGTCAGAACCAAACGACACCCTTCCATGTCGTAAACAAATTATTCAAAGCACTTTCAAAAGTGTTAGTTTGTTTGTGACAATTAATAGAGATTTCCGCCTATCGTCGTGTAAACGAAGATAAATCGATTACCGAACCACCATCAGTCTTGCGACGCCACGCAACGAAACATTCGCGCCGACAACGCTAATTTATCGAAAAATAAACGATGGGGCCGCTCCGATAATGTGTAGGTACGAGTAGGTATACAAGTATCGTATGGTTTGCCGTGTAAGTTAACAAAATATTGTCTTGTACTTAACTTAGCATTACTCCTCAGGTTACATAAACAGTATAATTTGTAAAACGAGAAAGCTGATTTGAGTCCGATCGAAATCGATCGTAAAATGTATTTGCTTGACGTAACGAATTGAACTATGTCAATAACTTCGTATCCCCCCGGAGACTAGTCGTGAACGATTTTCAATTTCTGACGGCGAATACGACACTGTAAATCACAAGGTTATAATATATACAGGGTTATATACATACGTGCGTAGTAATTTTGCCTGTAATTCCCTGCGCTAACAATAATTTAAGGAAAAATCCCGCATCTTGCGGGCGTCTCATAGTGTATTTTTTCCTTGTGTAATAATATGTGTATGTATGATAATGGAATGCAAGAAGAAGAAAAAGTTGTAAGGTCATTGTTTTTTTTTTTACTGAAGTCATTCATGACTTGTTTTTTTGTACTTCAAAATATCGTAAGGCAAAATTTTTATAAATTGTTATAGAAGTCTTTATATGCGGTATTCCGTATTAAAATATATATTTTTCTAAGTACTACACAAGCAGGAAACTTGGTTTCTTCCCATCAGAGTGTTTTTGGTCATCTTATTTGGATACACGATATACTCATGACTTTTATATATTTCTCGTTTAAATACTTTCTCACAATTCACCAAAACCATCGTCGACATTCTTCGTAGGTAGGTAACGTATGAAGGCTACGCTATAACCGCGCCGTTGCTGCGCGGGGTCCCGAGGGCCCTTCAACCCGTTCCGACTCCCGCATTCAGATGAGATAGAATCGTTCGGGAAAAATGTTTTTAGCTAACATTTTTATTATTCAAATTGATTATTTAACTTAGGTACAATTACATACTATCTACATATTTTTATTTTTGCGTAAATACTTACCACATTATACACTACGTGAGAGCAATAAAGATTATGATTATGATTATGATTAAAACCCAAAGCCGCCCATTGCTACCTTGTATTTTCTTTGTGCCTTATTTCTTGTTTTGACTGTTATGTGGTGTTCAATAAAGAGTTATTGTATTGTATTGTAAAACGTAAATACAAATTATCAACCACGATTAAATTGATACTTTATGTTTATCTTCCAAAATATACTTAGCGGCACAAAATTTGACTCCGTCAACGTGGGTACGAAATTAACTATTACATCTAACCTAGTACATAAATACGAAGAGCCACCTTTTTTGCCACTATGTACTCGCATATTTACAAAATTAGCCTGTGCAAATTGTATCGGACACCTAAAGAAAAACAAACTAAGGCGCGAAACGAGATTAAGAGATAAAAAATGGCGCTTACAAACGAGTTACTATGAATCAAGCTTATTTTTGTGACACAGTGCTGAAGAATTTGCTTTGTCCTTATTTTATTGTTATAGTGTTAAAGAGGAGTTGCGTATTTTAAGAGGACAAATAATTACAATTACAATACATACAACGACAATTCTAAAATGATTTTGTCTATTTTGCGGAACAAGTAGTGAAAGCTTTATAGTCAATTAATTTTCCGTTTCACTCTTTCATAATGTCTTCTTTCTGCAAAAAATTAAACCCAGTTTTAGTGTTTATTAACACCAGTTTGAATCTACCTATTCAGTATTAAGAAATTAAATAATTAAACATTTATTTATAAGATAGGCCTTATGCAGATCATTGTTTGACAGTGTCCATGTCCGTGTGCTAATTCTATAGTAAGAAGATTAGCGAGTGAAAATGAAATACTTTCCAACGTAGCTATTTATTTGAATATCCAGGCTTATTTAGGAAAGGGTAGATAAACTTTACAAATTGACAGAGATTAGAAGGACGGGCATTTTTTCAGTTTCAGTCATGAAATATACGTTTGTTGTCGTTCAAAAAGAATTAAGAAAAATGTTTTTATGAAAAGAAAGATTAGAAATATATTTTACATTCCAATATAGGTACTTAATTGACCACTGGCCTGTCCGGTCGTCAGATTAATACACTCATTATGAAATGTATTATAGGTATCAGATTGGTAGGAACTTATATGAAAGTATGTCAGACAAGTTTTGAAAATTTAAATTAATAAATAGCGTACCTCCCGAGATAAAAATAACCAAAGTAAAAAGTCCTGGTTTTTTTTATACGACGAGGAAGCCAAACGAGCAAGTGGGTTATCTGATGGTAAGTGATCACGACTGCCCACACCCACAACCTCGGAGGGTTCGCAGATGCGTTGCCAACCTAGAGAGCTAAGATGAAATGCCTCTTGTGCCCGTAATTATACCGGCTGTCTTACTCTCCACGCCGGTACGCAACAGTGCAAGCACTGCTGCTTAGCGGCAGGATTAGCGAGTAAGATGGTGGTAGGGATCCGGACGGACCTCGCACAAGGTCCTACCACCCGCAAATTATTGGTCATAGCCTTCTTTACTAACATTCTTTATCTTTTACCTTTTTAGAGGTTATTTTTTGTGTCGAGGGTTTAGGCCAGTACGGGAGGATGTTAATTACCCTGTAAACTCACAAAACTCACAAGTGGGCAATTTTTTGTAGGCAGTTAGAATTTACTGAATACTACTTGTAAAAAAAAAAATAACACTAGTAAAACCAAAGGAAAAATACTTAAGTGTAAATTTTCTCAACTAGATTATTGTATTTAACTATTAGAACAACACCTATCATTTTCTAACACTATTATCAAAAGCTTACGCCAGCATTATTAAAATCACGTAAAAAAAATATAAATCTCTTATAAAAAATTACAAGTCAATCATGGCTGCTGAAATGTATTTCAACCTGTTAAAAGTAACCACAGTTTTAATTTCTAACAGATTTATCAATAGCGTGTTTTTTTATAAGAAGTGGAATTTTCAAAGCGTTCTATTTTCCACAAAAAAAATCTCATAATTCTCAAGTCGGCTTCTTAGATTCGATTTCATTATAGTAATTTATAGACAAAAATTCTTACGAATTCATTAATAGCTTCAAATTTTATTAACTTATCAGTTATTTCCCTAATTCAAATACAATGCGTGTATGCTAAAACTATCATATATCATAGAGGCGGTTGCGCCGCCACATAAGCAGTCGCAAATATATAATCGTACAGTCAATACGTGTTTCCATTCTTATACAGATATCCTTACAACGTTCAACGTGAGTAAGGCCGTATACAATAAATAATACCTACATTGAGCATACTTGGAACCTTTTCATATCGGAGTGAAAGAACCTTAGAGACTTGTCTTATATGATTAATTGAGGAAATGCCATATTCAAATTTGCAGTCTATGTCACTTAATGCTAATCGGGTTTAGTCGGTTACACTCGCATATCTAGCCAGATAAGAAATGTGACCAGACTTCGTATAATAGAGGAAGAAAGTTGTATTCCTATATTTGTCGTTGTGTGTGTGACAAAACTGTGACAAGCGTGAAATGTCTTATGATTGGTCATTTCGACATCGAAAAAACTTGGAAGCCACGATTTTATCCGAACGCTGTTCGCGTGTCCGGGTTATCGTAATGAATCTTCATAGCTCTGTCGCATCTCATCTTGTTGTTCAGCCGAGAGTATCGAAAGACCATGGTACATTGGTTGCCCTGACGATAGTGATTTACTTATATATAGCCCCTTCTTCAGCATACCTATTCACCCACAAACTGACAGTACTCCGGTTCATATTGAAAGCGGTTGCTGTCATTAGATGTCTGTGGTTTCGCCGCTAATCGAAGGTGGCATTCCGAAAGCTTTGTTAAAGTTAGCAATCTACTTCACGTAATATTATATTTTGCCATTACCATTACACAGCATTGATCTCGCATTGAACATTTTATTTGACAATCCGACTGTCAGACATTTTTTTTCAAAGTTAGAGTTTCAATGGTTTCAATACGGAACTAGCGTAATCATGAAGTATTTAATTAACTTTCCCGCTAATCGCTGACTTATCGAAGGATTATCTGAAGTATATACTCCTTGGCATCAAAGGTTTATGGTTTAAAAAAAGGTTGCACCTCGAACTTGAATGAGTAGGTGATGAATTGACAGCAGCTGTATTAAACCATAAAATGAGCCGTAAAATAAATTTGATTACATTGACATATTTCACAAATGAAAGAGACAAATAGATCATATGACAATACGGTACTCTTTTCGGTGATTGTCATAATTCAAAATTCGAACTCTGTTTTGCAACGTTAGCTATCCAGTGACAACTCTTTGCCTTTGTTTAATTTGACACGGTCCTAAAGTGCTCAACGTTTTCATGGGCCGACTGTAAATAAATCGAAAATAAAAACGAGTAGATTATTAGACACCGAACGGCAGCAGGAGTGGGGAGCACTGCCTTGTATTATTACAGGTATGTGATTGGACGAGCGCGCTGCGGCTGATTCGCGCGAGACTGCGTGTATTTGAATTAGGGATATAACTGATAAGTTAATAAAAAATGAAGCTATTGATGAATTCCTTAAAATTTTTGTCTATAAATTACTATATTGAAACCGAATCTAAGAAGCCGACTTGAGAATTATGAGATTTTTTTTGTGGAAAATAGAACGCTTTAAAAATTCCACTGCTTATGAAAAAAGACGCTATTGATAAATCTGTTAGAAATTAAAAATGTGGTTACTTTTAACAGTTTTGAATACATTTCAGCAGCCATCATTGATTTGTAATTTTTTTAGAGATTTATATTTTTTTTACGCGATTTGAATAATGCTGGCGTAAGCTCTTGATAAAAGTGTTAGAAAATGATAGGTGTTGTTCTAGTAGTTAAATACAATAATCTAGTAGAGAAAATTTACACTTGCATATTTTTTCTTCGGATTTACAAGTTTTACTAACAAATACCTAGATGATTCTAAAAGCAATGTCAAAATCTGTTATATATTTTTTTTACAAGTAGTACTCAGTAAATTCTAACTGCCTACAAAAAATTGCGCACTTGTATGATTTATGAGTTGAATTCACTTGGGGTATCGGATTAGTTATTTCAATTTTAAATTTAATTTTTATTTCATATTTTTAAACGGAATTTACTTTTATTTATTAATGCATATTTTGCTGGGGGTATCCCGCAGACTACTTACTTGATGCTGCAGTCTCAGATCAAGGTTACCATTGTCATAGAAACGACCGAAGTAACAGTACAACAAATTTCAAATAAATCGGTCCTGTGGATCAATTTGTCAACTAGAAAATGAACTGATCCTCCTTAAACACCTGAACAGACCTTTATAAATTAGCTAAGAAACATTTCGATCACGTCAGCTTTAAAAAAAACATCAAAATCAAACCATCGGTTTTGGAACTGTGATGCCACAGACAAAGATACCCCATACAAACATATACAGTACCAACCTAACACACATAGGTACAGGAGCCTATTTCATAACGGCTTGTAACTTGTAATACACGCGGAAGCCTCTTTTGAACTTCTTGTATTTGACAGAGACTCCCGCTTGTATTACAAGTTACAAGCCGTTATGAAACAGACAACTTAATAAAACCCCTCTTTTTGCGTCGAGAGTTAAAAACGCATACGTAAGTATAGACGAACCATTCAAACCTCTCTTGTTCTCTGTTCAGATCAAAATCAATGCAGGTTTTCTTGACATTTTAGCAAGACGAGGCACATTCGGGGCATCTCATCAAATATGTGTTACGGGGAAATTAACATTTCAATTAAGCCGGTGACTGAGCTACGACCGAATCAAATACCTATCTACTGCAACTGGTGGGTAGGTTTGGTTGTATTTAGTAGAAAGTTCAATTTGTGGGTTTATCTGATAGGAAGAATGTCGAAGTTTGGATTGGTTTTGGGAAATTCTAATAAGTATTACTCGGTGTGAGATAAATAAGGGTCACGTAGACATTAGATTACAAAAAAACCAGCCATTGCATACGCGACAAGACAAATATGTTTTAAGATTCCAGGTTTGATTCCCAGTCGGGCAAGGTATTTATTTCGTATGATTAATACGAATGTGTCTTGGGTGTTTAATTTGTGTTTAAGTGTTTATTTAAACCCTTATTATGTACTAAGCTTTGCTCGCGACTTCGTACGCGTAGTAACGTTACGTTATCGTATCGAAATCGAGAAACCTCATACTAAATTTTTGTTCCAAATACGCTCACGGGCGAGCGCTGTTTCAAACGTCATACAAATTTTTCGATAACGTTACGTGGGATCCGAAAAGCCTCGGGTTTTTAATGGAAGAAGGTGATGTTGCTGTTTTTTTTTCTGTGAACACAATGGAACTACCTACCTACTCAATTAAATGTTGAAAACTACTATACCACATTCACATTGTTCAAACATACAGTTCTTGACTGACACTGAATACCTACTTTTATCTCGGGAAAATGCAAAATTCCCGGGGATAGAAATATGAGAATTCTGCATTTAGATAGATTAAAAAAATCTTTTCACTAAGTAATAGAAAGCTACACTGTTTCTGATTGACATAGGCTACTTTTATCCCGAAGTTGAGTTCACTTATATCTATCCCGCGGGAATTTAACATTTTCGTCGAGAAAAAGTAGCTGTTAATCATGAATAGTGTAGCTTTCTATTGGTGAAAGTTTCAGAGATTACCTCCTATATACAAAGGAGGAATTTCGAAAAATCCCGTCTTAGTACATTTCTATGATCCTGAAGAAATATATACATACATACACATACCTACACATACATATATCACGCCTCTTTCCCACGGGGGTAGGGGATAGAAACATATCTGTTAACTTTTTGTCTCTATATCCGCTAGTCGTTATTATGAAAATTATATTTTATACTATTTGGTCTTTATCCCGTAGTAATTTTGGAAAATCTTGAAAACCGTTTTTGGCTGTTATTGTTACCTTGCATGCCGAATTTTAAATATCTAATAGTTATAGTGACGGCAATAGAGCCACTTTGATAAGAAATTATAAATCCAATTTATTCCCTATCCCGTGAGAATTTTGAAAAACCTTTCCTTAGTGCACTTGTTCTTATATGCTGATGATATAGCACTTGTTTATCAAAGTAAGGACTTTAAGACTGGTGAAGAAGTATTGACATCCGATTTAGTGAGGCTCAATAAATACTTTGACGCGTGGCGTTTAATACTAAGCACGAGCAAGACGGAAGTGGCCAGCTTCCACCTTAACAACCGGCTCGCAAACTACCAGCCGTCCGTGCCCTTCAGAGGAAAATTGCTGATGCACAACAGTTTCCCCAAATACCTGCGGGTTACTTTGGATAGGACTTTGACGTACAGAGAACACCTCCAGAAACTGGCCTTAAAGGTCTCCTCGCGAAACAATGTCCTCCACAAACTTTGCGGTACCACCTGGGGTTCATCCGCTGACTGCCTGCGTACGACGGCCACGGCACTGGTCTTCTTGGCTGCCGAATACTGTGCCCCAGTATGGCTAGAAAGCGCACACGTACGTGAGGTGGATACTAAACTGAATGAAGCTATGCGATGTGTGTCTGGCAAAATAAAATCTACCCCGCTACACTGGCTCCCGGTTCTCAGCCATATCGCACCACCACATCTTCGTAGAAAGCAGGCACTGAAGAGAGAAGAGGAAAAGATACAGTCGCATCAGCATTTGCCTATTCACCAGACTTTCTGTCACCCCCCACCCCAACGACTTAAATCCCGACGCCCTGTTTGTGTCACAGCAAAAAGTTTGAGTGATTTTGCCTTAGACAGAGCTGGAAGGATGAGTGGAGCACATGCACAGCTGGCTCTTGTATGATGCTCTAGGTACAAGTACGCAAAATATCAAGTCTCTAACAACAATAGTTTAGGCTGTGCGTTGTCTGTCGGTCAGTCAGTCAGCTACGGTACTATTTTATATGCATGCTAGCTTATGCCCCGTGATTTTGCCCCCGTGAAATAATTCATAATCGGCTTGTTCCTTATCCCCTAGAAATTTCGAAAAATCCCTTCTTAATACACCTCTAGGATACTCAAGGTATAGGTTTGCCAAGTTTCACGTCTCTAAGTCTAGTGGTTTAGGCTGTGCGTTGTCAGATAGTCAGTCACGGTACTGTTTTATTGGTATAGATATTTAGCATTTGCCTATTTACCTATATATAATACCCATAACACAAAATTTTGCATAATTTAGGGCTATGTAAGTTTGATTGGTATCAATTGTAACCAAATATATTTTTTATTGTTAGCATACATAAAAATACAAAATGGAAACCAAGAATAATCGTAACTCTTTAAACCTAATATAACGGGAGTATAGAATATGACTTATTGACATGTGGTAAGTACATTTCCCTGGGAGCAGAGAACTATATCTATATAGAAGGAAATAGTGTATGTACGTAGACTGAAAACCTCATTGCTCGTCAAATTTTAAACACCATAAAAAAAAATTGGGCTTTTAATCGAGGTAATGAGTTAGCTTGACAAGGAAAATCGTTATGACGTTTACTATGAAAATGTTCTATGGTGGGCCAGGAATTAATTTCCTTGACTGTACCTACTCTTTCTCCTAAAATATCTGTGCAAAACGTTACAGGCTCGGTACCCCACATAAAACGATACTCTTTACTTCTTTACTTGGACGGCCGAATAGCCTAGTGGTTAGAGACCCTGACTATGAAGCTTGAGGTCCCGGGTTCAAATCCCGGTCGGGGCAGATGTTTGTATGATGAATATGAATGTTTGTTCTCGGGTCTTGGGTGTTTAATATGTATATAAGTATGTATTTATCTATATAAGTATGTTTATCCGTTGTCTGATACCCATAGTACAGGCTTTGCCTAGTTTGGGACTAGGTCAATTGGTGTCAAATTGTCCCATGATATTTATTTATATTTATTCTATCTCGATATAGTTCTGTGTGTGGGAGCCTTCTCAATTCACATGATATCGAAAAATGAGGAATCTACGAAATTATTCGACTAAAAAAGAAACGACTGCCACTGGTGATCAACTGACAAACGAAGACATGGGTGACATTTCTATTAAGGAAACTGGCGAGGAAATAAAATTAAGAAGATCGAACTGTTTTTTTTTTCACTGTACTTAAATCATGAAGAATTTTTCATAATTCGGTAATTCCAAATTATTTAATGTATTCTTCAGAAATGTAACTGGACGAATTTGGTAATATGGATAACGTATATAAATTTAGGACACATCATCCGTTGTTTACGATGTCACGTAGAAGCCGTAAATAACATCCGAAACTTGATTCACGACTAGTACTAAATTGTGTGCTAAAGAAGAGAGTTAGTGCTATCGTCTTGCTTTACGCCTGACTAAACGAGACAGTGTTATGGCAACCACTTGTCTCGGAGCTAATAAATAAAACTGATCACAATATTACGTCCGTCAACTACATAATTTATGAACTAAAAACGACTAAATTGCTCACCCGCGACCACACGTGTAAGATAGCTACGTCTGTGCGACAATTAATGTTATTTTAAAGAGCTAAGAAAAGACCCAGAACCAAAACCAAACATGAGTATAATAATTTGGTACATATTATCAAAATGAAAGCGTACTTAAAAATATCTTCGAAAATACTTGGAAATCGTGAGAATCAAGATAAAGCATGCAGAGAGATAGAATAGAAACACCGGATGGTGTCAAAAGTGGCAGTTAATTACGGGCTATATAATATTTACCTAATACAAAGATCAATAAAGAACCGAAATTACTAATTGTCGGAGCTATTATCTCTTCAACAACAACCAATTCTTCAGTCCTCTTATGCCGCTAAATAAGCTAAAATTCGGGCCGTCTCAGACAACGGGTCTGGTCCTCACTGGTTACACGCGTTACCCTCTGCGAACCTACTCAGGATGATTCTGCTCATTTGCTTACGATTTTTCGACAATCTTAGTGCTACAGCAAAAATAATTAAACGAAGAATGTATACAGCTGTTTTATCTATTTTAACCTCCGCCCATTACCAAAGTTCGCAGTAACTAACTTGCTGGTAACAAAAAAAAAACACTTTCAAGGTTTGTCTCATACATACCAACAAACCAACAAATAGGGCAAGAGCCCACCAAACCCATCATCAAACCTATAAGGTAATCGCGGTCAATATCCCATTTTCATTATGTCTTATGTCTAAATAGGGCAAGCTAAATATAAGCTTGTACAAATTATTATTATGACATAAATAAATCCTACAGCTGTAATTTGAAAATTCGCAAATTGCACTTTTAGATTGCACTGCATTGCTTTGACGGCAAAAAGAGATTAACAGAATATACGACTGCAATATACTCGCTGCCACAGAGGAATGAAACTTTGATGTTGTGCTTATGAAAATATTTACCATCATCTCAAATATGAAAAACCTTCCAAGTGCGAGTCCGACTCGTGCACCGTACAACTTTTAAAATTATAATATTATTATAAATTAGGTAATTCAAGTTTTTAAATTATAATATGTTAACTGTTACATTTGTAGTTTTTTCCATGCACATAAATAAATCCTAACTAATATTATAAATGCGAAAGTAACTCTGTCTTTCTGCCTCTCTGTCTGTCTGTTTATGACCTCTTCACGGGAAAAGCGCTGCACCAATGTAGATGAAATTTGGTAAGAAGATAGTTTGAATATTGAGGAATAACATACGCTGCTTTTTATTTGGGAAAATTATAACAGTTCCCGTGAGATAGCGACAACCGAAATCTATGCGGACGAAGTCGCGGGCAACAGCTAGTCCTTACTAATTCACAGTTCACAGTTCATGGACGCTATCTTAGCCACCCGTCCACTGCCCGGGTTGAGACCGATAGAAAGCGGGAGGATCTTGTCGTTGAACTGAACCATGTTCTGGACCTCATATCTTCATGGGGTACCAATAACTTGGTTGAGTTCAACGCCAAGAAAACACAGGTTTGCGCGTTCAGCTGCAAAAATCCTCCTTTTCCCTACTTCCTTCTCTTTAGGGCGTTCCGTTGACGATGCAGGGCATTATAGGCATGGATATTCGCTGCGATCTTAATCCTAGGGATTACATCGAAAACGTCAGAACAACAGCTTCACGGAAACTCGGAATCCTGAACAGGGTGTGTCGGTTCTTTACGTCTGAGCAGAGAATTCTTCTTTATAAGGCCCAAGTCCGCTCAGGCGTGGAGTACTGCTCGCATCTTTGAGGTGGTTCCGCAAAGTACCTTCTCGATGCCCTGGATCGATTGCAGCGTCGAGCTGTAAGCATCGTGAACGATGTTGAGGTTACCAAACATCTCGAATCACTACAGCTAAGGCGAGAAATAGCTTCGCTCAGCGTCTTTTATCGCCTTTATTACGGGGAATGCTCTGAAGAGCTATTCCAACTCATTCCTCCCTCTCCTTTCCTTTACAGGACCACCCGTGCTGGCCTCCGACGTCATCACCACACGATCCAGCCATTCGGATCCCGAACCAAAAAATTCGGTAATACATTTCTAAGTAGAACTGCCAAAATGTGGAATGACCTCCCAGCTTGGGTGTTCCCTCCCTCGTACAACATCGGCTCCTTCAAGAGAATTGTGAAGAGGCACTTTACCAAGCCGGCATGACGGTGCTGACGAACGAGGGGATATTATGTCCCACTTCCGTCAGCATTGTTTTCTGGACTGCATTGTGTGCTTACCATCAGGCGACATGTAGTCACTTTGCCGAGCTGCTATAAAAATAATAATAATAATAAAAAGCATAATTGTTAAAGCTGTTAATACATATGCAATACCGATTCTCACATATAGCTTTTGCATCATAAACTGGACGAAAACTGATCTCCAAAAACTACAATGCACAATCAGTAAGTTAATGACATCACACCGCAAGTACCACCCACGATCATGTGTACAGCGCTTGACTCTACAAAGAAGCCAAGGTGGCAGGGGGTTAATAGACATTACCAACCTTCATAACAAACAGATTACTAACCTAAGGCAGTTCTTTTACAGACGAGCACTCGATTCCACTTTACACACAACAGTCACGCATGCTAACACACGCCTTACCCCTCTTAACTTGCACGACACAAACATACAACGCAACGAACATATCACAGATTCAAAAGATAAATTCAACGCCTGGCAGCGAAAGTCTCTTCACGGAAGACATTACAACGACCTGCAGCAACCACATGTCGACAAAGTAGCGTCGAACGCGTGGCTGCGTCGTGGTGAACTCTTCCCGGAGACTGAAGCTTTTATAATAGCCATTCAAGACCAGGTCATCAATACCAAAAACTACCAGAAACATATTATACGCAGACCGGGATCAGATCACTGCCGACACTGTCACGCGAGCCCAGAAACCATTCAACACATCACAGGGGCCTGTCGCTCCATAGCCCAGACCGACTACAAACACAGACACGACCAAGTAGCAGCAATAGTTCACCAGTACCTAGCATTCCAATACAAACTGATCCCAGACAAAGTTCCATACTACAAATACCAGCCCCAGACAGTCCTAGAAAACAGCGACTATAAGGTATACTGGGACCGGACCATCATGACAGATAAAAGAATTCATTACAATAGACCAGATATCACAATTTTAAATAAAAGAGACAAGTTAGTATTGTTAATTGACATCGCAGTCTGCAACACACACAATTTACAAAGCACTCACACTGAAAAAATTGCTAAATACACTGACCTCTCCATAGAAATTAAAACACAATGGCAGGTCCGCACCGTAAAAACAATCCCTATCATACTCTCTACTACAGGCGTTATACCTAAAACACTTCACACAAGCCTACGGACACTCAACATCCATCCATCCACTTACACGCTATTACAAAAAGCAGTCATCCTCAACACATGCCGCATAGTTCGCAAGTTTTTATCCATGGATTAATCTATCATTATCATCATTATATTATATAAGCACTTAGTTAAAAGCACTTGGCTTAGGCCCGTGCAATATTTTACCTCTTAGGAGAGAAATAAGTATGTAAAAAGAATAATAATAATAATCCTTACTAATATTATAAATGTGAAAGTGTGTTTGTTTGTTTGTTTGTCCTTCTTTCACGTCGAAACTAAGCGATGGTATGACGTGATTTTTTGCATGAACATAGTTGAAAAGCTGGAAAGTGACATAGGCTACTTTTTATCCCAGGAAAATATCTAATTCCTACGGGAAACACGTTATAACCTTATTTGTAGTCTTGCGATTATTTTTTAAATATGGCGATAGTTTAAAGGCTGGCGAGTGACATAGTCTACTTTTTACCACGAGTAAATACCTCATTCTCACGGAGAAACATGTTATAAATCTTATAATAATGATGATGTGTTCCTGTAATCCCTCAGCAGGGACCTAGGGCTCGCAGTCGGGACTTCCATGCATCACGGTCCTGTGCTGTGGCTTCAAGGTCCCTGCCAGTGACACCCGATTTGGGAGATATCTTTTTCAACCCCAACCCTTAATTACTGTCATATTTGTAGTTCCTCTAATCGACGATAGATGGCGCTACTGTAATGTTAAAACGTGCTAGCTTACTTGCTTGCCAGCGTGTGTTTCCCTATTTACATGCTTGCTTGCATGCTTGCTTACATATTTGCTTGCTTACATGCGTGCATGCATGCATGCTTGCATGCTTGCTTGCATGGTTGCTTGCATGCCTGATGCATGCTTGCTTGAATTCATGCAATTCATGCGTGCTTGCGTACGTGCTTGCATGCTTGCATGCATACTCGCTCGCTTGCTTGCCTGCACGCTTGCTTGCCTGCATGCTTGGTTGCATGTTTGATTTCATGCTTGCTTTCTTGCCTACATGCATGCTTGCTTGCATGCTTGCTTGCATGCCTGCTTGCTTGCATGCTTGCTTGTATGTTTGCTTGCTTGCGTGCGTGCTTGCAAGCTTGCTTATATGCTTGCTTACATGCTTGCTTGCATGCTTGCTTGCATGTTTGCTTGCAAGCTTTAAAATTTGCTTGAATGCTTGCTTTAATGATTGCTTGCATGCTTGCTTACATGCTTGCACGCTCACTTGTTTGCATGCTTGCTGGCTTGCTTGCTGCATACTTGCTTGCTTGCTTGCTTTTATGTTTGCTTGCTTGCGTGCGTGCTTACAAGCTTGCTTATATGCTTGCTTACATGCTTGCTTGCATGCTTGCTTGCATGTTTGCTTGCAAGCTTTAATATTTGCTTGAATGCTTGCTTTAATGATTGCTTGCATGCTTGCTTACATGCTTGCACGCTCGCTTGCTTGCTGCATACTTGCTTTCTTGCTGCATGCTTGCTTGCATGCTTGCTTACATACTTGCTTGCATGCTTGCTTGCATGTTTGCTTGCTTGCTTGCATGCTTACATGCTTGCTCGCATGTTTGCTTGCAAGCTTTAATAATTGCTAGAATTCTTGCTTTAATGACTGCTTGCATGCTAGCTTACATGCTTGCTCGCTCGCTTACTTGCTTGCACGCTTGCTTGCCTGCATGCTCGGTTGCCTGCTTGCTTGCTTACTTGCATGCTTGCTTGCAATATTGCTTGCAAGCTTGCAGGTTCGCTTGCTCGCTTGCTTGCTTCTTTGAAATGCTTATGGTTCACGCTAGCGAAGCCGCGGGTAAAAGCTAGTTTGTTAAAAATATTAAAATCAAAATAACATTTCCTCATTAAAAACGTAAATCAGTAATTTTCGGATTTTTTTTCCTTGTGTTGAGGTCTTACTTCTTGACGAATTTCGTAATTCCAAGTCAACGGGGAATATATCGATATAAAACAAAGTCGCGTTAGTTATACCACTTTATTACGTGTATACCTAAGTCAAGAACGACTAGACCGATTTTAATATTTTATCTTTGATTTGATGGATTTGTCTCCGCTCCGAATAGCAGAGTAACTATTAAAAAACCGGCCAAGTGCGAGTCGGACTCGCGCAAGAGGGTTCCGTAGAAAGATTGTAACGCTTTTCTCCAGTGTTTAAAGAAATCCAGTGTTAGCAGAGCCCTGCTCCTAAGCAAAATGTACGCAGTAACTTATATTGGTCAGCGAAATCTACAGACAGACATAAAAAATTAAGATTTTGAGAATTTTCTGAGTGGTCGTGCTATAAGAGCTACCTTCATACCAAATTTCAAGTTTCTAGGGCACCTGGAAGTATTTGATGGCCCTTTTGATTGCGTTGACTTAGAAGGTTAATGTTCACAGCTTTAAGGGACCGCAGGCTTGAGTATTTGATATTAATTTCAGCATGCTACCTCCATGCGTTCCAGACATAAAGGGTCTTGACAGACAAACAGACAGACAGACAGACGGACAACAAAGTGATCCTATAAGGGTTCCGTTTTTTCCTTTTGAGGTATGGAACCCTAAAAAGGGGAAAATTTTACGAAAAATGTAATTACGAAGAAAGTTCATTTTGTCATATATGTCGGAGAATCGATTCACTAGTCGGTGTTGATCATAGTCTAAAGTTATAAATTACCTTCATTTGTTATGATTTTAACGAAACGTCAAGCGGTGACAGCTGTCAAATAAATACTGCTTGGGAGTGGTCTGTGCTTGGTTCATTTGTGGGTAGTTGGTATAAGGTCGAAATGACATTTAGTAACTTTGAAAAGAAAAGGGCATTCTTGATCGGGGGGTCGGACTGATCACAAGTGGGTAATGTAATCCGTTTGCATCGGCTTGGTGCTTTGAGTTTTAATGAGAATTGTTAGTGATTTAATGAACTAAGTGCCTGTGCCCCAAGTACAGAGTCTTATTTTGAGTCTTAAATGATATCTTGGCAATAGATCACGTGAATGGGCGCAAGCACAGAACTCTCCAACGTTTCCAATATGGTACTTGCATTTCGCGTTAATAGTAACGAGTTAACTGTGATATCAATTGTAACTAATTTAGACCTCGTATGGTGTTATTATTGAAAAGATTATACCTCATTGAGTTTCTTGCCGGTATCTTCTCAATAGAGGTTATTTCCGAACCGTGCGGTAGAGTCATTGATGTAGGCCTTAATCAAATAAAGACTGGCCTAGAAGTGAAACATGATGTGTCTGCAGTTATTCTACCACCTCAATCGACCTTGAGGATGAGTAAAGCTCATGACCAAGCTCTACAACGTGTAAAACCCATTTCATCCTGACACAGCTAGCTAGCAAACCAGGTCCGCTGGTGTGTGCGATGTCTCGTCCCGGTCCCAGTCTCCGAGTTATATTTTTATGGAACGCCCTATGGACAGTACCAAGTTCACTGGATCGGCTAGTACCCTATCATTTTATTTTTATTTATTTGCGAAAATGACAAAAACAAGATATAAAATACAAGAGCACAGTAGATCATAAATCATAACATATGGTTTACCAGGTGGCGTACAAAATTTTGTCTGTAAAAAAATAACACACATGCAACATGGACCAACTAAGACAACAATATCCAAATAATTAAGAAAGAACATAAAGTAATAATAATGTCAGAAATTATAATAGTTTAGTATACATTAATTGTCAATGTACAAGTTTTGATATATCCACGCTTTTTGTATGACGATACAATATATACACTTTAAAAAGCATGCTATGTAAAAATTACATTAGTAGATTTTCTGATTTGTTATTACACGGACCAGTTCAAATCTTATGCTATAATATAATATTATAATATCCAAATATAATATAGTGAATGTAAAATACCCTAAATAATAAACACATTCGGAACAGCATTAAATAAACAAACGGGAAGGCTTAAAGTCATTGTGAGATAGAATAATCATATGCCAAATTTTGTAGTTGGCCGGGAAACCGGTGAACCCTCAAGTGATACTGCTAGAACCGTAAAAAGTGTCACAGTAAAATGGACAAGGTTGTAGTGTTAGTCAAACATCCTCTTAACAGGCCATTTATTTACAAGCCTAAAACCGTTGACAAAGACATTGCATATTCATGACTTGATTCATTGTTGTCTTTATGAATAATTTGGCGAAGGAAAATTCATACCTACTTAATGGAAGTTTTAAAAAGTTATTAAAAAATAGCTGTATGAATTAGATGCAAAAAATGTGCATGATTAAGAAAAAGAAAAAATATTTTTAATAGCATTAGGTTGATCGAGTCAGTATTTCTTTAAGAGAAAATTTATAAATAAAACTTACCAAGAAAACGTATACCTACCTATGTACCTACTTAGTGAAAAGTAAAGGGTGATTTATTTTCGCTGGTAAATTTCGCGTAATAGAAATTGCGAGCGCGAAATTGTGACGCTAAAAGTTTTCAGAGATTGCCACTTAGGAAAAACTAAATTAAAAAAAAAAAAAAAAATTTGAAAATGGAACTCTTGGCCAGCATTATTCAGTACGTTATTACGACAGTATTATCAGTTACGACACGGACGCATGTGTGCAGTAAACTTCTTATTGTGTGCGTTTCATGGCGCGAGTTTGGGCGAGCGCAGGTCGCGCGGGGTGTGGAAAGGCAAAATGCGTTAGTCAAAACACAGGGCCTCCGTCAGCTCGAATTAAGTAGTTGGTTTAATATATATCACAGGATTGAGGAAGTGCCTAGCGAAACACACATGTCAAAAAATAGTTGCCTACTTCAATGCGCAGTAAAATGGCTTAAATCTTACTAGACAGATACTGGTCACATATTACAAACAGTATATCGAAAAAACCGGCCAAGTGCTAGTCGGACTCGCGCACGAGGGTTCCGTAGACAGATTTTAACGCTTTTCCCCAGTGTTAATAGGTCGAAGCGTTGGAAAAAAGATGGTGGCCTCTTTCTTCGGAAAGACAGGTCATATACGCGACAAATTGTTTTAGAGGATCAAAAACCAGTTACTGCAGAGTGGTACAGTAACCATTGTTTGCCACTTGTTTTGGAAGGTCCTTCTTCACCACGAGAACGCCTCGTCGCACACCGCCAGACGAACAACCGACTATTTGTCGACATCAGGTGTAGGTGTGGGCCATCCGCCGTATTGTCCCGACCTCGCGCCTTGTAATTTTTACGTATTCCTGAAAATAAAGAACGCCGAGGAAGCATTTCAAAAGGGTGTCGAAGCGACCCCTATGGACGAGTGGGCAAAGTGCTTTTCTCAATGGTTCTATCGAATGCAGCGATGAATTTATGTAAACGGACACTGTTTTGAAAAGTCACCAGTTTGCTCACTTTTTCATTTTCTAAGACCTTTCAGTGTCACCCGTGGTTCACTAACGCTTTACCGAAACTTTTTTAACAATAGTTAATTTCACAACCAACATTTTAAATACTTTCACAAATATGTTGTTGCAAAAAATGCTCACTTTATAAATAACTAGAGAGCGCCCGCGGCTCCACCCGGAATATTATTATTAACGCAAGAAATCTCTATAGCAACAGGAATGTGTCCTCTGGGTAAAAAAAGCAATATTTCTAATTAATCCGTCAGACAGATTATCGGAAAAAAAATATTGGACACAAGTATTTTTTGCTTTATGATCAACTAAAATTAACATAGTTAAAATTTTAAATTTCCGTAGACTGCGATGCAGGATAATTAATGGCTTTCTATATCCCTGAACGGCAACATTGGCATAGATAATAGATCACTCGCTTTTGGCTCGAAATTCGAACTTGCGATTTTATTTTGCTTAATTTAGAAAACTTACTCACCCAATATCATATTTTCTCAAGTTTTTTGCGATTCCCAAGATCAAAGAATCGAATAACTTTAAAAATCCGGAGAAATAATGCGTTGTTTGGGAGAAACGTGTCAAAATGGTGTTGTAGAGCGCCGTCTCGCTCTGTCTCGTTTCTTTTATCCCGTTCTGGTTTTTCGACTTTATATATTAGATTACTCGACAAATATACATTTAGACACTTTGACGCTTGAATGAACAACAATACGAAATGACAAACTATTATTGTAAAAAAAAAACATTGTAAAATCAGTTATTTAGCAAAACGTCAATTGATGAACATTGTTCCATAAAAATTACTTTCTGTGTGACGAAACGCAGGGCGGTATGAATTTTATACTCAAACTCCGTAATTTTATAGTACTTTGCTTACTGATTTCTAAGTTGGACTTCTAAGCTGGACTTCTAAAATTTTCGAGCAAATGTGTTGAAAAATATTATGCTCAACACCAATTTCTGAACGGTAAGCTGAGCTCCTATTCCGCGCACTTGAGGCGCTTCGCGCCTTGACTTACTTAACAATAACCTAACCTAACCTAACGTGAGCATAATCGCACTCGTCCGTCAATCTGTCTGTCTGTCCGCCCTAACGTCCTCAAAAGGGTGGAATCTTTTAAAAACGTAACGACGATTTTTTTTTTTTATAAAATGTAACCTGTGACAAACAAAGTACTTAATATACCAAACGTTGGTAGGTGGTACGTTAGTTAAATATTTGATATCATTAAAAAATAATCTATTACAAATTATAACAATACAAAATTAACATTTGTTATTCGAAAAAAATAAACAATTTGCAAAGTTAGTAGTTGCGTAAAGATAATTTTAGGAATGATGCATTTGTCAATCGTTGGTTGCGAAACGAAAATTTGCTAAATTACTGGCGACAAAGTGATAGGACACCGTCTGTCCGTGTGAAACCGTGATAGTTAGATAGTTGAAATTTAAACAGATGATGTATTTCTGTTGCTGCTATAACAACAAGTACTAAAAACAGATTAAAATTAATATTTAAATGGAGCTCCCATACAACAGACATGATTTTTAACAGACTTCGAAAAAGGAGGAGGTTGCAAAAAAAACCTTAGAAAAAAAAACATAAAATAATCCTTTAAAGCCTAAAGTTTTATGGCCTAGCACTAGCAGAAATATGAAGTCGGTGCTTCATTCAAAGAATATTCCGCTCGCACCGCACCGTATTTATCGTACGTGTTTCTGCTAGTGCTATGACTGAGATCACAAGGTATAACTCCTTAACGGTTAGGAGTTGGAGGATAATTCTGAGAATGTTAAATCTTTGTTCGAAAGGGTATACTCCTGAGGTGGTTCCATTGTCACCAAATCATGATCTGATGATGGGATCCCAGGGAAATCGAGGGCAACCTTCAAATTTCATAGGCCCGTATTATGTGTTTCATATATTTTCTTAGGTTATTCAAGTATTTGCGTCTGGTAATCATCATCTCATGTTGATGAGCTGATGATGGAAGGTCCAACTCCTTAACGGTTAGGAGTTGGTGGATAATTCCGAAAATGTTAAATCAACATAAAATTGTGAAATAAAAATCTTTTAACAAATGAAGTCGATTAAAAAGTAAAACCGCCTTCAAAAAAACCTTTAGAAAAAAAACGTAAAATAATCCTCTAAAGCCTAAAGTTTTATGGCCTAGCACTAAGTAGCAGAAATATGAAGTCGGTGTTTCATTCAAAGAATATTCCGCTCGCACTGCACCGAGTTCATATTTCTGCTAGTGCTATAGGCCATAAAACTCATGGCTTTATAGGATTATTTTATGTTTTTTTTCCAAGGTTTTTTTTAGGCGGTTTTACTTTTTTGTTATTTAGACTGACATTTGTGGACAAGTAGTGTAACTATTTAAAGAACTTGTAACGTGAAAATGTTATTACCAGCGCCATGAAATGTGTTGAAACTTCCATGATTCACGATGTCAGGCAGTTTTGTATAGCATAGTCGAGCGACCTGAGGGATCACGTAAGTAAATAGTTCCGAAATTTGCCGCTGGCCTCACTCCGATGAGTCAAATGACTCTGCAAATTCGAGTTTTTTAGAGTTTCGTACCAAAAGTGTTACGCGGTACCCTATTACTAAGACTCCGCTGTCCGTCCGTCTATATGGAACCCTTCGTGCGCGAGTCCGACTCGTACTTGGCCGGTTATTTTTTAAATTAATGTGTTTTGTCCCTATTGGTGACATTATTCTTATTCTTGTTAAATATATTTTTTTATTTTATTAGGTGTCGATTGATTTAATTTTCTTGCTATATTAAATTTTTATATTAACTTGTGACATCCAATTATTATTTTAATTTTTTTTTATTTGTATATTCTTGACAATTTCAATATAAATTCTCCTAACTTGACATTGTACAATTTATGATGTAATTTTATATTGATTGAATAAATAATCTAATCTAATCTTTGTATTTTTCTTTTTTTGTTTAAGTATCATATTACGCAGAAAAAAAAACTACATTAATATTGTATCAATAATGATTGGTACGTATGTCTTTTTCAATAGGCATCAGTAACGAACTTATTAATTGTTCCAAAGGCTGAATAGGTGTCATAGTGAATATGTTTTTTAATTTATTTAGTCCCAAGGGTAGCCATGCATACCTTTTCTCTCGTATGTTAGAGAAAATGTCTCCCTTTCCGAGTATGAGAGATGTAAACGAAATATCCATCTTCTTTGTCTTTTATAAGTCTTGAAGATGTCAAAAAAAAAATGTAGATACGGTCAAGTGCAAAAGTATGCATCGAATTTATCTACAGCAACAACAATACCACAACCTTAATTCGCCGACGTAAGAGCTATGGGGCGTATTATTGAGTAAGTTGTACGCACCCATATTTTTCACTTAACTGTACTCGTAAACCGGAAATTTGTTAAAAATAAAACTACCGCGCAGACAGTTTGCGCAGCGCAGGCGTAACTACGCCTACGCGGAACTACACCAGATGATTCATATTAGACTTGCAATTGGTTACTTTACAGTTAAAATGACAAAGTAGCTTCAGTATTAAAGTGCAAAAATTACAAAACTAGTAGTAATAATAATAACATAACATAAAAAAACAATATTTAGAAAATAATACTTCGTAACCTCTTCGTCGCGTTTTGACAAATGTGATTATTTGCGAAGGGCTCCAGTAGTGTAATCAATCAGCCGACCTCTCGGACCCCTATCGATCTTTCGCCAATTCGAATCCCAACCGAGTCGTACATCATTCCCATTTTTTCCCCAATTCGTGCGAAAATCATTAACGGAGTGGCTCTGACGTAATTATGATAGGTAAGCGATGTAGAGTCAGTGTCTACCACCAAATCTTTTGTGTTTGGAAATGTAAAAAAAATCAAAGCTGTAGTGCATTTAGTGAATTAAAAAAAACTCGTTAATAGGCTTTACAGGTTATCATTTCAAAAACCACCTATTAGCATGATGGACCATGCTCATGTAGGGTTCTGTAAGTAGCCGTGACTACAAAGAAATGCACTACCGATGAAAAAAAGTGTGTTACAACACAATTAAAACAAATGTAAAAACACAATGCGAAAAACTTTAGGTACCAACAATCAGTAGAGCGTATCTCCATGACATTTACGTCAAAACTCAATAGCCTAACCAACGGAGTAAGAAAAACATATTTTAGTACTTTAGGTACATTTTAGTCTTTTAATTAAAAAAAATTACTTAACAGTGTATTTTATTTAACTTATCACGTTGCCTATTACAAAAATTAAATCCTTCAACGTGTTATGATATGTCAGTACGTACCTACCTTTGTTACAAGTAGGTATTTTTTCATATTTTTTTTTTCAATAATAACGTTACATCAATTTGTTTTTTTTTTGTGTTACTTATAAATTTATGCTGCCAACTACAGAGAAGTGTTTTTACCTATTTCCACATTTTCAGAATGTTAATTAGTAAAATCATCAGTGTTTATAAAATGCCAAAATATATTTTTTTGTTACTTTATAACATTTTTTAAGTTGTAATGATAGCTTTATGTAAAATTGTGGTTTTTAAGAAACCATGCACAATGCACATTATCACCGCTAAGAGGCGATTTATTTGGATGTCTAAATACACCATTGCTATTCAAACCCGTCATGATAAGGGTGAAATTACTATAAATAACTTAAACTTTTACATCCCACAGATTACTCGTGTGCGGCGAGCATTTTAGCACCTGGGAAGTTCTGACGGATTCACCAAATGTTTGTGAACACTTCAGTAAAACTCATACAGAAGACATTGTTCACGTTATGCGGCAAACAATCACTTCAATACATGTTACAGTTTGATATGTAAGTAAGTACTAGTTATATCCATTAATAGTAAAAAAACAAATCTACTATCTTTGCTTTTTTGTTGTTCGTCATCATCATCATCACCAGCCTTTTTTACGTCCCACTGGTGGGCACAGGCCTCCTCTCAGAATCCTCCTTTTTTTGTTGTTAATTATTTTAAAACACAGTCTTAAAGTTCTATTTACCCATTAGGTATTTGTTTAATAACGTAATTAAATTCATTGGATACGTATTATTATGCTTATGCACGGACAGTGAGTGTTAGGTAAGAACCAAATTCTCGATTTTATACGCGATTCATAATAAATCAGATTGATTCAGTCAGTACCACGGGCAACAAAAAATAATAATAGCCAGCAAACCCTATTATTTGTCTCTGTACCATTAATGATACTATCTGATGATAATGGTACCACGGTTAAGGAAGCCATTACGGAAATAAATCGTTGATGATTCACAAATAAGTTAACAGGGTGACATTGAGCAAACAATTTGTCTTAGCAACGTTTGGTTTCGGGGTATTCAGTATTCTCATCTCTCAGTTCTCTAGAAGACGACGACCTCGTCAAATTGTTAAAATGCCATTTCGCGCATACTCTGACCGCAACTACCAACGCATAGTACAATGCTACAATGACAGTGGGAGCGTCACAAGTCAAGCCTGCGAACGTTACGTGCAGAGCTTAGGGGCTATGTGGATGATGGTCGTATATTTGCTGTTGTGCAGCCGACGCGGGACACAGGCTCTTACAGATCACAGATCGCTGATAGTAGGAGGCCGCTATCTACTCTGACAGTTATTTTTAACAAGTATTAATATGACTTTAACAGATTTCAAGACTAAAGACACTTGCCATTTTGTGACTGCTATGAATAACGCTGGAGGGATACGCCAGATCAGCAATAAACAATCAGAAATACTTCTAAATAATTGTTTTATTTTATAATTTACCGACGAGGTGTTATACAATTTTGCACAGAAAATACCTGGGAAAGCATCCGGCGAGCGAGGCAAGCGCTAACCTTCAACAGGGGTTTAGTTAGTGGAACGTTTTACAATACAAGCAGAACAGCTCTGCTCTTCCCGTTACATATCAGCTAGGTGCTCCAAGTTTTAGGGCCTGACCTGCCGCCGGCGCGAGTCCGATTTTGAGAGTGGGTGCTGTAAAATCGCCAGGCTAACATACTGTAACAACTTTCACAAGTGGAGGGGTTTTGTCGAACTGCGAGACTTACGCTACCAACAAGGCGGCACGCCTGCACATTACGTATACTGGCGGCAGGTGCGGCACCACCTGGACCAATGCTTTTGGGCGCGCTTTGGGGACCTGTTAGTTGCATTTTTGTCACAATCTCAGGCTCTGACCCACATGGAATATTATTGTTGGGTAGGACCAAAGCCAAGAAGACCGACACAGGCAGTGGAGAACAACAGCAAATAGCAGCTTCGGAGGCTGTAAAGGGCCTTTCAACGCATAGTACCAAATATGTACTTGGCCAATACACATATATTTGGCGACTCGCTTATTTAGATTTGTGTATTCGCGAATAACCGTATTAGTAAAATACCAAGAACGCTAAAGGCCAGCTTCATTAATTAAATTAATGTCTGACAACTCGTATCTTGACACGCTGTGGAACCTTTTCACAATAAATAGAATAGTAACTTCCTTGGCAGATACATTGGCAGCATGGCAGCTCATTGCGACAGGGTTACACAGGGGGTCAAATACAAACTTATTTTATTAATTATATTATTAATTTATTTGGTGACAGGCATTTCTTTAAAAAATGTTGTATGCATGACGACTTATCACTGTCACACAAGTGAGTTACTTGAATTTGTCTCTTGGTATAATAATTAATAATAATTTAATAAACTTGAGCAGAATGTCGACCTTTGAGACATCAAAGAAACTCTTACGGACGCCCGAAAATGAAGACCTATGTGTATTTTCTGGCTGCTCCCGTACCGACGTCATAACATAATATGTCATAATATTATTAAGGGTAAATTTCTTCTACAAAATGTAACGTATGTCTGTAGTCAACATTACGGAGTAGGGGAAAAGATGCATGGACTCAAGTATTTGTAAGCCCGCCATGCACAGCAAATTGTTGATCTACTGAGGTTGTCCCTTGAAAAGGTGCATGGTGTGGTGTCGGAGATGTTAAACAACGTTATAGACTAAAACACATTTTAATTAACTGTCTACACACTAATAATTTGCTTAAAATTTATTTAAGATAACAAATACTGTTATCCTCAATATATTTTAAACAAATTATTGAACCTAAACCGTTATTTATTTGCTTACTTACTATCGCTAAATATAATAAAATAAATTAAAACTTACTTGGAAGTGTTTTATTTTTTTTAGCTTAAGTAATAAAATCATCATCATTCTTATTAAACAATATATAGTTCACTTCAGTAACAGTAATAATCTTAATTTTTTGAGAAAATTAATTGGAAGTATCCTCCCGTTTTAAAGCTTACGCAAATATTTTTTGTACTGCCTGTCAAACTCGATGTCTGCTCTTCGTCTTTTGCTTATTGTACATGGCTTGCTTACAAAATTTCTTATTTTTGTATCGAAAATTTTCAGGTATTTTTTAATTTATGAATAAATTCATATAAGGGAAGGCAACAGTATTTTTTTGTTATAATGTTATAAATTATTTACTGCACAAAAGTAAATAATAGTACACTTTCAGTACTCGTTCAAAGATCGGTAGTGTAATTCAAATCATGTGTTCAGACGATTTTCCCCTAATTTGTACCGATATAAAGGCGACATGTTTTAATAATTGCCCATAAAAGTTATCAACGAAGACGTTAAGGACTTCCAAGGGCTTCCGGACACGGTTTGACTTATCCAGCCAGCCATTCCAACAATTAAAAAAACCTTATTTTAGCTGACGGAAAATATATGAACCTGAAATAAAATTTCATCGTTTTTTTCTCTAAACACTAAGTTTAGGACGTTACACTGTTAGGTACCAGAGAGTCTTACGAGTTTGCCGTGAGAACGTATTTTTTAACTAAATCAACATGAAATCCAAAGCTTTGTCAACATACAGAAAAACATGCAAATCTTTAGATTACTTAATGTATAATAAATGCTCGTTTAAGTTATTGCTAAATCATATTATTCTTATTATCATTTTTTTATTTCTTAATCCTGTCTTAATATTGGATAGGGTAAGAAAACAGAGTTCGTTGGTAGCATTATTAAATTCAAAGTTTCTCATGCAATTTTACCACGAACAACGCAACTCACTTTGAGCTGACATTATATTTTATGTTGCTTTATCTGTTCACCCCTCGAGATGTGCGATTTGGCCTAATGTCTCCAGGAAATTCACTCCGTTCAGGGGACTATGCGATTGGTCGGCGTCACGACTTCGACTTTCTTCCACAAAAATATATTGATTACTGAGTGTTGTTACGCCATTTTAGATCTAGACGTTTATTTTGCGAGTTTAGCTTTGTTTACACGAGCCTTATTTCTTTTACACAAAGGTTTACCTATCAATTAAGATACTTCAAGCGTATTGATTAATTTGATTTCGTTGTTTCGCATCATCATCATCTCTAGCCTATTTTACTATTGAGCACAGGCCTCCTTGCAGTATGAGAGGACTTGGGCTGATTTTATCCCTAGTGTACCTACGTTGTTATAAAATGTATGCCAAATTTCAGTCAGCTTTCCAAGTTTAAAGGTTTTGGCTGGGTATTGATCAGTCAGTCAGTCAATCAGTCAGTCAGAATTTTTCTTTTTGCATATTATGGATTAATTGGTTAACAAATGACACATTTATTTGTCCTTGTAATGGATGCATTGTTACAGGCGTTCATTACAAGGCAAAATAAATATCAGCTCGTCGATTTTTCAGTAAGGTATATTTAAAAAAAAACCGTACTCACTCGAACCGTACGAGTTCGAGTCAAATGCGCAGAAGAGGGTTCCTTACAAAATTGTATGTATTTAAATAGTTTGTCTATCGCGAGAATCGAATCTTGAAGATTTTTGCCGCTTTTCTCAAGTGTTAAAAATTGTTCAGAGTTAGCAGAGTCCTACTCCTAAGCAAACTGTATGCAATGTGCGGTTATTTTTATATCGGTTACTGACATAGACAAACATAAATAAAAGTTGGTTCACTATTACACGTAAACCTGTAAACCCTACTTATCTGTGATAGTTTTCCTTTTAAAATTACTATTATGCTCTATACTGGTCTGATTTTTTTTACATTTCCAAATACTGTTGTATTTGGAAATGTAAAAAAATAAATCAGACAGTTTATCTGGTAAATAAAGGGAACACTTCTTGACTCCAACATAAATGAGCACTTCAAAGCTAAATATTTCGCAAACGAATCCCTTAATTGAAAAATGAACTTCGAACACCCGGAACATTTTTAAAAGAGCTATCCAACAATATCTATGGGGTAGACGAGACATAAAAAAAATCATCCCCCACTTTACGTGTAATTTGTCTGGCCTGATTAATTATGTATATCCATGCAAAGTTACAGCTTTCTAGTACCAATAGACTCCGAGCTAAACCGCGGACTGACGGACAAACAGACGGTCAGACATACAAACGGACATGACGAAACTACTATGTTCCGTTTTTGCCATTTTGGATACGGAACCCTAAAAAGCGAGGTAATACCACTTTAAAAGGCCACAACACACTGTGAGGACATTTAATGTAACCGTCGGTACTAAAGGTCTTCGTTCTTATCTACAAGTCAACTTATACGCCCAAGTTACGCCTTCGTTTCGACGCAGCTTCTCAGCCGTTGGTATGGAAAATTTATGTTACCCCATTGTCGAGCTTGGTGGTATGTACATTGGTTCGTAGTTTTAGTGTTAGCTTATAAAATACAATAAACTTTACCACGGGATAAAATTAAGTATTTGGTCGTGAACAGTTGCAGAACTATGAAGCAAAGAATTTAAAACAGTTCCAACAGGAAAAATAAAAACAGTTCCAGGGTACAAAAGATCATTGGCTTTATAAGGAAAATCGCTTCTCTTTTGTAATTAACACAGAGGTAACGTGGTTCTAAAACTCATACAGTTTTCACTTTGGTTTCAAGAACAAAAGTCACCATAATGTACAATTATACTTAAAATACCTACAGGGTGCGTTTTAATGAACCGTCAAGAATTTGGCCAGGGGTTGAGTAAGTCTTAGTGAACATCCCTGTAATGCTTTTATTTCTTCCATACTTTCTTTGGCTTTGCTGGTTGACAATAATGTATGTGAGAAAGATTTTCTTTTATAAACAAAAAACTTAACAGTAGTGCTCACTTAGACTTCCTCAGCCCCTGGCTGAAGAACTCTTGAGGGTTCACTAAATCGCAGTCTCTTATAATAATAACAAAAAAGTCTTGACTGACTGATCAACGCCCAGCCCAAACCCTTTTACCTAGAAAACTGAACATTATCATGATACTCGGGACTTATTCGAGTAAAAAATAATAATAATTAAATACCTCGACGTTTCGGACTCGACGTTGCGTCCATCGTCTCGAAGGGACTCAATAGTAATGTGGATAATGTGTGAAAATCGCGAAAGTTTAAATCAATACATAAAAAGCTGAACTTCGGCACAGAGGTTTCTTTTGTAATGTACACTAGGGTATACAGCGGATTTTTTTTAAGTCCCACCCCTCTGAGGGTGAAAAGGGGGGTGAAAGCTTGTTATGGGAAATGGTTATTTTTTTAGTGACGATCATGAAACTTAATGAATATATTTTCAAAAGAAATAAAAAAAACAGTTATAAATAAGTACATGTTTTTTTTATTGCTTTCGAAAAAATGTGAAACTTCAGTTTTTAAAATTTTCAAATATGAGGGGGTTACCAACGGGAGTGGAAGTTGGTACGAGAAAAACGTTTTTAAAGTTATATCATAAAACTTGGACGTGGGATAAGGGGAGGGGGGGGGGAATTTTGGAAAATACCCACGAGATAGAGAGTTCTGCCCCGGCAGCGAAGCCGCGGGCTAAAGCTAGTAATATCGTAAGTCAAAGCACTAAGCTTTTTAATTTTTTGCATAAATTTGAGATTTTTAACTCAGTTATTTACAGAAACAGGAAGTTTTTTATTTATTTGGGTAACGGGAATGTTAGAGAATTTTAAATACAAAATTGTACCCCCTTTTTTACCTCTTAGGGAATAAAACTATCAAATGCTTCTGAAATTTTTAATCGTCAGCCTTAATAAAAAACTTGAAGATTTTACGATTCTAGAAAACTTGACGAACTTTGATACCAACTGTCATTCCTTATTTTACACCCTTAGGGGTAGATTTTCCTAAAGATCTTCCTTAATGGATGAATACACTAAATAAAAGGTACCTATGTGCAAAATTTCAAGTCGACAAGTCTAACGCTTTGGACTGTGCGTTGATAAATCAGTCAGTTTATCATTTTACTTATTATGTAACAGAAGAAGATGGTAATCAAGATAACATTTACTATAAAAATCATTTCTTAAGCTTTTGCAATCAGCATGTTACCCAAAAAGTTTGTTATTAAGTAGATTTAAAATTAAAATGCAACGGTAAAAACTGTCTCGGGATTCGAGAGAGCTTAGTAGCCCAGACCAACAAATCTTCCGAAGGGGAAAGAAACTATTTAAAGTCAAGTTAATTACCAATTAACTTCAATGAGGCCTTCAATAAATGAAGGAACGTCAAAGCCATTATACACAATTAAACCGAAAGTTTATTTTCAAGTTACGCAATTACTACTTTCGTACGTTTTACAGACAAAGGAAAACGAGAGATTAATTTTGCAGCTTTGCTACTAAATAAATCACAACTTCGTAATAATTTGCGGTAGCTAATGAAATTATGGTACTTTTTATTGTTTTTGTTAGTACTGTGATCTCCAAGCATGTTAAAGGCTTAGTAAAATAAACGAATCATTCACGTGTATAAACACCTAGTTCGGACTAATTCGTAGTCGTTCCTCACAATTATTGATGATGATGCCTCACACAGTCATTAAAATTTTAATGGTGTTTCCATACAAATTGCCATGGAATCAAAACCTATAGGGTATTTCCAGGTTGTCCTTGAAACTTGAAATTTGGTATGAAGGTTGTAGCTCAACTTATCAGATAAATATGACAATCTTAAATTTGCTGATATCATCAAGAAATAAATCAGCAATCTTCAAGTAATAAGATAGCACAGTATTTTTTTTAATTACAAATATCGCCAGATGTAAAATCTTTAGGTACGATTGTCAATGTTAATTTATTGTGCACACTAGCTTTGATGGCTTTAGAGCACTCAAAAACGGGGCAACAAGTTTAATTGAAGTGTCCCAAGCACCTGGCACAGCGTTTTCATTCGCCCTATACGTATATTCTATCAATATCCTTCAACGCATTGGTGTCTGTTTCGAAATTAATGGGTAACTGTCTTCGGTGAAATCACTAGAACAGTAATGCTGCTTACTTACAGACGAAAAATATTGCGAAATGATTTGAGGAAACAATATTGCGAATTGACTAAAATTAACCGTAGTTACATTCAGGTTTCATCTTCAAAAACCAATACTAAATAAATAATTACATACATACATTCTTTTACATGAACCCTGAAAACAATACACTCTTTTTCTTCGGGCAGTCGTGTAAAAAACAAAAATGTTTATACGAAACGTCAGCTCTTTATGTTTGTTTATGATTTAAGAAAAAAAAAGTCAAATTCATGACAGGTTTGTTATGTCTTCGGCTTCTGAACCCATCTTAGATTGCTTATAATATGTGTGTGGATAAAGTAATGGACGCATTAAAATTAAAAATATCCGGAATCTCCAATCCCGACTCGTCGTTGAATAAAACAGCACTGTGAAAAATGTAAGGGATTATGGACAGTTTACAACTGTTTACAGTGCCAAAACATACCCGAGGTCGAGGGCGCCGACCACGGTACTCGAAAGCGTTCCGAACTCGAGTACTCAAACTCAGGTAAGTACTTTCTCCGACACCTACAAGCACAAGGCAAGGTTTGGAACAACCCAGTAAGCCGAGCACAAAGTTTTCGAATCCTGCGTAACGTTACGTTATCATATCGAAATCGAGAAACCTCATATACTAAATTTAAGTTCCAAATACGCTCACAGGCGGGCGCTGTTCCAAACGTCATACAAGTCTCAATAACTTTACTACTTGATTATGTTGCGCAGGTTTCGAATATTCGAAGTCTGGTTTCTTATTTGGTGGCTATTAAATGCCGAAGGGTTACATTGTTACCATTTTCAACGTATGCAAGATTATTTACATGGCAATGGCTACTAGAAATCTTACACCTAAACATCTTGTGGTCGGGCGAAGCAAACTTTACCGGAATAGGATTTTGTTCAACGTCCACAACGAACACTGGTGGAGTGACGTAAATCCATATGTCAGACGCACAGATTTATACCAAACCCGCAATTTCCATAATGTGTGGGCAGGCATTATCAAAGAAATCAGAGAGTATCCACTAGATGTCACCTACAGTGATTATTGATAAAACTTGTGAAGTGTTTATTGGATGCAGGTGTCCATACTTTGAATTTGTGATATTTTTCTTTCAAAAACATAATTTATAAAATATGTATAACTACATTAAACTTTCGAATAAATGCATTATATTATCCAGTATCAGCTAAGTTAGAAAAAAGAATTGTGTATCACGTAAAAAAAATCAGTTAAGCACCTATTTTTATTTTACGTATACAATGTCGTCCATGATTGTGAAAAATCTGAAATCAATTTCAATTTTTCCAGTATACCTGGCCTCTGGGGAAATTATAGCGTACGCATCTTATCGTTGTTTCACACAATGGTTTCTCTTTTTACTCCAAAGAATTGTTATAATAAATACTGTCGACCAATATTCACTATTTTTACTGAAAATAAACATTCTAAATTTTGTCTATTGAGAGAAAGAACACTAAGTACCTTACCCACACTTAATAGGAAATATTACATTAGTGTGACAGAGCGGTCAATGACAACAAAGTCATAATCCACGACTTAGTACGACTCGGTACTAAGTCATTCAGTATGGTATCAAACGCCCGACCTGACAGGTCGCGTTGTGTGCTAGACAATTTTTGGAAAATAAATCGTTTTCACAGAAAACATGCCGGGTTGTGCTTTGCGGGATTGCAAATCTCGTTACGGTAGAAATACCGGGCGAGATTTCAGTTTGTTTTCGTAAATATTTCGTATTATTTATCCGATAATGAGAAAATAAATTATTTCCATAGATGTTTCTAGAACATTGCCCGTATAGAAATAAGCGCCCTCTGTTGTTCAGTAGCACATTAGTAGTTTTAATGTAATTAGGGTTACCAGATGACAAGAGTTTTCCTGACATGTCTGGTATTTCAACCCTCAGTCAGAGAAACAGCGAAAATTTGCTGCCCGGATTTTTTTCGTATATAGAAATAGAAATCTGGGCTATCGGGTACCCACCATTAATTATAATATTGGCATAAAATATTAGATAATTTACTGAAAAGTCAGGGGTTTTGTCAGAAATATTCATGTTCGAGTCTGGTAACCCTAAATGTAATTTATCGATAGAGCTGTAAGTATATCATCATCATCATCATGTCAGCCGAAAGATCGGTCTTGTGCTTTCCGCATCCACCGCGATCTCGCGATCGTCACCAGGTCGTCGCTCCATCTTGTTGGAGGCCTACCTACAGCTCGTCTTCCGGCCTTTCTTTCATCGGCCATCAGTCCTGTGAGCAATGTGCCACGCCCTCTGCCACTCAAGATTCGCAATTCTTCGGGCTATGTCGGTAACCTTAGTTCTACTGCGGATATCATCATTTCTGATTCTATCCCGCAGAGAAACCCCGAGTATAGCCATCTCCATCGCCTTCTGGATGACTTTGAGTTTCCTTAAAAGGTCCATCGTTAGTGCCCACGTCTCAGATCCGTAAGTCATCACTAGCAACACACTGCTCAAAGACATTGGACTTCAAACACTCCGGTAATTTGAACAAAAAGACACTGCGAAGCTTCCCGGACGTTGCCTAGCCGAGTCGAATTCGACGAGTGACCTCTTTCTCGAAGTAGGACTTACCTAACTGGACCGTTTGTATTAAAAATAGGTAGACATAGTCGTCAACAACTTCAAGCGCAGAGCCTCCGATTATTACGGGAGTTCGCACAGCATGGACATTGGATTTGACTTTCGTCTTGTCCATGTTCATTCTCAGGCCAACTCGGTCGGAAACTCTGCTGAGGTCAACGAGCATATCCCTGAGGTCCTCCATGGTCTCAGACATGACTACAATATCGTCGGCGAATTGAAGTTGAGTGGTGTACTCGCCATTTATGTATACTTCAAGACTTCGGTATACCGGTAGTCAACTTGGCTGGCAACAACGCTGGAGAGACTGCAGCACAGCTCGAGGGTCTCGATCGAATCGATGGCTTTCTCGTAGTCCACAAATGAAAGGCAAAGGGGGAGGTCCATACTCTTCGGTCATTTTAATTAACCTAATATTTTCGAGTGATTAATAATCCACTCATTTGAGAGCCCAGGAATGCTCAATCACAGACTACAGTTGATAAGGTCTGTAATAGAGACTTATGCTAATATTAAACTTCGATTCATTGCAGCGTTTGACTCCCTGTTTTCAGAATAAATCAAGACGAGAGAAACTGACAAAATTGATTTTCTTTCAAGGGACCTAAGATGATTTCTAAATTTAAATGTATTTTTCACACACTTACTGCAATAATGCGTAAATGATATTTCAGACGAAGGTATTTTAAAGGTTGACATGTGATACTTAGGGGGAGACATTTTTGATAAATAGAAATATAGGGCAATCCCGGATCGTAGGAGCGAGATCACCCCTATCATTGGTTTCTAAAGCCAACGCTACCTGCGGTACCATAGCTGAAATGTGTTCTAATTATTTTAATACGTTTTTTTGCTATTCGATGGTAGATGGCGATACTGACACTTGAGATTAAAAATTTTGTATGAGCAAATTCGCAATGACCGCTATGTACATAATAATGTTCAATCTTTTTGAATAAAAGAGTCCTATGGCTGTACATTATTAATTGTTTTATTTCTGTTGTCAATATTACAATTCCTTTGTGCGAATTTATTGTGGTGTGTATGTGTGTAGTGTTTATTTTGTTTTTGAACTGTAGGAACCCGTCTTGGCGCATCACATTTGCGCTCGTAGAGGCGACAGCGACGTTTTGTGCAGTTCCCGCAATAGGTACTACATCACCAAACACTGAAGTACTGCAAGGGAATAATAGTTCATTATTGTTACACATATTTTGTTATCGGCACACTCAATCAACCACCTTTGAGTTGAGTTCCTTTTCTCTGACGCGGTAGACTCGGTAGAGCTCGGCTGCTTTGCGTTCATGTTCAGCTAGCCTTCGCTCCCGGTCCGCGTTTAAATGAGCATGCCTTGCTAGGGCAGTCAACTTTTTTGTCTTGGTAGAGGCTCGCGATGATGCTGCAAAATGGGCCCTTGGAGGTACAGGTTTTGGTAATTGGACGGTCGCCTTTTTGAGGTACAGCTTCTGGCAATTGGACAGTTAAAAGGGGTTCAAGAATATCATGCTCCTGTGAGAGCCTCGTCGTGGCAGGTTTGCCTGCCAATGCCTGGCGATGGGGCTGGAGTGGTTTCACTTACCGCTGTCCGGAATTGTTTACTAGTGATTGAACGCGTTACGGGCATTTATCACAATTTTACTTCTGACACCATATGAAACGTATGAACACGTAGGAAAACACGACAATAACTGAAATATAAATTGAATCCAGCCATCCGTTTGGCGTTTACATGGACACTGACTTTATTGTTTGAAAAATAGAAACTCGTAAAAAATATACATAAAAAAGTAAATACATAAAAAGGTAGGTTGGTCAGTCGGGAACAATACGAATAAACAAAAAAAAACTACCTAGAAGAGAATTTCTTTTTTTATAAGGTTTATAGTCCGGGATCGGGGGTTACTTTTTGAAGAACAGGTGCGTCTTAATGCAGATGGACGATGGTTGATTTTTTGGAAAGGGATAACGCAAGTTCAAACTGTACACGTATTTAATTAAATAAAATTACAAAGGTGCGTGTACGCGTCGGTCGAGCTTATGTTAAGAGTGAAGGGTAGTTGCTGTGTCACCGGGCTGCGGCGAGAGTAGGGATTTGATACGACGTATGCGTGTGTATTTGTACACACACGTAAGGCGTAAACACTTTTTAAGTTCCTTTCCGGATTATTGATTTGAATTTTTATTAAGTTGAAAAAGCTTTATTAGAATTCTTATCTATTAATTAGTTTGAGGGTTAATATTAATATAATATGTTTAAACAAAATCAAAACGCTACATTATGTTAAGTTCATGTTGCCAGTCAAATATTGCTAAACGTGCATTGGGGTGCATTCAAAAGAAAACTTTCTGTTATCTTGTACAAACCTGCTCGTAGTGACGGCATTGCTGTAGGTATAATTATTAATTAAAATTTAAAAAAATGCGCATTTAAATAAAAAAAATAAAAACCTGTAAGTATATTTATTTCGACCTATTCTATCGAAACAAAATATAAAAAGAGGGGGTTGTAATGCCCTTATTTTTATAGGCTGGTTTGGTCGTTTTTTTTCTTTATGGGCGTATTTAAACGCGACTCGAATATGTTGCAAGCTGCTGGCAACACTCGCCGGACGCGGATGTCGTATCGAGAGCGGCTATTTGCTTTGACACTTTCTCTTTTGGAAAAGACGGGCGTGGCTGTTCCCGTAGTATTTTTGTGTTTATGAATCGGTAAGTTTTCTGCCAGTTCAATGGAGTAATTAATCCAGCGTTATGACGTATACCGTCATCGAATATTATTGTTACATGTCATTTTCCTCTTTCGCAGATCTGTTGCTCTGTTGCCTTGACTGGGCATCCTATTGTATTTGTGGGGCGATTTTGCCGTGTGGTGTGAAGTTTTCTTGAGGTCTGTGAAGAGTTGGAGCCTTGACACCTTTTTGAAGTCGACAGCGAGTCACGAAGACGTCACAGGACTCACATTCCTCCGAGGTTGGTCTCTACAGTTCTGACAGCAGTTTTTCCACACTGGGTCCTTCTGACCCAGTAAAACCTGCATTTGTTGTCTCTTGTTGTCACGTTGTGATTCTTGTCATAGGAGGTGTTTTACTACGGCGGTGAACTTCCTTCTTGACGGCGTTCCGGCAAGGGAAGGAGTAATCCTGTAGCTGCATTGTGGGATTGCGGTGTGTCCCTCGGTCACCCCGTCTGAACAGGCATCGTGAGCTGCGTGGACTCCTTCCAAGAGTGCTGTGCAAGAGGAAGCATCCTTGAGGAGAAGTCCCCGGCATCCGTCTCGTAAGGCAGGGGCCGTGTCGGAGGTATCAAACCCATATTTTTAACCGTAATTTAATCGAGGAGTGATAGGAGCCATTGTGGCAAGTGTAGACGGAGTGGTGGCTTGGTTGGCGAACTGTGTCGACGACCGCGAGGGTGCTGGGCAGGAAACGGCATCCTCGGGGAGGTCACCGGGGCCACCAGGCCGCTGCTTGAGTCAAGTTCAATTTTGAAGTTGTCTGGGCAAACGCGACCGCGACCCTGGAGTTTGTACTAGAGTATGTATGTACCCCTAAGTAGGTTACCTGGACCGAATAAAGTTTGCAATTTGTAATCTGTGTATTTTATTTGTGGGGGGGACTAAAAATTCACATTACAGGGTAAGACTTTTCTGTGCATCCCAATTAGTCAATAATACATCAAAAAGTGTTTATTAATCGACGTCGGTAGGTATTAACTTTTCCAGTTGTTATGGCTATCAATACGAAACTTGATTTTGACGTTTGAAGCTATCAATTCACCACATGACGCTTTGTACGCGCTAATCCACTCACAGGAACTAAAAGTTTTCGAGGTCTACCTACTAACTGTAAATTAAGGGGTTTGTGAGCTATTTGCAGTTTTTGTAATGCTTTAAAAAAACGAAACGACAAAAAATCTACTTGTATATAATTAGCGATCCTGCTCACAAAATTTCACGAGAATCAGTTTAGAAATGCGACCTATACCTAGACGAGAACAACTGGACGTATACGAAATACTTTTTGACGATGAAAGAGAGAATTAAGTTCAATTAAAATTCAGACAAAGTGATTTGAATGAAATTACCTAAACACATTACATAGATAATTATTTTTAATAGAAAAAAAAAATGCTAAAAACAAAGTTTACCTGTTTCTTATAATTGTTAGTATAGATTATTTATTAGGATTAAGTCAAAATAGCTTTTCATAAAATCTGATCTGCTTTGATTTGCCTATTAAGGTCACATTACGCTACGATAACTACAACAATAAATCAATTTAAAGCGTGGATGAGAAAAACATGTTTACAGCGAGAAGCGGTGGCTCACAGTTAACGTGTTTTGGTTCTTCTGTTTTTGACAACATCAACACTGGAAAATGTTTCCTTGTAACTATTACATCGAACAAATTAGCTCTTATTTGTAACGATTCTCAAAGATTTGAATTTTTAAGCGTGGCACTGATAAACTTGTCCTGTTGACAGATGACCGTGTCTTTTGATTTATTTGCGTCATGAACAAAGCTTTAATGTATTTTTAATCAGAAAGGCTGTAAACCAATTATTCGCTTTCTTGTGTTCTTATTCGACTTCTTATATAAGTAAGAATGGATAATTTACCTCTTGTTTAATACTAAGAATGCACGTCCTATAAATTTTTCCATTCATTTTAAGTGTTATACGTTTGTTCAGTCTTATGAAGAAAATATCACTGTCACTGACTTACACGGAAATTGAGAATCTAGTAAAAACAGTGGTATGACGTGCAGATTTTACACACACACACACACACACACACAACTGTACTGTGCGTGTGCGCTCTCTCTGGTTACTTCATCATCATGTCAGCCGAAAGACGTCCACTGCTGGACTTAAAAAATACCCCCACGATGCCCTGATTTAAATCCCTTGGAGAATCTATGGGGTTTAATGGTTGAGGACTGGGATTCCACTTTTCCTAATAAAAGAGCACCATGGGGACACTAAAATGTGTCCAAATATGATTAAATCAATAAAAGACCATTTACAAGCAGTAACAGATTGAAACGGATGAAAGATAGATAGATTCGTTTATTTCTAATTGACAATTACATTGCATTTTAAAAGTCAAACATTACAAATATTGAGGCGAACATTGGATCTACGTGATATTAGTTAATAAGCGGAGTAAGTGGTTAAAGTTTGTAAAACTTAAATTGTTACGGAGGAAATATTTCGATCTTTTTAATAATAGTTAATACGACAGCTGAAGTCCGATGATGCATTCGTGCTTGGTTTACGATAAAATAATATTTAAAATAAACACTTAATTTCAACCCTATTTTGTTGAATAATTTTATTGCGTTCATAGTTTTATATAAAACATCCGTGGTCATTTGACTCCCGAAAATACCTTTTTAGAATACATGTTTCACGAGAAATACTGAGTTACAATTCTCGCACTTTGTGACGTGTACGCGTTACAAGCGCGGTGACAAGGCCGCGCGACCATTACTACTTCTATCCTCTTTTTATTATTAGTTTTGTGGGTAAGTCACTATTTTTTTACTTCATTAAAAGTGATGTAAGTAAACAAACTTCCAACTTTATTGAAATAAAACTAACAGCTTGAAGAGGATAAAGCGACGTACTACCCTCTTCAAACACTGTATTGTGTTGGCATGAGAACGTCGCAGTATTCTCTTTTTACGAACCTTGGCCAGCCGCAGCACAATAGAACAACGGGATTGTGCGTGACGAAAACCAAATACCTATGTAATTCAGAAGCGCTGCGTGAGAAATAAGACTAATGTTCTGCCGAACACAATAGAAGGCCTTTTAAAAGAAACTCATTTCATTTATTCCATAAACAGTACAATCATAGTGTTTGAAATTAGGTATAATTAAATTAATAATAATTAAATAACACAAGTATGCAAACTTATTTTTAACCGACTACAAAAAAGGAGGAGGTTCTACGTTCCACTGTATGTATTTTTTACAATGGTAGAGAACAAGTGGTAAGATATTTATATAAAAATATCAGTCATTACATTATAAAAAAGTCAATAAAAATAATACAAAAACAATAATAATTACGATACAACATATCAGCAGTTAAAGTATAATTCCAATTATACAATATCAATACAACACGCTTTCGTATAAAACAAAGTCAAAATTTAAATTACCTAAATAATGTCTGAAACAGTGAATGACAATTAATAACTGAAATACCTACTTTATAATCAAATTCTATTTAGTTAATAATTATACCACTGAAATATTTCATGAATGCTGTAGAAACACCCCGTCAGCAAAAAGCCTTTAACTTATTTTTAAAAACATTGTAAATTAAGCTAAACCCACGTATTACCACGACGATGGTTCCCGGTAAGCAGGATATTGCATACTGAAGATAAAGGAGAGTGCTGTAAGTAAATGTAAAAACACATTACTTTTAGTTCCACATAATGATATGATGGAGAACCTAAGCGACGTCATTACAAAGACAATCCATTTGTCACGTGAGATTAAAGCATTCTCTGTGGCCATCATAATTAATCTTTGGACTCATGGAATAAAACATCGTCAATCGTGTAGTGTCACAAACCATTCTTTCTCTTTTTAGAAGTTGCGTAATATAAATCCTTGTCTATCACGGTTAATTAAAAAAATAATTGAACAGTATGATAAAAGGGGTGGCCCGGCAACTGAAACATTAAAAATCAAATGTCTCGTCTTATGATCTATCGAAAGCCAAATACAGGATGGGCAAATAAGAGTTTTACACTTTACCTAAAAAAAAAACTTAGTTTATGAAACACAACAATTATGAACAATTATTTCAGAAATGCATTATTCAGGGTTGGCAATCACACATGGAATATAATTACTCGACTGCCGAAAGAGGGTTATGTTTTTTGTCTGCTAAGCACACAAGCTCTAGCCCTTTTCGTCGCGTTAGTCATCACATTTTCGACATTTCCGGCGGTATTTCAGTAACCAGTGCCTCGGATATACTGTTTTTACTGTCGAAAATTTATCGCTTGTTAGCAAAGACACGTTCCTCTAGGATAACCTCTCAAAAAAATCAGAAGCTGCCAAAAGTGATTGCGGAAAATTGATTACTAACTTAAATTTGACCGATATTTTGTCAGAGTATCTGTAGCACATTTTTTTTTTCAAGAATGTTTTAATAATTCAAACAATTTCTTTAAGCGAAAAGCTTTCTCTAACAAATTTGCCGTACCTAAGCATCTACACAAAATAATTTTCATAAAACGACTGTAATTTTTGCCGCCAAAATAAAATGGGGACAAAAAAGATCCCGATCCCCCCCCCCCTACTTCATCTATCCCTTTCCCGCCACAAAGACAGGCAACGAACTAGTGACTCTTAGTTTCTGGTTCTCATGGGTGGCGGTGATCCCTTATCATCAGGTTACTCGCTTGCTCGTTTGCTTCCCTCTTTCAATAAAAAAAAAACCATTGTTAAACAAATCTCCTTGAGGGCTGGATCAGGTGTACGAGTAATCATAGTTGGACGAAGGGTTCTGTCCCACTGTACAAGGACATTACTATGTATGACCAAAACTCTCAACAAAAAAGTATTTCCCGCATGTTGGCCCCCTTCCTATTTTTTGCTATAGGTAGCGACCATTTATGTAGTAATACTTTGTGGAAATTCTGTACATTAGAGATCGAAGGAAACTTGACAGATGAACAACCAGCGGAGCTTTTGAGCGAGCTTTAATGGATTTCAGCTTATTTTATGAATAGAAGATAGCTAGAGTATGTATACCTAAACTAACATATTGGGTATTACATTTCGTGAATTTAAAGAGGTCAATTATGTGAGGCAATTGCTCATGCTTAATTTTTTTGTTGTATAGTTTTTATAATTTATTTGACAAATATAGACTATTTTAAGAAACCATTTTCGGTATTTTTGTATTTAATGAATCCTATGTACAATAAAAATAAATATTAATTTATTGCTGACGTGACGTCATCAAACGCATAATGGATAATGTAGTCTTCGCCTGCACAAAGAAAATTACAGTAAAGTCTATGGTAAAGTAAACGTCAAGGTGTTAACGTCACAGCGACCGCGGACAGCTAGCCTCAAAAAATTTTGAAATCACTAACACTAACTGAACTTGTTTGAAATGGAAGGCTACGAGTGTTTCGTCCCTTTATGTCCGAATAACAACAGGGATAATCCGGGTTTGTTATTCGTACCAATCCCAGAACGACGGCGAGAGGAATAGTGTCGTGAAGTGAAGCAAAAATACTTCAAGAACTATTTGCAGTTTTGTTGTGAAGATCATTTAAATGTTTAACAATAAAGTCTTGACCGTTGAGTACTCGAATAAATTAGATTGTATTTATTATTATAATATCGTTTTATTTTACTTTAGCCCCTCTTATTTCAGCGATGTTGTGGTTGCTAGAATTCGCCATGAACTCCATTAAGTATCATGACATTGTCCACTTGTGGCAAATTGCGAGAATCGGCTTTTTCGAAATTAGCCGTCCTTTTTGCCATTTTCAGTGCCGTTAGAGGATAAAATGCTGCTGGTTTTACTCTTTGTGCTTAAATAACAAATAAACAAACAAACTACAAAATGAAACGACACGTCAATGTCAAGTTTGAGTTTGTGTTTGATATAGACTAGACAGACGTCAGTCGTTTTTTTTAATAAGCCAAAGGAATCATTGTCCATTAAGCGTTTGATGACTCACAGAAAGGTCATTTGAAGGTCAAAACATTTCAACGAATATCTTAATAATGTAAGACTTTTTTTTAAATCTGATATACAGAAACTGTACCAAAAGCTTGTTTCTCGAAATGGTTTTGAGATTTCTATACATATATAAAAAGTTAGCATGGCTAATTCTGTGAAGTATAATTATAATTGTATGACAGCGAATATATTTACTCCTTATTTGATGTAATATTAGAATAGAAAAACGAGTAATTAGGGTAACACAGTGGTACTTAAAAAAGGCTCTTTAGAAAGTATAAAAGTCTTCGACAAAATAAAGTATTGAGGCAAAATGAATAATCCAAAAGCAATTTGGTATTCGGATCACGTCGCCTGTACAACGTGTTAATCTTTTTAGGGAAATGAGAAAACTTTGACTTGGCTTACTAATTCGCTTGCTCATTAAACGTGGCAGACGTTTTCTAATTTTCATTTTTGTTGAGACAATTAGTTACCTACACGGCTTCCGATAAGATGAATAATTTAACTGTATAAAAAAAGTTTAGGTTAGACTGGGTCTTTGTTTATGAAATGCCAAAATACTTAGCCTTCATATTTCGTAAAAATGACTTTGACGAACTTTATTTGAGAACTTTCAGTGCCACCTAGGTAATAAAATTACTTACAAAACTGCGTAAATATTTGACCATTATTTTTGGTCGTTGTCTTGCAAATACCGAAAATCCTCTTTATTGTTCTATTCGAATCATAAAACATGACGACACTTTTTGTAATGACTCATTGCAACGTTATTAGCGTCAAAAAGGGCACATTAAGGGTACATTATCCTCTGTTTTTTGTTGTTTATTTATTTTTGCATTTGAGGGATATCAAAGTTATAAATAAATGGAATTGAAAGTAAGTGGTCTTGATTTGAAGTCAAAAACTTGTTTATTTTCATAAAATTAGGTACAAGTCTAAAACTAAAGGAGCTGCTACTGTTCCATGAAAACGCTAATGAAAGGAAAACTTTCATTATCCTTCCTTTATCATTACAAGTGTGTTTTCTGCCTATCTTAACTTACGGCGCTCAGGTCTTTGACTGAGTCTCAAAAGTCCAAATTCAAGGTTTGCCAGCGAGATATGGGATGAAGCGCAGCACACAAGGTTTTTGAGGGACAGATACAATCAGAAACAGATAATTATACACTTAGTTAAGGTTTGAACTGACTGACGACCTTCAATAATGGGGAGGCACTCGAAGAAGAAGAAGGTTTGAAAAGGATTTTCATATTTTAGTCTTATTTATGAGATCGACATAAGACATGGTTTTTGTGGAAAACGTTATTTTACTATACCTGTACATATGAGCATAGGACCTCCCTTTTTTTCAAGTCTTAAGCATAACGTAATGTTGCATTGATTTATACTGTAGCTCTACTTGTCAGCTTATTGAACAATACCTATGATATATGACTTGTTTTAGCTCAAAGCGAAGTGGCGTTCGTAACGCGTTCTTGACCCGCCCGTCGTTGGCATCTTTAATCTTACAAACTTCGGTAACTGCCGGAGGCCACTACTGCTATATTAAACATTCCTCAGCTATAAATATTCTTAGTGACAAGCAAACTTGCACAATTAATAAACATAGGTTATCATCAGCTTTACGTAGGAGCAGCTTATATTGCGCTTAAAACTTTGACGACCGAATAGCCTAGTTGTTAGAGACCCTGACTATGAAGCTTGAGCTCCCGGATTCAAATCCCGGTCGGGGCAGATGTTTGCATGATGAATATGAATGTTTGTTCTCGGGTCTTGGATGTTTAATATGTATATAAGTATGTATTTATCTATATAAGTATGTTTATCCGTTGTCTAGTACCCATAGTACAGGCTTTGCCTAGTTTGGGACTAGGTCAATTGGTGTCAAGTTGTCCCGTGATATTTATTTATTTATTAATTATTATTTAAAAGCTTCAACAATGACACCTAAGAGTAAGCAGAGCATGATGTTTTAATTACCGAATAGAATGGTAACATAAAATTAGTGGAACTATTATAATTGGAAAAGACTAATGCTTTTTTTTATACCCGCCTAGTAGATGTGAATTTAGTCGACCGATTATGTCGGATATTTAAGTGTAACGTAGGTATCACACGAAACCTAAAGCAAAATCAGTGTGCTCACTGAGTTGAGAAGTTTCTCGTAAACTACGAAATAAAGATATCAACCAACTGACCGGAAAATACGAGCAATTTTATGATCCTGTTTACGACTCCGAGTATGAGAAAGTTATATTTGGTTACATGTCTTCTGAGTTATCCTTAATGATAAATATGGATAAAAATCACTCTCAATTTTAAGTACTTGGGTACTTACTATCAGTTTACTATACTTCGGCTAGTATGTTTACTGTATGAATTGCTTGCCCAGCTAAGCTACAGTTAAGCAATATGGATTGTGTTGTGTGTCGGTTTTTGCAAGTCACTTATGTAATTGCCAATGTTGCTTCAGAAACACACGGCTTTAACAATTTTACCCAACCGTTACCTAAAATCGATATACTTTTTGCTTTTTTGGCTGTATGTAGGCTTTCATAAGTTCCATTAAAATTATATTATTACCTTTTTGCAATAAATCATGTAAGAAACAGTGCTTTACGTGCTGTGAATTGAATTTAACAAGTTAAAACGTTAATAATTTCATGATACTTATTTTAAAGCTTATCAATTACAGGTAACCCTAACCCGAGCACTCCGAGGCTTAAAAAAAACTTCCCCTCCTAAGTACTTGATGAAAACATCAAAACCGTACATGAAGTAAAATCATAATAAATTATGTACTCGTAATTATTCAGCTTAAGGTTATCAAGTTTTTATAAATAGGGGAGCTTAAACTTTAAGTCGAAATAAAGCTCAAGCTCCGTCAATAAACAGCTTTTCTTCCATAATCCAAAATGGCTAAGTGTCATCTGTCAGTGTCGACTGGGATAGACGCACGCTTATCCTGAGAAATTGCTGCTATATAGTCCTGTTGAAGGAACATCGGTAGAATAGTCGATCTTCTTGCTCAGCAGAAACAAAAAATAAGCTTTGCAATGGAATTTATCTGCTGGTGGGTTTAATTTAAATTAATACTATTTTAATAACAGTTTTAAATGATTTGCGGTTAATTGCATTAGACATAATATTATCGGGAGCTCATCAAACCTATAAGGTAATCGCGGTCAATATCCCGTTTTCATTATGTCTAATACTATTTTATTAAAGTAGCATTTTATTCTTATTCGATAATTTACACGTTCACTATTTACAATTACTTCAAATAAAGCACAAATATGTATGTAAAGCAATTTAATTCGAAAGCCACGTCGTTTGGCTGGGTTAAAGACAAGTAGTATCGTCAGTGCTTTGTGCTTAAACTTTTAAATTGATGGATTGAACTGGGACTAGCCCCCGACGTAAAAAAGGGATGTTATAACTAAGTTTGTTAAACATTACTGTTTGTTATACTATATCGTTTAAGATCTGTCATTTTTAGGGTTCCGTACCTCAAAAGGAAAAAACGGAACCCTTATAGGATCACTTTGTTGTCCGTCTGTCAGCCTGTCTGTCTGTCTGTCAAAACCCTTTTTCTCTGGAACACGTGGAAGTAGCATGCTGAAATTAATATCAAATACTCAAGGTTGCGGTTCCTTGAAGCTGTGAAAAAATCAACCTTCTAAGTCAACGCAATCAAAAGATACAGTCATTACAAAGGCTATTTCCATACAAATTGCCGAGAGCAGTAATTGGAGAGAGCAGAGTATTTGTCATGTTTTTTAAAAGGCTGCCAACTCTGCAGCCGCTCTCGCCATCCTGATAGTGCGACCAGGATGCGAGGCAGCAAAAGTGCTCACGAACGTGGCGGCATCCCAAAGGAGGTACTTTCCTTTCTGCCAAGGCACCAAGGTCAAACCATCCGGCCTTTTACCGTCCGACCGACTAAGACCTGGAGGCTCCAGCATGCACGGGACATTAGCCGAATTAGCGCTCTTCGGATGATGTCGTTGAGAACGTGATGGCGCGGGAATCTTGGAATACTTGACGGAATAAAAACATTTATATAAGGTATTATAAATTTTAAGTAAATAGATTTAGGTTTATTCTCATTATAATTTTCTAGGGCTGTGATAGTATAATTTAATGACTATTAAAATAGTTAATTTCTGTTATGCTCGCAATAAACTTAGAGACTATACTTAGGTAATTGATCTCATGTAGTGACTAAGCTGAGTTTGTCTGTATCTTAATAATAGCATTTGTTAAAAAAATTGCATGCCGATGAGGCAGAACGCAGTGTTAGTTATGTACGAGTACCTAGGTAACTTGTGACCTGTATTCTCGCAATAAAAATATTTCATTTCATTTCATTTCATCTCCCCGCGCATCGACAACAACTCAAGGCGTGGTGGCCGTTTCTCTCCACCATGGTGCCACAGATGCATAAATGAGGTTCGCAAACATCGCAGCCCAGGCGAAGAGCCACAGCCACCCGCAAAGAGTCGTCATCGAGGAGCGTTCCCAGATGTGGGGAAGAAAGCTTGTGTAACCATGCCCCAGACTCCGGCCTAGACACAGCATTAAGCCTCGCTCTGTCTACACCCACAGCCCCCTCGACCAGGCTATCAAACACCAGCTTCACCCCCACTTCATCCCACGACCGCTGCAGATGAACATTTTCAGGCATCGGCGAAATCGGATTGAGAGACAACCAAGCCGTCAGATCATCAGACGCTTAAGGTATAATAGCCTTGCAACCATTTAAAGAAAATAATTGTTATTTTACGTTTAGATATTTAAATTTAGGTCATTTGTTTTTATTATTCTTTATTACTCAATTAAATTTTATGCAATAACGAAAGTTTCATTTAATTGACAAATAGTTTTATTGTTTTTAAGGTTGAAAATATGAGATATATACATTGTATTGCTTGAGACTTTCACATATGGGTATAAATATATATACCGATTTATTCCTTGAAAAATTACCAAATGGTACCGTATCGCTCATGGATAAGGGAATGATGATAGCGACTGGTTTTTGTGAAGACTGTCATCGTCTCTATTGGAATCCTGAAGGCGTCGATGAAATCGATGTAGTTGCGTTATATTGTTACATAACCGTATGTACCAACGAATTATTTTGTAGAAATAAAAATATTTAAGTTCGTTCATTAAGATGTTTTAAATTTGGTTATCACAGAATTTTGGGAAGTAGCTTTTTTTCTGGTGTATCCCAATTTCAATGGTGTTTTGTTAGTCGCAATTTTAGTTAGATAAGCTTTATTAGAATCAATAAGTTTAATACGATTAAAGAACATAACATATTAATTACCATGTTTTATTCAAAACAAGACTGGCGGTTAGCGTTTGTCTTGTTAGTTCTAGTTCCGATAGGAACAAACCAATGTCAAATTAGTATGCACTCATACGTGCGTTGGAGGTACTGGGTAATAGTTGTTTAAACTCACATGTGCATTTGGGGCACACAGCCAAGTGCGGCACCTGGCGAAAGTCCAGGAAAAGGGGGTGGCAGTGAATGCGTTAAAATTAAAAAAAATCAAAAAAAAACGAATCGACAAAACATTCATAGCCGGACAGCCGGGCAGACAGCGGACGGACGGACAGACAAAAGGAAGAATTTTTGTCTAAGCCTGTAACTTGAGACGGTTCACTTACTTCGTTCGCTCGGTCAAAAAACGCATTTGAATGACTCTGGCCACGATCTGCCACGATGGCCAGGATCTCGTTAAAATAATATTTTTAAAAAGTAAAAATTGATAATTTTATTCTGTTGAACTTTCTATGCGATATTTTTCGATCATAACTTAATTACGAAAGTTAGGTAACCAAAGTTTGATCTACAATGGATTCATCTAGCGACGCTTATACCTACCGAATCGCAAGAGGCTGCAAAGTCGGTCGCCAGCTAAATCCCAGGCAAAGTTCATGTAAGTTTGTAAAAACTTTTATTTCCTCACAGTAGTCGTCAAAAGCACTAGGTATGTAATGTCACAGCTAAAAGTGGAATAGATAGACTCGTTTCAGACGAGACCCTCAAACTCACCTACTTGTTTATCTATTGCTTACTTTCCAGCCTCTACAAAAAATTACCACTGTAGTCAGATTTTCTTCAGAAAATGTCGTTCGTTCGTACGAAGTTCGCTGGGTCGGCTAGTATTATAATGGTTTATAATATTTTAATAAGTTGGTGGCTAGCTATCTATCTATACCTCTGAAAACATTATTACTTAGGTACTTTTTTATTCATGTCTTTGTTTGTTAAGGTAGGTATTTCAACACTATTTTATCAGCTTCCCTCGTTAAACTATAAAAAGATGTGCGTAATGAAATTTACAAAACCGAATTTGACCAAATGGTAAATTATTGTATTAATGAGAAATTAATTACTACTTAATTGATTGAATTAGGCGTTACTTTGCGGAGGTCCATATACATGAATTAAAAAAATCTCACCTGCTACTATAATATCTGTGGCTCTAGTGAAAAGGGGTACAAGTCTAATTTTGGCCAAATTGAGTTATATATAAGTTATATATAACTTATATATAAGTAAGTTATTATATATAAAAAATAACGCATCGATTGGTGTAAACGGATCTAAGATATCTTTTAAAACAACGGAGTTTCCTTGTAGATAAGGGTACAACTACGGCAAAAAATTTGGCATCAGAGGGTTCACGTCAAGTTGTATTTTTATTAACAAAATTTTTGTTTGTGTTTTATGATCCAAATTAAGTTGTACGCGCAAATTTTTCATATTATGTGTCTAAAAAAATCCAAGTACACTTGAACCCCTAAAACAAAAACAAATTTGTGTAGTTTACATTGATAGATGTTGACTTGAATCTCTTTACACAAAAAAAAACAATAAAACGTGAGATTAAATCGAGTTGCAACTGTATTCACAAATAAAATTTAACAGTTTACGTGAAAAAGGATGCAAGTCGTAACGTTCGGACTTAACGGGGGAGCGGGTAAGCGGGGGGCCACGGCTCCCGCGCAGGGGCCACAATCGTGTGCGCTAACTTGTACGAGGAGAACGCTATTAAGTTATATCCTTTTACACCAATTTTATTTTTAAACAGAATATTCCACATCTATTCAATTTAAGGGTATTAATTAAGATGTATCCGTTGACACTAAGGTTATACCTAGTAGCCTACTTAATAATATATAACTAACTTAGAAAAGTTGAAAAACCTCCGGTATTTTAATTTCAAGGTTCAATATATCGAAAACGGCTGAAAAGATTTTTACAAAACTTAGGTAAGAACCTGCTTTCAAATAAATTCCATCCAAATCGGTTCACTCGTAAGGGCTACGGTACCAGAGCAGACGTAAAAACACACATAACTGTCAAACTTTTAACACCCATCTTTTTCTATCGGGGGTAAAAATAAAGTGATAAGTATTAGTTTCTTTTTAGAAGAGTAAGTGGGAAACGAATATTTTTAATGATCAATCTTGTAGAGAGAAATAATGTCAATATTGCTGCCCACTCTCTCGAAGAAGTGTTTTATGCTACTTTGAAGTCAGAGGCTTTATTGTCTAACGCAGTGGTTCCGAACCTGGGGATAATCACCCCAAAGGGGTAAAACTGTGTTTTTTAAGGGGTAATGAACAAGATATCATCAAACAATATGGGGACGTGACGCATATGAGGGAGTCACACTGTTCTCGCTTTAAAGTGGTTGTCGGTAAAATTCTTGCAGTTTCTAGGGCTAACGGTGGAAAAAAGGTTAGAAACCACTGGGCTAACGCACTCTGCTTCGCGTTGCCGTTTGCTATCTTTTTCTCGCACAATCTTGTATCGGTTCACAGTAAAAGTTAGCAGATGCCAAAGTGAAACTGAGCACGTCGTTAGACAGCAAGCCCTCTAGTTGCTCAACAAATGGCAATTTTGAATTAACTGATATGATAATAAGTAAGTCCTCGATCTTAAAATGAGATGGAAGGAGGAATGGCGGTCAAACCCTCTTAAAGCTTCCCTATCAGACTTATGACCCCTCTCAAAAACTCTGGGGGTTTCGCGGTACCTAGGCGAGAATGATGCCAGCTGAATAGGCTGCGCACTGAGCCCGGACTCTGTGTCGAATATGTTCAAGAGTGGCTGGCGAGGTTCACCGGCATGCGATTGTGGTGCACCTCCTCGTCAGTCAGTCCACCACCTCATCCATAACTGCCCTAAGAAGGTAATACACCTACCCTGTAATGTATGTACCCTGTACCCTGTGTACCCTGAATATGTTCTCTCCTGATGCGAACGCAGCCCAATGGGTGAAGAGCTTAGTTATTCGTTTATAGTATAAGTTAATAAGACAAGTGACTCTGTAAATTGCCATACTATTAAATAAACAATAGTATGTTCCTCTCAAAATAATAAAGAGGAGATGTGGTCTTCAGAATTTTCCAATTTACCATGGAAAACAGTCTAGGTTTAGGAGGAATGAGGGTTATGTAGACTGAATGAATCAAACAAAAACAAAACATTCATACTCATGGCAACTGTTTTTTGCGTCTCCTGCAAAGTTGGGTTTTTCGACATGTACCCCTTTTCACTGAAGCCACATGTAATGCGACAAGTATGTTTCCATGCAACACAGAGGCATCTCATCTTAGCTCTCTAGGTTGGCAACACATCTACAAACCCTCCAGAGTTGCGGGTGGGTGTCTATGGGCAGTGGTGATCACTTACTATCAGGTGACCGACTTGCTCGTTTGCCTTCCTTGTTCTATAAAAAAAAACCGGCCAAGTGCGAGTCGGACTCGCGCACGAGGGTTCCGTAGAAAGATTTTAACGCTTTTTCCCATTGTTTTAAGAAGTCCAGTGTTAGTAGAGCCCTGCTCCTAAGCAAAATGTGTGCAGTGTGGGGTCAACTTATATTGGTATGCGAAATCTACAGACAGACATAAAAATTTAACATTTTGAGACTTTTCTGAGTGGTTGTGCTAAAAGAGCTACCTTCATACCAAATTTCAAGTTTCTAGGACAATTGGAAGTACCCTTTAGGTTTTTGAATTTCGGCAATTTGTATGGAAATAGCCTTTTTAATGACTATCTTTTGATTGCGTTGACTTAGAAGGTTAATTTTTTCACAGCTTCAAGGGACCGCAGGCGTGAGTATTTGATATTAATTTCAGCATGCTACCTCCACGCGTTCCAGAGAAAAAGGGTCTTGACAGACAGACAGACAGCCGGACAACAAAGTCACCCTATAAGGGTTCCGTTTTTTTCCTTTTGATCTACGGAATCCTAAATAATACCTCCATCTCTACTGCTACACGAATCAACACATATCATCATCATCATCATCAGCCTATTGTCGTCCCACTGCTGGGCACAGGCCTCCTCTCAGAATGAGAGGGCTTGGGCTATAGTTTGTAGTATTACGCTACCTACAGTGCAATTTTTAGCATCATTTTACTCCATTTACGTCACTTATGTTTTCAAACACACATCTTCAATTCTTAATTATTTTCCCTACATTCATTTCCATAGAACCCTGGAACGTTTTAAACTCATATTAAAACCATTTCACTTTATTTTCACAGCATTACTTCACGTTGTAAACGTTTTTAAAATCCTACATCTGCTGATTTACCTTTCTTTCCGTTTCACAGTCTTCTACTGAACTCTACAAAACCGGGCTTCGCACGCGCTTATGCGCTACACTTTTTCCTTTTCTTTTGGGATTGTGTCTATTTGTTTTCGTTTTTGTTAGCAATGTTATGAACCTAAAAGTAAATTTTGACATGTTTTGACGTCTTTGTTTATATGGTCGTCATGGCAATTTCTGTTTTCTTTTCTCGTCAGCCTGGTGTTTTTATACCTAATCTCCACCAAAATTACTCGTTTCTTCTTGGCCACCTACAAAATTTTACTTTTAATTTGAAATCATTTGCGTTCTGATCCTGGAGCCGCCGTCGGGCACGCATCTCCGGCCGAATGCTATATAAGCCGTACAAGCGCCCGACGACGGCAGTCTCTCGTCCGCTTTCAACAAAGAAAGTACTAAATGAAAGGCCTTGTCCCGGGGTCGCTAAACCCCGGGACCCTGCAGTGCCATATTAAGTTTTCTTTTTACTGTGCGTTAAAATAAAAGTCTTCAACTCTAAGTTCTTCAAATTCAAGCTGCGCCTTCAGACACGTCTTGCTCGGCGAGGCGTGTGAGGTCGCCCACCCCGTGCGCACTGTCCTCTGGCGTGCGCCGCCGGGTACTTCATACCTGTGTGCTCCTGGGTGCGTGGCTCAACGTGCGCCCCACTTCACTACCTGAAATCACCCTCCGCGTGCACGCTTAACATTGGCGTGCGCTCTCCGGAACTACCAAGTCTGTGCAATCCCTGGGTGCGTTACTTAACGTGCGCACCCACTCCACTGCCTACTGCCATCCCGTACCCGAGCTCCGTCGTGCCGTGCAGTGTGCGCTGGGAAGCACACTTTCCCGCCGCCGCCTTCCTCCGAGCTCCGCTTCACTCCGTTCAGCTTCACCCCGCTCCGCTCCGCTTGCTTCGCCCTTTTCCTCTACCACTCCACTTCATACACACCCACCTGTACCCATCACCCACTCTACACAATTTCTTCGACGACTCATCTTTTAATATTTTTTTTACGAATCTCTTGCAAATATTTGTAAATAATAAATTGTTATTAATTTTCTTTAAAACCTTCTATTTTCTTTTACTAGTTTTAGTTCTAGGTTAGGTATTCTTTTTTTTTCTTCACTGTCGCTTCACGACAAGTTCCCACGCGGGCCCAGTGCTTATTGGGAACTTCACACACACCATTGAATTGCTTCGCAGGAATGTGCAGGTTTCCTCACGATGTTTTCCTTTACCGAAAAGCTCATGATAAATTACAAATGTAATTTCGCACATAAATTCCGAAAAACTCAGGGGCGCGAGCCAAGGTTTGAACCCACGACCCTCTGCTTGAGAGGCGATAGGTCAAACCACTAGGCTACCACGGCTCACAAATATCACACAGACCCAACTATCACCACAACCACTACACTATACGCTGAAGCCCGTCGGCACTCTCAACGCGGCCAATCTCAAAGCACCAAAGCAACCGTTTAACATATGCTACTAGTTACTCTACTGACATGTAAACCATAAACTCAATTTAGTTATTCACAAAACCAAAGTACCAAGCAATAATTTATAAATACCAAACTATCCTTTTTTATTTTAATTTACGCTAGAAAGTACCTTCTTATTTTCAACTAAGTAGTCCAAGTACGAAACGCGTAAGCGTGTATTGTAGTGGTGGTTGTGATAGTTACGTCTGTGCGACATTGTGATGATTCGTGAAGCAGTGGAGGTGGAGTGTGTTGCATGGAAACATACGTTTATCAACCTACACACTATCATAAGTCCTCTATAAATAATGCATTCAGAAACCGTAGAAAATAACTAGCTTATCGTTACTGCTGTCGCCAGTGTAGTAATGAAAAGTCATGACGACATCGATTCGAAGAGTTTAAAATTTGAAACATCTTCAAAAACCAACATCGTTTTCAAAAATTCGTGAAAGGTGTGGGTATAATATGCCTTCGGCCTCTGAACCCATCTTATAAGATATGTATGTAGATAAAGTAATGTATGCATCTTATTATAAAACTGCTTCGTTTCCTTTTATAAAACCATAATTGTGTTTTAAGGTCCCTTATTATGTAAAAGTTGCATAAACTACTATTGTAGCTATATTTTATTTACGTGTTGTCGCGGATGAGCACATTAATCGTTTTTAATTCATAGACATTTACTATGCCCTAGAGAATTTACTTATTATTTGACAGCTCAAATACACACAGGTAATCCGGCTTGCCTTAGCCCACAATACCGGCAGCACGCCCACACGTCAGGCGTTTTACACATAGATAGAATAAACCGAATAGGTAATAAAGTTGCCGCTTCTGAGTTAATTAAGAGGAGCATGTCACTGCGAACGAGTTAAATTAAAATATATTGCTCGTGCTTATAGCCTATTTTAGGATTAAGCTCTTAAACATTCACCTCGGCTTTAAAAAGGGACAGATTAATGATAACGTGCATTATCATAACATCATTCGCTGTTTCAAAAAACACTTTATTGAACAAGCATTTTGTATAAGTAGTCTTGGTACACCTCTATGATACGCAAGGTATACGTGTGCCGAATTTCAAGTCTCTATCTTTGGTGGTTTGGGCTGTGCTATCAGCGCCATAATTTCTTCCCTCTTTTCAATCTTTTAAGGGCTTAAATTCCAACAATACCTAAATATATCGCGTTAGTTTCCAATAATAAGTCTAAATAATAAATTTAGTGTTTTTATGCTGGCTTGATAGTTTTTTAAATGCCAAAAAAAATCAATCAACGTCAACATTGTCATCACTGTTATTTTTGAAACGAAAATAAAGTATTAAATTTTATTAAAAGCTAAAGCTAGAGATGCCTCCTCTGTATCCTTACACCAACAATACCAACATACAACGCAGTGCTAATTATGGTGTCTTTGTACGCACAGACTAGTGAATTGCTCAAACACAAGAACTTTTCAACGAAAGATATCCAGAGTCATTTTTCAGAGATTTTCAATAAGAAATAAAGAAATCAATCTATCTATTATAAATTACAAGTACTTTAAGATGAGTTCAGAAGTCGAAGGCATTATAATACCCATTACCTGTCCATTTGGGAGCTATGATGCCAAAGACATAAACACAGATAAAATTATGAAACCCCACTTTTTGGGTCGGGTAAACACGCTTGCGAGAAAACGAGCTGCAATAGATAGTAAATTTTTGGACCAAGCAGAATAACAGATTGTTTAACTAGGGAGGAAAAGTACCAATTTCTAACGAGACATTTTGGCACCCGAGCATAGCGAGTAACGAACGAAGAAGACGAGTAATAAATGAATGGTATAACAAAGATGCTTGCGAAGGATATTCCTTAAGTGGCTTTGTGAACTTTTATAAACAACTATATGTTACTTTTAGACTCTATGCAAAAAAAATGTATCCTGTGGTACATTATGCAGAAAAAAAAATCAGTACTGAAACAAACAAATTGTCAGCCGTGATAACTTTTAAATTGGCTCGACAGCATGCAAACTTAGATGCAACCGCAGAGGAGGTTATTAATTTGCATTTACAAATTTCCTTTTTTGAGTCAAGATTTTTGAGGCTTGGTTAAATATTATAATATCACACAACCAACCAAAGCCGAGTTATTAAAATAAATATAAACCTTATTACTTACAGAATAGGGCAGTTATTGAGAGTTGGTGTTGTAAAATGATATATGGTGCAAAGATGGTGATCGTTAATAAATTTTGTCAAACTTTTAATGGCTTCTGCCTCTGTTGGATTTTTTTTGTCATTTTTCTCTCGAAAACTTTCGTCTCCTACAAGTCCCGACGCTTTTATTGGACGTTATTAACCAGTGTAGTAATTTGTGAGGAAAAAATGTGCTATCAGAATTCAAATTCACTTTATGGAAAACAGAATTTGCTCATTAAGTAGGTATTAGATTTTGCTGCTAACGTTTTGTTTGTTTACTGTTTCTATTATTCGTACTTACCTATATATTGTAAATTAAACCACAAATATTCACGAGCTCGTGTCTTCGTCACAACGATTGAGGTCAAAAGAAAGTTAAATGAAAAATAGCAATAACTTTTATAAAAATGTTAAGTTACTATAAAATCGAATAGCTGAAAATTATTAAGAAAACCTCTTCAAAATAAATGGTTTTTGAATTATACCTACACTTTTGTTATAATGCACTCTCATAACGATAATGAAAGTAAAGCGAATTGACTATGTGACCAGAGGGTCGAGCACGACTTCACGAATGCTGCGTCACGTAAAATCGAATAGTAAACGTTGTCGAATTTGTATGACGTCTGGAACAGCGCCCGCCCGTGAGCGTATTTGGAACTAAAATTTAGTATGAGGTTTCTCAATACGATAACCGTAACGATACGCAGGATTCGATAAGTCGTGCTTCCTTGACCCACTGACATTTTGTATCGTTGGTAAAAAGCCGGGCAAGAGCGTGTCGGACACGCCCATTATAGGGTTCCTAATCCATTACGAAAAAGCCCTGTCATAGATACTTAATTTAAAGGTATTTTCATCACACCTGTTCGAAACCAGTGTTAGCAGAGCCCTACTCCAAAGCAAACTGTACGCAGTGTGGGGTCAATTTATATCGGTTAATGACATAGACACACATAATTAGCTATTACTCCCAAACTTGTAAAGCCTTCTTATCTCTGATAGTTTTCCTTTTAAATTCACTATATGCACTACTGCTCTGATTTTTTTCACATTTCCAAATATAACAGTTTCTCTGGTAGAGAGGGGGGGGCAAGACACTGGAGTCCAACAAAAATGAGCACTTCAAAGCTAAATATTTCGCAAACGAATATATTTCTCGAAAAATGATCTGTGAGCACTCCTAATATTTTTAAAAGACCTATTCAACGATACCCCACACTATGGGGTGGGCGAGAAATAAAAAAATCATCCCCACTTTACGTGTAGAGGATACCCCAAAAAAATTTTTTTTCAAAATTTTATCCCAGCACTTTTTTGGTCTAATTATTATACATATCTATGCAAAATTACTGCTTTCTAGTACTAATAGTCTCTGAGCTATGCCGCGGACAGACAGAACAGACAGACGGACATGACGAAACTATAAGGGTTCCTTTTTGCCATTTTGGCTGCGGAACCCCAAAAAGGGGCCAGGAAGCTAACATAGGAACTACTTTTATCAGTAGAAGATAATGATGAGCTACAAATATTTCATCTTCACACATATCATAAGTCCTCTATTATGCGTTCAGAAACCGTAGAAAATGACCAGCATTTCAGCACGTAGTCGACTGCTCGCCTCCAGCAGCAATGAAATGTCATTATCACATCGAATTCGATGTCGTAATTCATTTTCGGTATCAAATTCGATGTCGTTAAGAGTCTCAAATTTGAAATATCTTTTAACATGAAATTACCGTGAGAAATGGATCACTCACGTATGTATGTCAGTATAGCCCGACCAAAAAATCTTCAAAAACAACATAATTGACCTACAATAAATAAACATTATATTTCGTCGGTTCATTCTTCAGATATAATTTTTAACCAGGTAGTTTCTTTAACTTGCTAGGCAACATCGCACGGTATTCAGAGAAAAAATAAACGATTTTTGATTAAAGAGTACTTTTTTGACTTCCGCCCTACTCCTGCGACGCTCCGCCATGTCTACCTTTACATCATTCCTTTTTCGTGCGTGGCAACGTTCGCACATCGCCAACGACGTAACACTGCGTGAAAATGCCGAAGGAAAATCTAAGTAATTCGCAAAAAATTTAGCGCTATAAGCGAAAAATAGAAGAAATGAATAAAAGTGAACAGTGTAAACGACGACGTATTCGTCCAAATATCATCTATTCTGATGATTCCGATAGCGATTCAGGTGAGTTCCAAATAGCATTTTTCTTAAGTGTGTCGAACTACCCACATGCAATAATATGTCATATAGGATCATTGTAACCAATTTTAATTTGATGGGCCGTGTGCCCAAGTAATAAAATGTATGACTTTCAACATTCTAAGCTAAATTGAAATCGGGGTTGACTGCGAGTTAACCACGCTTACGGTATTAACTGCGAGTTAATTTCGACTATCTTATAGTAATAATGTACATACAATCTACAATTAGATATTCAGTGCATCATTATATTATCTGCGAGATAATTTAATATCATAATTATTTTTCTAACAGAATTAACTGCGAGTTAATTTTGGCGAAAACATTATACTAGCACAATACAATGTACATCTGTAACACTATATTATCTGCGAGATAATATAAAATAATAGTTAGTTTTTTGGTTGTAAAATTGAACATAAAATAATTGTTTTAGCCGATCAACCAGAAAACTTCAATGCAGAATCTGCAGAAGCTGAACAGACAACGGAGAATGCAGCTTCAGATTCTCAGTCTGATCCGACGGCTCAGGAGAGCGCGACGGCTTCAGCCGCCCCCGAGCCCCCTTCAGAGGAGGCGGCACCGACCTTAGACCCAGAGCTCCTCGCTGCACTTGGAGAATCCACCTCCGATACTCCCGAATTCGGGCCAAGCATTCACGATAGCTTAGCTACCTTATGGTTGCCTCTTCTGAAAAAAGGCATGCCAAAAGAAGCGAAAGACAAACTCCTCAAAGAGTATTTAATCCCGTCGAACTGCAAATTATTGCAGGCGCCTAAATTGAATGCCGAGATATCGGCCGCCGTGTCGGAGGTAGTTCGCGGCCGCGACACAAAATATGTCGTTGTACAGCAACAGCTCGGCCAAGGGATAGCGGCTGTTAATCGGGCCATAGACGTCATGCTGAAGAATGACAACAAAATCGAAGCACTTAAATATTTAAGCGATAGTTGTCGCATTCTCTCTGATTTACATAACTTTTTCACTAAAGATAGAACAAAGTTGGTCACACCTAGTCTGGAGAAGAACTTTCTCCACATCATTCAAGACTCAGAGAGAGATGAATCCTTATTTGGGAATTCCTTGTCTGAAAAAATTAAGGCGAGTAAGGCCATCGAAAGACAAGGTCAACAGATCAAAAAGACTGTTCCTAGCTCAATAAAAGCTAACACGACGAGCGCCCGGCCATCCACATCTCAGGGAAACTGGTCAGGACCTCCTCGCTACTCGTCGAACAGGGGGGGGGCGGGGAGGCAGTCGGAAGACGGACCCCTCACCCGCGCCGGCGACCCGGCGCCCGTACATCACTGCTCAGACGAAACCCGCGAACCAGACCAAGACGCGTGCGCAAGCACGTCAGCCTTAATTCAGGTACAAACACATGCGGGTCGTTTACAAAATTTTTACCAATGTTGGCTTAAAGTGACAAATAACATGACTGTATTGTCGTGGATTCGAAATGGTTTTTCTATACCTCTATGTAAACAAGTTCATCAGTCCTCAAAGTCAAAGTCAAAGTCAAAGTCAAAGTATTTTTATTGTAGACTGTGGGTACACAAATACAACAGTTGTTATGTTTTTTACAGGCGTTCCAACACAATCAGCCAGTTTTGGCATACAACATTTTAAATTACAGTGACTTATATTACTCAGTCCCTCATACTCAGCGGTCGCCAGGCGAAAGTAAACAAATGGACATGGCATTAAATAAATTGCTCGAATTAGGCGCCGTAAGAAAATGTACGCCTAAAAAAGACCAGTACATTTCTAGTACATTTTTAGCTCCAAAACCTAATGGCAGCAGCCGGTTTATTTTGAATCTTAAGTCATTTAACAAATTTGTCGTTAAATTCCATTTTAAAATGGAAGATTATCGGACTGCGTCGAATTTAATACCTCGCAATGGTTTTATGGCGACCATAGACCTAAAAGAAGCATATTTGCTTATACCGATTTGCGAAGCAGATCGTAAATACCTTAGATTTCAACTTCAAGCCTGTAACTCTGATCTAATTGAAACATACGAATTCACTGCATTGCCATACGGTTTGTCGATAGCACCAAAAGTGTTTACCAAACTAATGAAAGAGGTAGTCACTCACTTACGAAGCCAAGGCTTTAAGTCTGTAATTTATCTGGATGACCTACTGTGTATTGGGGACAACTACGAGTATTGCACGAACAATATAAATGAGTCTGTTAGGCTATTGAACTGTTTGGGGTTCGTTATAAACTATGATAAGAGTGTGTTACTACCGTCACAAAGTTGCAAATTTTTAGGGTTTCAATATAACTCAATAAAATTTACTATTTCCTTACCACTCGACAAACGACAAAAAATTTCACGTTTGACAGAAAGGTTCATGAAATTACCTCGCTGCACTATTCGCGACTTTGCTCAACTTATTGGTGTTCTTATCTCAGCGTGCCCAGCTACTAACTATGGTTGGCTATACACCAAAGTATTAGAAAGACAAAAGTTTCTAGCTCTTCAACGACATTATGGAAATTACGAAGCTAAAATAAATCTTTCTGATGTTATTTTAAAGGACTTAATTTGGTGGAGAGACCACATTTACACAATTTCAGCAATAATGAGAACTTCAAACTTTAAGATGGAAATCTATACTGATGCATCGCGTACAGGCTGGGGCGCTGTATGCGAAGACGTTAGTGTGGGTGGACCATGGAAAGCTACAGAGAAAGAACACCATATAAACTTTTTAGAACTGCTTGCAGTTTTCTTTGGTTTGAAAAGTTTTGCACGAAACGAATCCAATTGCACTCTTCTGTTACGCGTAGATAACACCACTGCTATCAGCTATATAAACAGAATGGGAGGAATTCAATTCCCACACCTTAATGATTTAAGCCGACAAATTTGGCAATGGTGCGAGGAGCGAAATATAATTTTATATGCATCCTATGTGAACACAAAGGAAAACCGCGCCGATGGCGCATCCAGAATATCCAATCCCGACACGGAGTGGGCATTGTCCAACCAAGCCTTTATGAAAATCACTTCGCGCTTTGGACAACCCGAGATTGATCTCTTTGCATCACGCACCAATGCCAAATGTGTAAATTTTGTGTCTTGGTTCCAAGAACCAGATTCATTTGCAGTTGACGCATTCACAATCAATTGGAATTCAAATTTTTTTTTTTTTTTTTTATGCTTTCCCACCTTTTTCATTAATGTTAAAATGTGTAAGAAAAATTATTGACGATGAAGCAAACGGAATTCTCGTTTTTCCTTATTGGCCTTCTCAGCCGTGGTACCCCTTCTGAGAAGTTTAATCGTATCTGATATATTATATTTCAACCCCAGTGAAGTGTTGCTTCAATCCCATTTCAGCCGGTCGCACCGACTGCGCAACAGCCTTACCCTGGCTGCCGCGACGCTCTCTGCGCAGCGTTCTCCGGACGAGGCGTACCGACCGAGGCGATGCCGCTGACTTTGGCTTCTCTGTCAAAGAACACGCTAAAGCAATATAACGTGTCGCTAAAACTTTGGTGGGAATTTTGTGCTAAGAATGATCTTGACCCTTTAACGGTGTCTAAGACGTCAGTACTTAGATTTTTATCAATACTATTTAGTACAGGTTGCTCGTATGGGACTTTAAACAGCCATCGCTCCGCATTGTCCCTCCTACTAGGGCCCAATATTTGTTCTGATGACTGTGTGAAACGGTTGCTCAAGGGTGCTTATAAATTGAAACCCAGTGCACCAAAATATACACATACTTGGGACCCACAGGTTGTTTTAAATTTCATTTCAACCTGGTATCCTAATATCGAGTTACCGCTCGAGAAGCTCACAAAGAAACTTGTCATTTTACTCGCACTTTGTACCGCACACAGGGTCCAGACCTTGTCCCTTATCAAAGTAGAAAATATTTTTATTTCGGAAAATTATATCAAAATTACGATACCTGATTCAATTAAAACATCAGGTCCAGGTCGAAAGCAACCCTTACTAAATTTACCTTATTTCAAAGATAATCTGAGAATTTGCCCTGCCTCAGCTCTCAAAGATTATATTTTAGTAACACAAAATAAGAGAGTTGAGAGTCAAGGAGCACTACTCTTAACACATAAAGCCCCACACAAAGCAGCTACAAGTCAGACTATAAGCAGGTGGTTGAAGCAAGTGCTGAGCGCCAGCGGCGTCGACGTGTCGGTGTTCACCGCGCACAGCACGCGCCACGCCGCCACCTCGGCCGCCAGCGCCGCCGGCCTCTCTGTTGATCTCATCCGAAAAACGGCTGGTTGGACTCCCGCATCCAGCACGTTTGCAAAGTTCTATAATAGACCGCTGCTTGACAATGACGATGAGGGTTTCGCTAGAACCGTTTGCTTACCGTCAATATGACGTATTTGATTATAATCTAGCTAGACAAGCTGTAGAATTATTTTAGTTAAGTACAGGGTGTACCTTATATGTTTTTTCTGTATAAAATATAAACAAACTTTCATAAACATAATGTATTCTTATTCAGTAAAAAGCAAGCAAAACTAATTAGTAGGCACTCTAAAGGTCTACCTGGTTAAAAATTATATCTGAAGAATGAACCGACGAAATATAATAAAAGATCAAACGAACTTACCAAGTGAAGTTCGATCGCTATTATATGAGTCGGTTCATTCGAAGATATAATCACCCTCCCACCCTCAATATATCAGAACTGGTTTCTGAAATCCCACATTTCAGTTTTGCTCTGGACTCTGAAAAAATGATGTAAAGGTAGACATGGCGGAGCGTCGCAGGAGTAGGGCGGAAGTCAAAAAAGTACTCTTTAATCAAAAATCGTTTATTTTTTCTCTGAATACCGTGCGATGTTGCCTAGCAAGTTAAAGAAACTACCTGGTTAAAAATTATATCTTCGAATGAACCGACTCATATAATAGCGATCGAACTTCACTTGGTAAGTTCGTTTGATCTTTTAGTATATGAGACATCAGCTCGGTATGTTTGTCTATGATAAAAAAAAACAGTCTAATTCGTGACAGGACCTGTATGGGTATGATATTAACTGTATATTATTGTTGTTGCGAAATAAAGATTTCTTATTTTTATTCTTATTCTTATATGCCTCCGGCTTCTGAACCCATCTTAGAGTACTTATAATATGTGTGTAGATAAAGTAACGTATGCAACTACACATAATTAGGCCTTAAGACGCTTCCCTGAGAGAATGATCTTGAACGCTTCGCGCCTTCCTCACCCCACCTCACTTCTACTAAACAACTTCGTTTTAGTGACGACATCTATTAAATATCGGTCTAATTTCATTTTAATTTTTTTTTTCAAAATTCGCACCGATTACGTAAATTACTTATTTAATTTTTTTAAAATATTCTAAATAAAGGCCTAGTGCCCAGCAGTGGGACGTAAATAGGCCGATGATGATGATGATAGTGATGATGATGATGATTATAAAAAGGTATTTTAATAATGTTAAACATAGAAATTCTAGTGTAATAAACGGATCACTCACGTATGTCAGTCGAGTATAGCTCGACATGTTTCGGACTAATCCGTAGTCCTTCCTCTGGGAGCACCGTTATTCCGTTTATTTCACTATGATTGAGTCTCACGGTAGTTTTATGTTAAAAATAGAAATCCTAGCCTATTAAATTCTCTATACATTGGTGTATGACACAAGTCAAAGTAAATTATGCTTATGATGTAGTAACAGAATATTAATTGCAACTTGACTTACTTGTGATGCAGATATCATAAGTATTAAATAGGAAAAAAAAATTATATGAAACATAGAAAAACAAGTTAAGATGTTTTAGATACTTAATGTATTTATATATTTTGTTTTTATCGTTTAAATAGTTTACAGAAAGGCTCTAAAAAACAGGCCTTTCAGCGCCTGGGTCAGGGAAGCGCCTTAAAACACTCGTGTGATCCCTCGTTTCATAAAATCACACTCGTGTTTTAAGGACCCTCATTATATAGCACTTGCATCTTTTTACGATTTCTTTGATGACCACTGAATTTGAAAGTCGACTCAAATCTTGGTGATCCGAAAGTGATTTTTGAAATAAAACTTGACGCCAGCACTTCAATTCTTCTCCGCTTCTTCAAAGTACACTGTCAAACTTTTACAAATCCTCCGTCACTGTACAAAGCTCAAAATTGTAACGACAGAAGTTTTTGAATTCATGACATTTAAGTTCAAGATGGCAGTCCTAATTGGCATGAGTTATCATGAAACTAAGCTCTTTCATTGAAGATCATGACTTCAAAATTACAGTTACAAACTTGCATCCTTTGATAACAAAGTTAATACTGACTTTGACGACCCTTAGCTAAGTCAAAAACTGATAGCGGATAATGCCAACGACCGGCCAAATGCCGAGCTAAGTTGATGCCGTGAGTAGACAGAAGGGTCAAGTACATAGCGCAGCTCCCATGGAAAAAACCGCCTGTCCAATCGGTATAGCAGACGAAAGGTTCCGTACTGTCATAAAGTAGACGTAATCGACATTGAAGATGGCAGCGAAGTTGAACAAATAAAAGGTCACCATTAGTTAAAACATCACAAGTATTCGCTACCGCTGGGTCTTGCGCTCCCAGAGGAAGGACTACGAATTAGTCCGAAAAATTACTTACATATGTGAGTGGTTCGTTTTATTGCACTATGATCGAGTCTCACGGTAGTTTCATGCTAAAAATCACAAATATTCATTAATAAATAAGTCGATTTGTATTGGTATTTACTATATTTCTTTCTTGCTTTTTTTTATTTATATTCCCCGATTACTCGAAGACGGCTGGATCGATTTGGCAGTTTGGCAGTTATTGGCCAGAAACATAGTCGTCAAGCTTACAGCTTACGGATCTATAATTACATAGAACTGACTTCTACTACGTGGATCTTGTTAAAAATGTTTGATAATACTAGCTGTTGCCCGCGACTTCGTCTGCGTGGAATTTGTTTATTGATATGCCGCGAAAACTAAGTATTTTGTTCTAAGTATCAAAATAAATGTTCATTATCTCAAGCGATGTGGTATAGTCTCGTCATCAGGCATAATGACGTTTGGATCTTTTTAATATGGGGAGCCATTCCTGAGCCTAGAAGAGCCCCCGCTCTTTACTTGCTGATGCAATGTAGTAGTTCGCTTCTAATCATTGTCTTAGAGAAATGAGTTGTATTTGTGTAGATTTCATCTCTTTTCTTGCTGCGGCGTAGTGGTTCACTTCTAATCAATGTCTTGGAGGAAACAGTTGTTTTTGTGTACTTTTTATGGCGCGGAGCTGAGCCCATCCAGCTCCCCCTGTAGCGTAGTGGTTTGCTTCTTATGATATATTGGAGAAAAGAATAGGAGTATTTTGGAGGAGGGTCCCCCCTCTGTACTTGGCGCACCGTAGTGGCTCACTACTGTGAAATGTCTTCGAGAAAAAATAGTAAGGAAGAGTTGTATTTGTGTAATTCTTGTTGCAGGGGGACGGCGCCCCCCGAGCCCCTTAATCTTTGCTTGCAGAAGCATGTCTTACAGAAAAGAGTTGTATTTGTCTAATTCTTCTTGCAGGGGGACGGCGCCCCCCGAGCCCCTTAATCTTTGCTTGCAAAAGCATGTCTTACAGAAAAGAGTTGTATTTGTGTAATTCTTGTTGCAGGGGGACGGCGCCCCCCGAGCCCCTTAATCCTTGCTTGCAGAAGCATGTCTTACAGAAAAGAGTTGTATTTGTGTAATTCTTGTTGCAGGGGGACGGCGCCCCCCGAGCCCCTTAATCTTTGCTTGCAGAAGCATGTCTTACAGAAAAGAGTTGTATTTGTGTTGCTGCGGCCCTCTTGACTTGTTGTCTTGCCCTTTAAGTCGAAAACCTAAACAGAACATTTCAACATAGATTCTAAAAGTAAGTAAGGAGAAAGTTCTTGCAACATTTCCGAATGGCTATCTTTAATTTTAATGTATGTCTTCGGTCTTAAGTAAGATTGTTAGCTTACTTACGCCGACTTGCACCGACCTGTGTTAGTTGGACATGAACCCGGGGTAACTTGACGCATCTGTGTATCGTCTGATGTTGCGTGAACTCCATGTTAGTGTCTAATCCAGGTGGGTGCAAGTCAGCCTTAGGAAAATATATAGAACCAAATAAAACAATATTTTAAAAGAATACTTTTATCGAAATGCATTTTACTTACATACGAATACTTGCTTATTTTAATAATAATGGTGAAGTAAATTGGTCATTTAAATGCTGAGTCACACAGGCTGAAATCTAAGTCCTGAATCGAAATCACATTTTCCAGTAGATGTGCCCACGAGCGGTATAATTATTATGGCACTAGTTTAAAGTGTGATCAATTTCATTTTATTAGAATAAAAAAAATACACGCAATCATTTTCGTTGTCACTTTTTGAAGTCCAAGGCATCAATGTTATAATTTTTAACAATTAAGACAACTTGTGCCAAATAGGATTCTTGGGACAATTAACCCATTAACTTGTCTGACGTAAAGTTAACTCCGAGCGGCTAAAACGCATGTTATTTTATCCAAAAGTAATTTTTGAACATTAATATTAACACATCACACTTGCACATCACTTAGACATATCAATATCACATATGTCACCTACTTGCCGGTTAATTTTAAGAAAATGAAACAGAGTTAAGTTTAAATTTGTTTATTACGTCTTTTAGATGAATGTTCAAACTGATCACCTATAAACTACACCGGCCTGCTTCGAACGCGATTACAATTTTTTGACGCATTTCTACTACCGCTGCTTTGTTTGTCAACTCGCCATTTCGCATCCCCCAAAAGTAAAGCTCCAACGGTATCAAGCCGGGACTACAAGGTGCCCAAAGGATATGCGCGTTATGATCGATTCATCGTCTATGGTATTCTGCACAGTGCTTACGAACTCTCGGTAGAAAAGGGTTGGAGCTCCGTCGTGTTGATAACGCATATTAATCAGACGGGTCTATATTTTCTCCTATACGGTTGAAAGTCATAATATGATGTTTGTCATAATTTATCACTAGTCATAACTCTTTTTCTCTGAAACTATCCACAGTTCAGGATAATTACAAAATAAACCTAACCTAACCTATAGAATTCTACATGATAACTATTATAAAACTCCTGATTTTTTTGACACGGTTTCAGAGAAAAAAAAGAGTTATGACTAGGGACAGATTATACCTAACAAACATTATATTTTTTGGACGAAACAAAGGGAACCGTAACCCAACGCGGCTCCAGTACTTCTCTCAATAGATCTGGAACCACATGCGAGAAGAACCGAAGATAGTTGTTTTGTCCATTTAATCATCTTTCGATAAGATAAGGCTCTAGTCTAATACCAACATTGATAATACTTGCCCACAATAAGATAATTTTTACACAGATAATTGTTTGACCGACGTTTCGCCGAGTAACGGTACGCCGATGGATTTGTTCGTAGATGTATAATATTACTCCGCAGACCAAATGTTTCGTAATTCAAATTTATGAGTCAGTAAGCCGAACAACTAGGTATTAACTTTCTGGACTATGTCAACGGAGCTCCTGGCCCGCTCGCTTGTGGCGCTTCGCGCCTTGACGTAACTCTACCCTAACCTAAACCTAACTAGCCTAATATCAGATTAGGTTTAGGTTAGGTTAATCGGCTAAGCGTAAATCTGCGTATCGCTTTTTTTCCTACCAGGTACTCGGCGAAACAAATAATAAGGGTAACGAAATTATACCTAACGTTACTCGGCCAAAAGAAAGGTCTGCCAATAATTGGCAGTATCGTACATAGTTGTCTGCGAAACAAAAATCTGCGTAACTAAACTCGGCGAAACGTCAGATCACCCACATGAGGAGGGTATAAATAGTTATTTATTTAACAGATTCATAATAAGTGTCACTTACACACAAGTCCGAGTTTATGACATGAGGCGTAGCAATAGGTAATTATGATCACTTGCATACGTAACTTTTTAAACGAGCCAGCTCAGAAATAAAATATCTTAATCCAATTATCTAATATTCGCGAATAAAACGAGCAGGAACAACCAATAAGCGCCATGAAACAAAACACATCGATTATTTTAGGAGTCCGAACCTCAAAAGGAAAGAACGGAACAATTATAGAATCACTTTGTTGTTCATCTGTCTGTCTGTCTGTCTGTCTTTCTGTCGAGACCCTTATTCTCTGGAACGCGTGGAGGTAGCATGCTGAAATTAATATCAAATACTCAAGCCTACGGTCCTTTGAAGCTGTGAAATAATCAACCTTTTAAGACAACGCAATCAAAAGATACAGTCATAAAGGGTAATTCCAGTTGTCCTAGAAACTTGAAATTTGGTATGAAGGTAGCTCTTATAGCACAACTACTCAGAAAAGACTCAAATCTTAAATTTATATGTCTGTCTGTAGATTTGATAGACCAATATAAGTTGACCCCACACTGCATAGATTTTGCTTAGGAGCAGGGCTCTGCCAACACTGGACTTCTATAACAATAGGGAAAAGCGTTATAAATCTTTCTACGGAACCCTCGTACGCGAGTCCGACTCGCACTTGTCCGGTTTTTTTTTCTGACATGATAACAAATCGGACAAAGGTTGTGGCCAGACAGGCTATTTTATTTATTTTAATTATTCGATATTCTAATAAAAATCTTGCACATGATCAAGTATAATATTCTCCTTGGCCGATTTCGGCCACGGCGTCTGCTTCAGCATTGAAATTATTACTAGAAACATATTTTTATAAAAATAAGTTGAGCTTAGTTTTTCATCTGACAACATCGACAAGAAACAAAAATAACATTGTTAATTGAGTTTTTTAATGTCAAAGTGTTTATGATCTGGACAGAAGATTAATTTTTGTCAGACCTGTGGATAAACTTTTTTCTCTGTAATGCTAATCATTTTTGACAACAAAATCTAGATTATAGTATTTGAGTCTAAAAATGATTTATTTAGCTATTATTGATTTAACTTACTTAACTAATTATTGACGGTATTTTGTATATTGATAAAGAAAAATATAACGAATCACGGCCAAGTTTTAACTTTTTATGTCAGTTGTAAAAATACACCAGTCAGGGAGGTATCAGGGTTTGAAAATCTGATAAAGTCGCCTTTGATGAGCATCTATCTCTTCGTCAGTGCACCGATTTGTGTCGCCAGTTTGTAAAGTATCGTATTTCGAACGGTTTATTATTTCAATTGCTTAACTGTGCCTGTGCTTGTTTCTGTGTCGTTTGAAGATCCTGAATTTGAATGTTCTAAATTGCTTGCATCATTTTTTGATTTTTCGTTACTTTTTTTTACATTTTTAAGCCCTCGATGAAGCATTGCTGAAGGTTTCATAAAACCTCTTTGTACTACTTTAATTGATTTTTCAGGAGGTCTATGAATGCTCTCGCTCCTTTGCTGCAATTTGTTAATGCCATAATTTGGCTTAATTTTAGCCGTTTTTTCAAAATCACTTACATCAGGTAAATGCAGATCTGTTATGCAAACGTAATCTTCTTTTGTTCTAGGAGTGACATAACTAATGTTTACTTTAACAGGGACAATTTCTAACTTTTTTTCAAAAATTGTTGCTGGTCCTTTTGAATCCAATGTATCTTCAGACTTAATTGGAGATTCTACACCGCCAACAAGTTCTTGAATTAGTTTATCTTCTTCAACGTCCTCATTGTAGTCATATTCTAAAACGACTATATCATCATCAGAGCAGATTGAAGAAAATGAACTGACGGAGTCTTTCTTATGACAATGAAAATCATCAGGTAACCTAACTCTCGGTACATTACTAGTCAAATTTATTTGACTTGGTAATGTTTGGAGTAGTAATTTCGGTTTTTGGGCGCTTAAAATATCGCTAGATGCTATTATAACTTTGGGATACTCTCTTTTCTGAGATAACACCGGAGTTTCAACTTGTTTTTTTTTGTTTTCATCATAACTTGGGTAAAATATTTCAATGTTTTCGTAGTTAAGAAGTGAATTATTTGAATCCAAATTAGTTGTGGCTTCTGCTGTTTCAAATGAAGATAAAATTGTAGAATGTTTATATGCAAGACGTCGATCTAACGTTGTTGTTCTTGGTGGAGGAGTAGGAGGAACTTTGGGGTACTCCGACTCACTTTCCATACTTCCAGCAAAATTACGAAAAGTTTGGAAAGCAGTTGGTTGCAGAGATAGTCGTTTTTGTGATTGTGGCAAATCAGGCAGAACTTTTGGAAAATTTCGCCTCTTGATAGTCAATAATGCTTCTGATGCGTTCAAAGGCTCATATACTACATTTTCATCCCTAGAAGTTACATTAATATCGTTTCGAAATGTCACCGGCGGTAAAATATCTTCAAACGTCTTTTTGGACTTTGTATTGTTTTTAAATATATCATCGTAATTTATATCTGTTACGGGATCTGAAATGGAATGTTTATGCGTTATTTTCAAAGGTTTATTATTTGTAAGACACAGCGTTACTTCATTACTGAAAATCTTTTCGGTATCTTTTTCATTCAGAACTTTGGTTTTACTTTCACTAGGTTGAAGTTCATTGCTATTTTCGGAATGTGTTTCTTCATCAAACGATTTTGTAAATTCAATTGGCTCTTGTTGAAGAATAGAATTAGTTCTAGCAGATGGTGTTGCATCAATCGCTACTGAAACCTTTTTAGACTTAAGACTCTCCGTTCCTTTACTTTTTAATGAATCAGTAGATTTTCCCGCATCTTTGATACTAGAGTTAATTGATATTTTTTGACTGGATATGGATGAGTGAGAACTCAAAACAGAAGTAGAGTTAATTTTATCACATATTTTATTTTTTGTATTAATGGAATCGTCGCATTTTGGTTCTTCTGCTTGGAAACTATCTTGCATTTTTATTACACGTGTTTTGTAAGTTTTCGAGTCGGATAATATTTCCTCCGATCTTGTAAATGGCTTAATAACATTAATATGATTCTTCTCATCTAACTGAGTGTTTGATTTTCGCATTATATTAGGAGAACATCTATGCATAACTTCGTTTGCTATCCAATCTCGAACTTTAGTGTGTGCATCCAAAGTACTCGTGGAAAGATGTCTTCTTAATTGAAATCGCTCTCGAAATCCTCCGGAGTCATCAGACTTTGCGGTTTTACAAGACTCTTGTTTTTTCTTGCTTTTTTGACTGTCACTCCGCATTTTATTGAAACTGATAGACTTAATAACACTGCAACTATTTTTGAACGTTTTAAGTGCCCTTTTGTCTTCTTTTAAACTTTTTTGACCAATAACATCCACTTCTCCAACCTCAGCACGTGTTTGATTAGATGTTTGTGCCATATTTTCTCGCAAATTTAGTCTCCTTTTTCTCAAGCATAATACAGCACATATACCTATATTAACTGCTAAAAACAACATTCCAAGAGAAATAATGAGAGTAATTGTAGATCCAGATGTTTTTAGTTGAACATTATTAGCAGATTTTATAATTTTTGTGTTTGTTAAGTTTGTTTTTCCCGGTGTGTTTGTAGGGACAAACCGCGGCGGCGTACTTATAGATTTAATTTCTTGATAAATTGAATCAGTTTCAGGTAAATGTTCTGGCTGAGGATAAGGCTTCACTCTGCCATACGTTGGTGCAATTGAACGCGGGTGATCAACGATACGAGGTGTCCATATTCTATTAATGGGTTCTGTAAAAAAAAGGTTAAGAATAATATTTAAAAAATGTTATTTTGCTAACTATCTTCGTTACTTCGGTCAAAGATTCGGATTGAGGAGCTAGGGTCGTGGGCCCGAATCCCAGACGCAAATAATTTCATCCATGCATATAATGCGTTTTTGAACTTGAGTAATGGCTATAAATAAATGTACTTTTTTCTGCTTTACAACAAACACTATTGATTTTTGTACTGAATTGCTTTTTTGTAGTTTGAAGGGCCAAAAAGGGCAAATATTTTTTGGGTCGCGCTAGCCGAGATTATTTTGAAAACTTATCAGATCGGATTGCTATTCGGGTATGTAGGATTTGATAGCGTCATGTCGCCCGAGATATCATGTCGGTACATACTCCTAGATAATATACCTAATTATTTTTGTTATTGAAACAATAGCTTCAGAATACCCAGAAGGAAACAGGGCCTAAAAGCATACTACGGGTTAAGCACAGAACTAAGCCAAATCACAATATCTAAGAATATTATTAATAACAAACATGACTTCGTTAAAATAACGTTTTGTAATATTTCATTTAAAATAATTACCTTGAATGTTGTGTGTTGCTTTAGGCTTTTGGGTTGTAGCTTTTGGGGTCGTTAGTGACGTTAATTCATACAGAGGATCGTGGACATATCTCCGCAACTTTTGAGGCATTGAGTCAATCCAGAATTTCGTATAGCTTGATCTATAAAAACTCCTTATATATGGTGGTATGTCTGCAAATATAAAACAAATAGAAGATAATTAGTAACAGTACACATTATTCGTTTAGAGGCTGATCAAAGTACCTAATACTTTATTTACTACATCATTATATCATAAATAGTCCAACATTCAGATGTTGGGCTGGATTATTATGAGTTTTAATATTATAAGACAGTCTACGTGTTCCGGCGAGCATTCAGTATATAACTTTTTTTCCTTATTCCATGAGAGTTTTTCATTTAACTTTCTTACTTTCATTTTGATGGCACGACCTATGCGTGTAATAAACAATACGACATTCTGTTGAGGCGTCGTGACATGTACGAACATATGAAATACCTACACAAAAAAACCCAATTTTGCTCTTATGATAATTGCTACTCTTTTCTTCACGAAAGACCTGCAACTTTATTTCAACACTTCAAAATAGGGTTAAAAAATATTCTCACCTACTAAAAATAAATATTGTCCACAATTGCACTTGTCTGTAGACTATCGTTATCGATATTATGAGAATAGCAAGTGAATTGCTTTTGGTCACATAACATTAAGTAATAAACGTTAGGAGTATCGTTACGGATAACGTCTAAGCGCTTTGGAACAACCATTTATATGGCTAACAAACAGTACTAAAAAGCCATTTTCAGGTTAAACTGATAATAGGTCCCATTTCGTCAAATACTATTTTTCATGTACTTAAATGAGTATGGCCGTATAAAACCGTACATTGTAACTCTCTTGATATCACGTTCAGTACCTAAGATACAGAGTACGTTTCAGTACGTACATACTAAATAGTTGTAATTTGCCCTTAAGGCCAGTCTATTGCTATGACAGGGGTGTAGGTATTACTCCAAGAATAAAGTTGCTACAGATTAAAAACGTTAAATGCCAAAAAAACTAAAACTTGATCGGCACACAGAAGTCACGGCATGACGACACCTTGTATTCACTTCTCTTGCTCTTAAAAGATCGTATTTATGCTTGATGTAGGATGCATAAAAGAGGTTTTTTATGTTTGTGCATAAAGTAAAATCTTATACTTGAACCAAGTTACAGCTTTAACAGCCACACGCGCTACGAAAATCTCATACAATAAACTTTTGACGTTGTTTTTAGATCCAAGAGAGGCAGGTGACAGACAGATTGCCATTATTCGGATTAAAAAATTGGTCATGGGTGTTGATTTCGTGAAATTTGGCTGGAATAAACTCGGATTTGATATATTTTTTTGTATCTAACACGATGGATTACAGGTAGTCATTTTTGATCCAAAAAATTATTATGCTGTTTAATTTTTACTCCCAATCAATTGAAGTGGAAAGCAGGGTGTAGGTAGAAGTAGAACACGTTCATAAAACCCATTTTACCCGAGACGTTCATATTCACCCGAGCCGCAGGCGCGTTTTATAGACTAGTTGCACTATCATAAGACTTCCGATACACGAAACAAGCAAGTAGTTAGTAAAATTCGCAAGGCAACTTTCGCGACAAGATGACAGTAAAATCCTAAGCAAAATGTGGGAACAAGGCTTTGCTAATACTGGACAACTTAAAACACTGGGGAAAAGCAGGGAAATCTTTGTACGGAACCCTCATGCGCGAGTCCAACTCGCACTTGGCCGTTTTTTTTGTTACAGTCCTACTAATAGGACTATGGACAAAAAATATTGCCCTTGGTACAACCAGTAGAACTACGCAGTTCTCGACCTAACTACATTCTGTTTTGGTAATAAACAATGAAAGAAACTTATCTGAATGATATTCCACCCAGTAAAAGGGATTGATGTAGATTATTGTCAACCCCGCCTCATTATGAATTTGGGACTTACATTGTGTATCATTAAAATAATTAGGTACTTCGCAATCATAATACAGCTTCCCTTGTAAAGTTTAAATTCATCGTAAAGTTGTTAATGTTTACCTAATCTTAAGTATGATTGATGCTCTACGTTGTATTCTGGCCACTCGACGTTGTATTGGTTCCACTGTCTTCGGTCTAAGTTGAAGTACTTGTTTACGCTTTGCGTATTGGGTGTCCTGCAAAATTGTTAAATACAACATAGCGTACCATGGTAGAGCTCTCACGATTTCGAACGCTGCATAATATCACCTGCAGGTACATTGTCGTATGATGAGAGTGAGAGTTGAGTTAAGTTGACATAGGAGAGTTTTAGGCAAAAATTTTTTTTTTGCAATTTGCAATCAATTGAACGAGATAATTTTCGTGAGTACACGAAATAAAACGTTTCGAATCATATCATTCATGAAAATAGCAGTATATCGATTGAATTATTGAGAGTAATAAGACGTATTTAACACGTATATAAAATCGTACCGTATAATTTTCGTGAGTACACGAAATAAAACGTTTCGAATCATATCATTCATGAAAATAGCAGTATATCGATTGAATTATTGAGAGTAATAAGACGTATTTAACACGTATATAAAATCGTACCCACGATACGCAATACCTTAATGCAACGGGCCATAATATTAATTATATATATATATATATATATATATATACTATTATAGTGGCACTGTACCTAACAAAGGTATTAAATACGTTTATAATTTTCTCTTACCCAATCTTCACAAAGTTGGTCCACAATCGCATAATAGCTTCACTGAGCAGCTTTTCTTGAGGAGTATACTCGCGATGAAAATGTGTCTTAGTACCTCCTAGGGGTACTCCTAGCACGTACGGCAATTCTTCTCCGTGAACACTTTTATTTAGCTGTAATTTAAAGTAAATTGTGCATTACAGATAACCCATCTAAGCTTAGACATAATGAAAACGGGATATTGACCACGATTACCTTATACGTTTGATGAGTTCCGAGCGTTTGGGTTAGCCCGTGATCATGATGCATGTAATTACGTCGAAATATCGGGAGCTCATCAAGCATAAAAGGCAATCGCGGTCAATATTTCGTTTTCATTATGTCTAACGCAATTAACCGCGAATCGTTTAGGATTGCTATCAAATGTTATTTTTATCAACGCAGAACAGATACTACCAAAATTGCAGGCACATTTAATCAACATCCTAATTAATATCATACAAATAATGCTCTTTCTACGTATTGTTTTAGATAGACCAACAGTCTGTCAAATGCCTTTGTGTCATTTATTCACTTTATACAAAACACAATGACATAGGTATTTTCAATAGAAAATGTTTAAATTTTCACGTCTACGTCTTTGTCCTCGGCCACCTGTTGAAATGTGAAAGTTCAAAAAGAACTTAAAAGTGTCAGTCGACTGTGAGCGGAAATATGCCTTTTTCTGCATTGTTCGAAGTCGGAAACAATGGGAAACTTTTATCGCTCAATATCACAGTTTTATTTTTAGGAAAGAGTAGTATAATGGTTTTACGTTTACACGTTATTACTTAAGGGTTATATGAACCTACGTAGCTACTTACATACAAAGGTATATTAAGGTATATTATGTATATGACATAATAGTCACTGTATAACTCTAACTGTTCATCTTTGGAGGAAAGTTGGATATTTTGAAAAACAATAAATAATTTTAACAATTTTACTCGCTAATCCTGCCGCTAAGCAGCAGTGCTTGCACTGTTGTGTTCCGGTATGGGGATTAAGACAGCCGGCGTAATTACGGACACAAAAGTAATTTCATCTTAGCTCTCTAGGTTGGCAACGCATTTGCAAAACCTATAATTCTTGGGTTGTCGGTGTCTATGGGCAGTGGTGATCACTTAACCATCAGGTGACCCACTTGCTCGTTTGCCTTCTTTTTCGTGTAAAAAAATATATAAATGTGACTGGGCTACACCTAGGTATCATGTTAATAAAACTCTATCCTATATACTAAAGTTTTATTGTCGCTTTAACCGACTACTGAGGTCTTACAACACTTACCGCTGCATAGTGAGTGCTGACGGAATTATGTCCAAAAACATAGAAATATGATTGTCTATTTGCTTTAGACTGATAATTGGCAAAGTTTACCAGCGGCGCCAATGTCCTTGCGTCGCTAAACAGATTAAGGATCACGTCACGGTTAGTTTCGACATTCCATCTTTGTGGGTCTAACTTCGAAGAAGAATATCTGGAATAAATAATGTTATAATAAGTTTACTTCAAACAAACAAATTGCTTTTGTCGTTGTACATTTTGTCCAAAAATGTACAATGTAACTTAGTTACTATGTTAAGATAATTAAGTCTGAAATGTTCGTAAACTAAACAAATTTAATAAGCCGTAGGTTGATTTGATAGCTCGAATATTGGCATAAAACACCTTCATAGCTTTTTTTTTACTCCGTCTTGGTTTATTATGTGTATATGAACATTTATGAATACGGTGACACCAAAAAATTATGTAGGTACCCGACTTCAACCTTAAAGACACCACATGATAAGTGATTTCAAAAGAGCTGCAATTAATGCATTAAGAATAATATTTTCTAATGCACAGAGACTGTTACAGAGACTGCAGTTTCTTAACGTTACTCCGTGTTTATTTGTCCATTTTACAGAAATATGATAACAATTAAAAGAACTTGCTTATGATGCTATATGTACCTACCTATATTTGCAATTAATCATTGAGCAGCATAACTTGCTTTAAATTAAATGTATAACTTGGTTTTAAATAAGCCTTCTTCTTCTATTTTTAAAAACGTATTACAAAAGCCTATTCATGCAGGCACGGCATTTATTAATATACATATATATATATATATATATATAATTTTAAAAATAAACGGGTTTATTTACTGTTTTAATATTTCTTTCAAAGCAACTTCTTCTGCTCCATCAAATATTAACTTTGCAAATTTTATGATAAAATCATCACGCTGAGTTTCTAAAATCCCATGCTCTAGTTCAATAGCACCAAAGTCGTGATAGTTTTCATATTCAGTGACTCCACATAAAAGTTGATACCTGGAAAGCAATATGAAAATAAACATACCCACTAAACAAAATCATGAGCTTATCCAAAAAAAACAACACTGCACCTGTGTCCATGTCTGAAACTGACATAATTTTAGATTATAAACGCTCTTTAAGTACGTAATAATAATAAACCAAGCAACATTTAGTTAACAGACGCCCCAGTACGAATATTCGAATCCTGCGTAACGTGACCGAATAGTTTGGAACTGCGCTCGCCCGTGAGCGTATTTGCAACTAAAATTTAGTATAAAGTTTCTCGATTTCGATACGATAACGTTACGTTACATAGGATTCGAATATTCGTACCTTGCTCGGGCCTCACACTGTCAATTGTTTTAATCGCATTGCTACAAACGCTGTGCAAAATGCATAACATAAAGTAAACTCATATTATAAAGCCGAGTTTAGACCTGCAAGAAAAATCGTGCAAATTGTAATACATTGCGGCGTTCGATCGCCCACTCCAAAGCGGTTCGCTAATACGGTCTCGCATTGTATTGCAACTTTGCGTAATTTTTCTTGTGGGTCTAAAAGTCGGCTCAAGTACAGAGCGCGCCAGTTTATAACGCGCCATAATTCGTTATGCTGACTAGCAAAAAACACCTTTGACTATTGCGTTAATAAACGTTAAATTAGGTACATCCACGATATAAAGCGGTAATTTTGAAAAGGCATTCGCAATTAGGGATTGCAATTCGGCGTCATTTTCAATCCGGCCGGATCCGGGTAGGTTTCGCATGGATACGGCCGGATCCGACCGGATCCGGCCGGATCGATTAATTAAGGACAATCTGGTTGATTTTCCCTTTTCCCTCCAAAATGATATCTTAGTGATATCGTCAAGTGTAACAGTACTTATAAAAAAACATTATTAAGCATAAATTTTGTATAAACGATTTTATTTTGTATAATAATAATAATTTTGTATTGATGACTCAGATGACCACGATTTAAATTTTTCAAATGTATTGTATTAACGTAGTTTTTAAAACGTACCTGCCTAATTAACACTACGAGTATGTATGGGATTTTGGTCATACAATAAATAACTTTTAAATTTAATTTATAGAATAAATTTATATTCATTTTAAAAACATTTTGCTGTCTCGCAAAAATGCAAATTAGGAGACCTCTAATAACTTTTTGTGATGACAATCTACATTCACAGAATTTTGATAAAATGTATGTACGGTCAGCGAGAAAATCGTCAGTTTTAATTTTATTAATGCCAGTCGATCGCATTCCTATCAAGGACTAAAATGCTCTTTGAGACCAACTGAGGTTAGAGTACTAGAACCGTGAACACCCACAAATGAAAAAAAACTAAAAAATTGAAATGTAGTACCCAGTCTAGGTAACTAAGTGGTCAAATTTTAACGACGTAACAAAGTGACACAGTTTTCCTACATTTTACTTTCACAGATAAATCAGTTATTTTAGAAATTAAGTAAATTTATAAAATATTATTTCACAATATTCACAATAATTATTAAAATATTAAAGAATGCTAATAAACAAGTTTCATATTTACGACAGACACAATCATGATTTGATGAATCTTTATAATTATTGGCATGAGCTTGTTATAATAATAACTCTCTAGTTTAATAAACTTATGATAAATAATTATTTCATACATTATACATAAAAAAAAATAGTAGAAAACAAATAGAATTCGTTTTATATGGTAGTGTCATCTGCCAGTTGACTTCTATGGATTTAAAGTACCTACGCAAGCAACAGCGATATTATTTTGCCAAAAAATCCTATTACCGGATCCGATCGCCGGATCCGGTGTATAGGTGCCGGATCCGGTAAGCGTTAAATGATGCCGGATCCGCCGGATTACCGGATCCGGTTTTCCGGATTGTAATCCCTATTCGCAATGCCTTTGGGCATTAAAATGTAACTCGAGTAGCTATATTTTTTGTCACTTCAAAGAGATTCAATTCGAATTATTGCCTATGTGGCCATGCTAACGTTTATGAATTTTGTTTAAGCTGGAATATTTTGAATATTTAAAAACATTTTTATTGACGTTAGTGTGGTCCCAGCGTTAGGCAGCGGTCAGCAAAAACCATTGAAAAACATTTAATTATACGAGATGGTTTATTATTATCGGTCTTCATTTAAAATATTTCATAAAACAATCAAGTTTTCACTGACGTGGAGCGGACCCTGATTGACAGTGCGCGAAATATGCCAAAACACGAGCCGCTCCTCTCCGTTCCACTCACCTATGCGACAGTGGAAACGCAACCCAAGCGTATCGCTATTGTGGATCCGCCCTTACGTTACTACGCTCACGCTCCATGCAGCTTTAGTTCGGAATGCCACCGCATAACAAGCGTGTCATACATACACGAACACGCACACCTTTAAATGTGTTGTTGGCCTCCAATCTCGACGTGAAATCCATTGAAACTATTGTCTAGGTACCTACTTTATTTATCATTGTGTCAGCCAGAAAAAAACTTACTTGCTCAAGAGATTGGGGTAAGAAGCCATGATCTTGAAAGGCGTGTCCGGTATAAACGAGCCGGCAACTACTGGTCCGAGTGGTGTTTCAAATTCTCTCGCCAGAATTTGAACACGCTTTATATCTGCTAATCTTTAAAAGAAAGCAAACATGGTGAACATGGAATAAAATACCGAATTCAACCTCTGCTGATTTTAAATCCATTGAAAAATATTTAATTAAATGAAAAAAAAAACACAAAGGTAATTAAAAAATAAATGTGTAAGTAGGTATAATAGTGTCTGTAGTACATACCAAAATTAAGGTTTAAAAAATGCGTGCATTCGTTAGGTGAAAACAGTATTTACCAGCTAAGCATCATGAATACTTACAAGAAAGGTGGGGCAAATTAAGCGCTAAAAAGTATTAGTAAACGAAGTAGGTATTTTACTTTTCCTTTACAAAATGTCTTATATTCTTATTCTTATCGAGGTCTACGTCGAAGACCAACTACCTATTAATAGTAGTTTATTATGCAACTGCTACATGAGGATCCTTAAAACACGAGTGTGTTTTTATAAAACGAGGCGAAGCTGAGTTTCGTAATAGGATCACACGAGTGTTTTAGGGCCTAATGTGGCGTTGCAAACATTGCTTTATCTACACACATATTATTATACTTTAAGATGGGTTCAGAGCCGAAGGCATATCATACCCATACCTGTCACGAATTTGACTGTTTTTTTATCATAGACAAACATACCGAGCTGACGTTTTATAGACTGTTTTTTTTTTTATTGTAAATTGTGTTGGTTTTTTGAAGATGTTTTTTGTCGGGCTATACTCGACTGACATACGTTTCTTAGGGTAGTTTCATGTTAAAAGTTGTTTCAAATTTGAAACTCTTAACGACATCGAATTCGATGTGGTAATGACATTTCATTATTGCTGGTGGCGGCTGGTTGGCTGCTGACGGTGAGCAGTCGGCTACATGCTGAAATGCTGGTCATTTTCTACGATTTCATAACGCATTATAGAGGACCTATGATAATTATGTGTGTAGATAAAGTATAAAATGTTTGGGCGAACCTGTTAAACAGCCCGCTTTTGCGTCTTAAAGCCATACATACAAGCAACTCGTTTAATGCTGATAATTAATTGCGATCACGATCACAAAGTAATCCCAAATTACTTTTTTTTAATGTAACAAAATTCACATTTTTAATCGAAATATTGTACTCTGACAAATCTTTTTCCAAATATCAAAACAAAATTTACGCAATTTTCACAAAAGTATTATAATTTAAACAAAAATACATTATGCATACTTTAGTATCGGTTAAGGATTCGAGCACTTATTTATCATAATGAGAGTAGGTACCTACGCTTAAATCGATGTTCGTATAAACCGGGAAGAAGGGTTTAAAAACAGTTGTAAACGTCAAGATAACGCAGATATTCAACTTTTGGTATTTCCCTTGTAGATCATTTTACTACTTACGATGTATTCTGTAAACATAACATCAGGTTTTTTGATGTTGGATGGCAGCCCAGACTTTGAGCCACTTGCAAAGTGTACTGTATTGGATCTTTAGTCAACGCCCAGTCAGACAAAGCCGAGCCTGACATTAGTATTGCTCGATGAAATAAACCTGCAAATACCAAAGCTATCGTTACAGAACTGCCAAATACTGAACCTAAAAATACATAACCTTTTTTGTTGCAATACACAAAATTAATGTGACTATCAAAATTAACTGACAATGACAAGTATTTTTATTATTTAGAAATATCAAAGAGAAATTTAAATTTAATTGTTTTGAGTGGCATTAATAGGATTCCAAATTTAAATAATTAAGTCAACATTGGACTTCACGAGGTTAAAACCCTGCTGGCTCATTAAGGCAAAGCGAAATAATTGATGGAGCAATATACGTATCAACACTTAAGGTTCAGCCGTTTTCTTTGTTTTTTACTCGTTATCAGGATAAGAGCCTTTTTTTTGGATGCCTTGATATAATTAATTGATGCGATGAAGTGCGATTTAATATAAATGATTTATTAGCTTTTCATCTTTTCCACAAGTTAATCTTTCCTCCTACCATTGCCCGAAGGTCATCTGGAAGAGATCCTTTAAAGGGATAAGTTCGCCCATGCGCATGTGTGCTTTCCTTAATGAGCTGTCCTGTGATTTGTGCATTTTCTTTTTTGTCCAATAAAGAGTCTTACATACCATTGGATATGGGCGAGAGCATTAAAAAGCTAACGCATGCTGCCCCCGTCCCGTGCCCCATCAGCGTCACGGAATCAGGATCACCGTTGAGATCCTCTATGTTGTCCTTGATCCATTGCAATGCCGCTAACTGGTCAAGGAGCCCGTTGTTGTTGTAAACATATTCTGTCATGCTTGGTTTCATGAAACCTAAAAAATATAACAATAAGAAGTATCATCAAAATTTTTCAAACCAATTCGCTATGTTGTATACAAACATTTTAGGCATTTAAGTGCATTTTATTTTACATTCATATTTTTATCTTGTGTTCAACCAGGTTCATCTACAGATTACGGGTTCAACTGTAAATTCAGGACATTCATTAAATTTAGTCATTTGCACTCCTACGTTCGATCTAAACTGCAGTGACTTGCCGCAGCAAATCGGTATTTATTATTTTCTTGGATTGAAATTGGACGCATTCGATTCAAGTTTCATAGATGTCTATTTTCTTAGGTTTTGATTGAATTCAGAGCAAATGTATATTGAGAGTTATTACATTTGTAATTTATCATGAGCTTTTCGGTGAAGGAAAACAACTTGAGGAAACCTGCACACTCCTGCGAAGCAATTCAATGGTGTGTGTGAAGTTCCCAATCCGCACTGGGCCCGCGTGGGAACTGTAGCCCAAGCACTCTCATTCTGAGAGGAGGCCTGTGCCCAGCAGTGGGACATAAAATAGGATGATGATGAGTATGCATGTCGAGAGGTGCTTTCCACTTAAAAGTAGGAGTTTTAAAAGATACTACGTGCCTATATAGTTATTTTTTACGCGCAGACAGATCGAGTTTCGTAAAAGTATGCGAATCGATAGAAACACGCGGCATCTACTCTGCGCATCATCTGCGCGTAAACAAAACAGTGTGCACAGGCTCTTACCATAAATCAGACAGAAAAAATATGTTTTATTCTTACCTAAAATTCCTAAACGATAATTTACAGTTATAACCATAATGTTTCCATACGATGCCAAAACTCTACCATCGTAGGGGTTCCCCGAACTCCATTCAAAGGAATCGCCATGAATGAAAACAAGCACTGGGAACTTTTTTGATTTATGATCTGAAAACAGAAAAACACACTGGTTTTCAGTCAACACGACAATATCAAACACTGATTTGATTACAATATTTTTCTGGGATAATTATGACCTGCCATAAGTACACATTTTATTACTTTTACAACTTAAATGAAACGAAGAAAGAGAAGCCTGTGGAAAACTAATTTTGCTGTTCTATTTAAACGTAAAAGTTAAGATAGGCAGGGATCGAACTAACACAACATGTCGCTTCGGAGTCAGCTCCGCTATCCACTAGATTTTCAAGCTTGTTTTAGTTCTAGAATAGACGAAGGCAGTTTTCATAATGTAAAAAAACTGAAAAGAACTCTTGGGTAAATTTGAATTAGTACACAGGAACCAATTTTTATTACTCAGTAATCGATGGTAGTTGTATTTAAATTGGAGGTTCATATTTTTATAACCTTAATTTTTAATTTAGAATTTAAGTTTTAACCGAAATTTTGTCACCCTAAATTTTTTGTATTTTTATTATTAATTAATGAATTCAGGAATAGAGTAGTTACTTTAACATACGCATAGTTAGATTAATTAAATTTTGCCCGGGCAGTAAGAAAACCGGATCCTGTAAACTAATTCAAATTCACCCCTTCCCAGCCTCTGCAGTACCTTATATACTTTATTAACAGAGTGAATGAAATAACTCCAGTAATGGCCGATTTTTCAATCCTCAGGTGTAAGCTCTTATTCCATGGATACCCCTACACTATCTGTGGGATAAGAGTTTATTCGGGGATTGAAAAATCGCCCATAAATAAAAACGTGCTAAGTGAGAGTCGGACTCGCAGACGAAGCTTCCGTTATCACCGTAAAATACTTAAAATAACACATTTTTCTAACCTATCTTGTATGGGTATCTCTTTAATTTTCTAGTTAATTTCATTTCTATTATTTGTTATTTGAGCGCCTATTAGTTAGGTATACACAATCTGTGAAAATGACAGTTCTAAATTAATATGCTACCCTCTAAAGTCTTTTAAACGGCTTACACACAAACATCAGCGGGTTAGTAACAGAGGGACTCTTGGTACCCTTTGGGTACAAAAACCTAAAAACAAGTTTTTTCAGACCTTTCATATTTTTTATTATTATATTATTTCTTATCTTCAAAAACGAGACTTTTAGCTAGTTTTTTTTTTTCACTAAGTTGATGAAACATATTATTTTTTTCATTGTCCGTACCTATCGATTCAAAATCTGCAACTAAAGTAAAAATATTTTTTCTCAATAACTAATCATCATCATCATCATGTCAGCCGAAAGACGTCCACTGCTGGTCAACGATACTTGAGTTTGCAGCTAATCCTTTAGCAAACAAATATGAGTCTTAAACAAAAGATGGTTAGGTCTTGTCTCGTTGACTGTACATCTATCCACATACTTGTTGATAGATGTGTATTACAATTTTTATACATAACTTTAAACTTAAGATAAAACTACCTACCATGAGACTCAATCACAGTGAAATACCAGAGGAAGGACTGAGAATTAGTCCGAAACATGTCAGACTAAACACGAAAAAATACGTGAGTGATCCGTTTATTTAGTTATGTTTGCTATACTAAGTAGTTATGCTGGAAAAAGGGTTTTGGTACCAGTCATAATAGTCATAAATTTACAATTACATGGTATATTTTTTGTAATAGGTTAGTAGTTCCTTTAAGGAAAACGAATATAAAATGCTTCGTAAACCAACATCAAATAACCAAATATGTACATTGTTATGTGCATATTGTGTGTTGGTCAAGTCTCCCGACGAAATACTCTTACTCTGGGCCATCGACAAAACCCTGTTATTGGCAAAAATCCTTTGATCAGTACGGTGTAACATTTAGCCTTAGCCCTCTGCCGAAGTACCGGCCGACCTTAAAAAAAGAGCAAACATGCCATTTTCGGCCACATCAGAGAGGAAAAGAGTCCAAAATAAATACAACATGCCAAATGCAATTACGCGGTCTTAATTTCTTTGCTTTGCCGACCATACTGAGATCGAATGAATCAAATAAATATACGAGTAGATCATACCTACTTTCCTAAAGAATATTTTTTGTTATTTTCTGTTAAGAACAGGTTTTGATAGGTATTAACACAATATACTTAATATTTAAAAAAAAAATACTTATTACATCACCTATTATTATAGAGGACACATAGTAACGTATTAGGTATTGGCCATCATTATAACAATCATTTTTCGTATTCCAAAACCAATTAAAAAAAACCACAACTGCGAGTTGGACTCGCGCACGAGGGTTCCGTAGAAAGATTTTAACGCTTTTCCCCAGTGTTTTAAGAAGTCCAGTGTTAGCAGAGCCCTGCTCCTAAGCAATATGTACGCAGTGTGGAGTCATCTTATAATGGTCTGTGAAATCTACAGACAGACATAAAAATGAAAGATTTTGAGATTTTTCTGAGTGATTGTGCTATAAGAGCTAGCCTTATACCAAATTTCAAGTTTCTAGGACAACTGGAAGTACCCTTTAGGTTTTCGGGGTACAGCAATTTGTATGGAAACAGCCTTTTTAATTACTTTATCTTTTGATTGCGTTGACTTAGAAGGTTGATTTCTTCACATCTTTAAGGGACCGCAGGCTTGAGTATAAAAAGGGTCTTGACAGACAGACAGACAGACAGACGCACAACAAAGTGATCCTAATAAGGGATCAGTGTTTTTCTTTTGAGGTACGGAACCCTAAAAATGAGCCTCAATTAAAAAAAAAGTCGACACGAAACGTCAGCTCGGTATGTTTGTCTATGATTAAAAAAAAACAGTCAAATTCGAGATAGTATTTATTGTGCCTTCAGCTTCTGAACCTATTTTATAGTACTTGTAATTATTATAACATGTGTGTAGGCAATAGTAGTTTCTGCAACCGTTACATAATGAGTGTTTTAAGGCCTAATTATGTAGATTTGTATACATTACTTTATCTACATTTGCATAAACTACTATATTAAATCTAAATTCAATTACGTATTATTATCATGAGTATTGAGCATTGGCAACACCTGGCCTTTATTAATTATACCTATTATTCATCAAGTAGGCTGTAGATTGTTTGGCTAAAATGTCGAAACAGTAAAAAGTGAAGTTAATTAAGTACAAAGAGGATAAATAATTTTAAAATAACGACGTTAACCGATTTAAGTTTTTGTTTTAAGCTGTTTTTAAGAATCTTAAAGAAAATAAGAATCAGCTCATAAGTAGGCTGATTGATAAGTATTCAAAACGGACATGAAAAAAATTAAGATATTTTATCACATGGATTTATTGTTCAAATATTATAATGTTCATACAATTACCTAACGCTTTTCAAGGGCCGTTACCCTATATAATAGAAGCTTCTGTGAATATGGCAAGTAGGGCAGTATTAAATATGATTGTATTATATATTATATATTATATTATAAGAGTTATGCCTCTAAATTTTAGAGGCGTAACTCTTGAAGCTTAAGACGCCTGGACCGGTGCCTTGTCGTAGTGGAACAATATTTTTTTCTTAGCCAAATGGGGTCTTTTTTGACTACGTGGCTTACTTTTCGCAACAGGTTTGCATAATATTTCCCGTTTATTGTTCTTCCTTTTTAACGTAGGTAAACCATAAAAATGACACATCTAGCATCCCAAAATACTGTTGCCATCACATTACCAGCCGACAACGTCGTCATGGCTTTTTTTGGTGCGGATTCCTCACTTCTTGTTCACTGCTTCGACTGCTCTTTAGTTTCCGGCGTATAGTGGTGGATCTAAATCTTATCAGCTGTTATAAATGGACAAATAAATTCGCTAGAGTTCTCTCCAAAGATCATCAATCTACCTAAATATGTATTTCAGCTTAGCTTTTAATTGACTCGCGATTTCCCCTTTAAAACATAATACTTTATCACAGCACGAACCTCTGTTTTCTCCATTTACATAAAAACGTAAAGTCAGACAGTTTGAAATTTTATATTTTTTAATAGTCATCAAATTTTACAATATTCTTATTTAGGTGTTTTGAAACCGAGAAAGTTTGTGAATGGTGTCTTTAGGAAGCATAAGTATATCTTGATATAATTATATTTCGCTCAGCAACAATGAGTTACCGCCGAGTGATTTAGCAAATTGAAGAACAGTTGAGATATAAAAATATTCTTAGATGCACATGTTTTAAGTAAGATATGGCTAATTTGCGTAGTTCGTCTGAAGCAGAATTTCCTAAACTATATAACTAACTCAAAAGTGATTTTTTTTTTGAGGTACCGCCTATTGCCGGCAGTTTAGGCAAAAAAAAATTGTTTCGGATTCTTTCAACTAGCCTTGTATTAATATAACCTTTTGGAGGATAAAATTTTGTTAACTCCGTTATTAATGTGTTTTGCAAAAAACAAATGCAGCAATTCAAGTTTTGATTATGAAAATACGATCAATTATGAGCAATTAAGACATTTCAGCTCTCAAAGGGAGTTGAGAGATGAGGGAGCTCCAAGAAGTTTATTTTCTGATTGTTTTTCTACGGACAAGTCGAAATTCTTTGATTACGTCCAAAACCTTTAAGAATTTTACGACGAAGTCATTAAACAACGTATTGCTATAATTATAATCGTCCGAGTTAATATTATGTTACTACATAAAAATAAATATATCATGCACGTCGAGGTAAATGAGTCGATTTGCATGTACTACACGTTTTGCCTACTACAGTTACTAGGCATATTCAAGTGAAAAGGCTAACCATCAGATTTTTTTTTTCTTTTTGGAGTTATTGAAATAAATAAAGTCAAGCACAAATAATAATAAAAAAACACAAGATCTAGTTGCAGAATTTATTTTAGCAACACATAGCGACATCTAATAAAAAAATTCGGAACGAATTTAGCTTGTACTGAAAACGGAGGCGTGAATGGCAGGGTTACTTCGATGTGATCTTGCCTAGGCGTGAAGAAGTTTGACAAATTTGCGTTAGATGGCGTTAGGTGATATTGATGGGTAAATTATTACTGTAGTATTTATGATTGTGACCTCGTTTTTTTGTATTTCTTTTACAGCAACATGATTTGGATTAACGTCTACGCAGAAAATAGAAAAAAAGTAAAATACACGGACTGTGACAACAATACTTTTATACGTTGGCTTTAAAAAAAGTGTTGTTTCACTTAATTTATAAAATTTAAGTATTGTAGATTTGACATTTTAGTTGACTGTATCTTGCATAAATTTTTATTGTATTTTTATTTTTATTGACGATCTTTTTGTGAATTCCTTGTAATTTCTGACATTTAAATGTACTTAATGTTCATTTCGTTTCAGATAAGGCTTACATTCATATTCGAATCCAAGTGCCAAGCGTGTGGGTATGAAAATATCCGCCGCCGCAGAAAAAAATAACCGAAGCTCTTTAAAACAAGGTTCAATTTTCTCTTCGAACACTGGAAATATTATATCCTAATATTTTGTTTAGTTGTGAAGTATGCAGCCCCCCACCACGAAGTGCAAAATTCGAACTTCGTATCGTGCCGTCCCGCTCACGCTAATATTATTTAATACGAGAGTGAGTGGGACGGCACGATACGAAGTTCGAATTTTGCACTTCGTAGTAGGGGGGCTGGCATGGCATTGACACTAGCAAAGTTCGACTCTAATCAAATAAAGACTAGTGCAGCTTTACGCTGCTGGACTTCATCTTTTTGGTTCGCGCACAGTTCGATTCCTGGCTGGTTAGAATGAAAACAAAAAAAAGTAAAAAGACCGTCAATGAGAATTTGTCAAAACATCACGTTTTCCTCAAAAAAAATCTGAAGAAAATGGAGACTGTCTGAATCTGAAGGAAAATATCTCATGGTGATAAAACATGTTTAAAGTTGAGCTCTAGTTAGTTTTAGTGCGAGCGAAACCAACACATCGTTACCTCTGGGTCTTCGCAATTTTATTTTTTTTTATGAAAGCCGTTTTTTCCCGGGTAAGTATGTACTTAAACATGTAGAACTGTTTCGTCTTATATTTTTGTTTTTTTTTTTTGCTGTTAGTCCTCTGTTTATTCTGTTTCCCTCTCGCAGTTCATATTTTGCCAAATTTGTAGTGATCAGTTAAATTGATTTTCCAGCCCCAAGTTCACCCTTCCCGACACGCACTCTACGTGCACCGTGCACTCGTGTGAGAGCTTCTGGAGAGTTTACAAATTTGTTTGTCTGGCACTGTGCTGCCAGACATTAGCAAAGTCATCTTTATTTCACCTACCTACTGCTAAAGCAAAGTTTATCCGCGGAGAGGATATTTTTGTTACGAGTTTTTTTGTACCCAAACACCTGTTTTTTTAACGTTTTGTTAATGCTTAAACATTATCAAAATTCCAAAACGCGTTAGTCTGCGTCATTCTTAAATTTGGTTTTAATATTTGTCATTACATCACTCTGGTGACTTGTTGCCGCTTCAATTCATAATTTCATACATTTTATGTAACTAACTAGCTGTTGCCCGCGACTTCGTTCGCGTGGAATTTATTTATTGCTATAAGAAGGAGCTTTATTAGGAATCTAAGTAACAAAATTAAAATTAATAATTATCTCAAGATACGGTAGTCACGTCAGGCATGATGACGGTTGAATCTTTTTACTATGGGGAACCATTCCTGTGCCTAGAGCCCACCCCCTCCCCCTCTTTACTTGCTGATGCAACGTAGTAGTTCGTTTCTAATCATTGTCTTAGAGAGAAGAGTCGTATTTGTATAGATTTAATGGCTGGGGTGCTTTGCCCCCGCCCGAGACCCCCTTTCCTTTTTTTTTTCGTACGGCGTAGTGGATCGCTTCTAATCAATGTCTTGGAAACAGTTGTTTTTTGTACTTTTTCTGGCGCAGAGCTGAGCCTCCCGAACTCCCCCTGTAGCGTATTGGATCGCTACTTATCCATATCCTAGAGGAAAAGCTTGTATATGTGTGTTTTTATGGCGGGGGACTGCATCCCCGATCCCCCCTTTTTTCCTTGCTGTAGCGTAGTGGTTGGCTACGTATGAATGTCTTCGAGGGAAGAGTTGTGTGTCCTTAGGTTTTCGTTGCCGGATGCTTATTATCAATATCCTATGGGAAAGTGTTGTAACAAGGTATTTTTGTATAGTTTTATGGAAAGACGGCTGCGCACCCAAACCCCGCCCCCCCCCCCCCTTTTTGCTTGAAAAAGCGTTGTGGTTCGCTACTCATCAATATCCTGCAGTAGTGTTGTATTTGTGCTTTTTACGGCGGAGGGCCGCGCCCCCGAGCCCTATCCCCTTTACGTAACATATTGTAGTCGTTCCTTGCTTATCAATGTCTTGAAGGAAGAGTTGTCGAAGGACAAATTAATATCAAAGAGATGCTTAGGCATTTTCCAAAATTTTCTAGTATAGTTTAGCGAGCTAGCTAAAACTAAAATGCCTTCAACCAAACTTCAACCAAATGTCCATAGGTAACATAAAAAATATTATTGTTGTGAAAAATTACTTAAACCTGACTTCATTGCAAAGAAGGCAGTCAGATTATTTTAGAAGCAAGAAATCTAAGGTTCTTCTGATAACATCGCTGAATTTTTAAATGAAGCTCCGGAAATTCCCATCTAGTAACAAATAACCTTTACTAAATTAATGCAGACGTAATATCTACCAGTAATTAAAAAAATACCGCATTACGACCCACGGAGATAAAATCCGACATTATTTTCTTATAGTAGGTAAAAAAACTGGAAGTGCATGAAGCAATTTATTGGCAGACTCTGAATAGCCACATTTTTAAATTTGTCCAATAGCGAGAAATACACCGGGCATTGCTTTCGGCACATACGCTGTCAGGCTGACTCCGGAGGAAATTTAACCACATTAAAGAGCCATGGCGGATGGAAATCGGACTCAGTTGCGGAGGGGTATATTGAAAAGATAGTAGCCAACAACAAAGAGATAAAATACAGTGCAAACTCCAACCTGCTATCCAGCTCTCGCTAAATAATTGCTCCACAGCCAACCATTTCACGCACCTACCACGCATCAAGTCCGCAGCCGTCTACCTCCCGGTGCAAGAAGTCTCTGACCTCGATCTCTGCCCAGCACTTACCTAGCCCTCAGTCAACCACCACCAGCAATTCACCGAACACTCAAACTCAACCATTGGATATAACGACAACGCAAACAACTATAAATGTTCCGGGAAAAACTATACTAAAACTGCTCAATGAGCAACATTATTTTTAATTAAATTGTTTTAGTAAGTAATGTTACGTAAACTCCAGTAAAAAATGGTCTAGAATCTACGCCACACATTTCCAAGGTGCAGGCCTCAGGAAAGCAGGAAATAATTTGTTAGGTAAATATCAATATATAAAAAGTAAAGATACGGCTCAGATATTTATTATATTTTATTATTGTTATTAGATATTATTTATTTGGTTTAAGCACGGGCAAAGCCCACAAATAAAATACGGCAATGTTACCAAATGGAAATAGCATACATTTTGCAGCTAGACAATTATATTGTTTAGGCAAAGTAAGCCTGGACAAAGTAAAAAACTAAGAAAAATAATACATATTTTGCCGCCTAGGCAACAAAGGAAAAAAAATTGTTTAGGCAAAGTAAGCCTGGGCAAAGTTACCAACTAAAAAATAATATACGTTTTGCCGCCTAGGCAATAAAGTTAAATAATATCGTTGAGGCAAAGTTTTGAAAATTAATCAGTTAACACTACAAATGCTGACAACTCAAATACTTATACCCTATTAATCCTGCGCAGGAGAAATCACAGATTAACTAATATGTTATACTAAGCTAAGCAGTTAAAGTTCAAAACATAACATGATAATCCTTAACAATCCCGTAATCGTGACGGTTTTAATAGTTCACATTTCTAGAACAAATCCAGCTACATACTAGCTGTAATACAGCTATCCGCGATGACAAAATGTGCATGAACAGGTCCAAACACACCGAAACGAACTGCTTAAGTCCAAAAAATTGGTAAAAAAAAGGTATCACTCGCGAAAATAAAATAGGTGTTTATTGACTTTATAAAGGCTTAAAGCCTTACAAGCTCCAGCCTTTCGGTGGCGCTCGGAGACTATTCCAGAGCGTCTATTAATTATGCTGCCGGTTAAAGCGGCTGCTTAGGTCTACAGCTGCGGCCCAACAGCAAATCCCCTTTACTGGCACCCGTGGAGTGAACTGCAAATTATCATTTTTCTACATTAGAATATCAACACTCGGAAAACACGTCAGAACCACACAAAACCCACGAACATTGCGGCATATTGTTGGTGGTAGAACCTTGTGCAAGGTCCGTCCGGATCGCTACCACCAGCTTACTCGCTAATCCTGCCGCTAAGCAGCAGTGCTTGCACTGTTGTGTTCCGGTGTGGAGGGTAAGACAGCCGGTGTAATTACGGGCACAAGAGACATTTCATCTTAGCTCTCTAGGTTGGCAACGCATCTGCAAACCCTCCGGGGTTGTGGGTGTCTATGGGCAGTGGTGATCACTTACCATCAGGTGTCCCACTTGCTCGTTTGCCTTCCTCGTCGTATAAAAAAAAAAGAACAAGAAAAACTTACCCCTGAAATAGGGCTATGGACATAAATCCAACAAACTGGGTTTGCGAGACACCGAGAAGCCTTCTGTGGTACATAATTGTCTCAATCAACACCGCAATAAAATTCTAACATGCAAAAAAGCATGACATTAACTGAATTGGAACTCCATTCAATGCTTCAAAAGCTACAAGCCTTCCTGTTGATTTGGAAATGAACCGGTCGAAAACTCAAGACCACTAGCTTTTACACTTTGCCTTTTTTATTAATGTTTTTATGTTCCTTTGGCGTTTTTTATGTATTTTTTCCCTATTTGCATAATTCTCTAAATTTTTTGAAATCCCATTGGATAAAACGTCTTGACACTTTTTTCAGAGTACAACTTTCTCTTTATTTCGCGACGTATTTTTTTTTTATTACATTCATTTTATTGTTAAATACAACAAACCGGAGACGACCACTGCCGGGCATACCAAGGTCTCGTCCAAAGATAAAACTTTAGCTAAATAACTCTCAATGAGCACTGTGTTGCTACAAGCAACGCCTTGTGGGAGACACACCGATCTTCCAAAATCAGTGGATGTTTTTTTTTCATTACACACTGACTTCAGAAATTGAGGTTCAAGAAGAAATTGAAAGTTAACAATTGCCTGAGAATTCCACAATACAAGAAGAGCAAGCTATAGATACTATGGAGTGACCATTATAAAACTGTCAGTGAGAAGAATAATACTTTACAAAGTAGCACGGATATGCCTACTAAGCTAAATTATTATTTAAAAAGTCCAGTTGCTGATTTAAAACAAGATCCATTACTTTTATGGCAAGTTCTAGCATCCACCTATCCAAAGTTGAAAAAGACAGCCATTAAATATTTCTGCTGCACAGCCACTTCAGCAGCTTCAGAAATACTTTTTTCAAAAGCTGGGCAACATTTATATCAACAAAGGAATAGATTAAAGGCATGGTGTAACTTCTAACAAAGTTACTCTTTTTGCCTAAGAAATACTGGGAATAATGTTTTTTCTTTTTCTAATTTGTGTAATATTTTTTTTACTTAGTAAATAAAACAAAAGATTAAGGTTGTTTATTTTTTCTACATAAAACATCGATATTTTCAGACATCGATGTTTTTCTTTTGTTAAATTATCGTATATCGATACTCATGAATCGATGTTAACATCGACGTCAACATCAATGTTTTTCTAATAACTATATCATTTCTAACTTAGGGTACTTAATAATGTGTTTTGATAAAGTACTTAATTTACCTATGCAACTCAACATAATTAGGCCTTAAACACTCTTGTGATCTTATTATAAAACTGGGCTCTCGTATTTTAAGGATCCTCATAATGTAACAGTTGCATAAACTTTGTAGCATAAACTACTAATTTCCCGTACAAACTTCCACCCCCTTACGTGTAGAATTTCCAAAAAGTGTGAATCTTGTGTTTGTTTCATTCTTTTAAAGAGTGTAAAACTAAGCTTCATGATCGTAGCTTTAAAAATATCGTTTTCCCATACAAACTTTTACACCTCGTTTCTTGCCCTCAGGGCCAGAGGTAAGAATTATCTAAAACAGTAAAACTAAAATACAGCGCCATCTATCAAACCAAGTCACAAAGTACGCTTGCATAGAGTTGGGAGTAATAAAAGCGGCATCTAACGAGTTCACGACTAACTAGAACTGCTAACCAACAACGTGCTATTACTTTGTTGTGTTTTGCTGTCAGTTACAGTGGCTTTGTTGTAGATGGTGCGTTTTCTTAAAATGAAAACTACTTACAATTTAGTGAAATCCCAACCGAATTCTTATTGAAATTCTAATCTGAATTGTTTGCCCATGAAATGCAAACTGTTCGTAAATAGCTACACTCAACATTTTCATACGTTGCGAGAAATTACACCAAAAATACGACAGATGGCATTTAAAGACACTTAGCCAGGCGATCAATAGTTGGAGTTTTGGAACAAGTAATTAAACATGTTTTATCTTCTATTGTCTCTCTGATGGACTCACTAATCACACTCTTTGAAACTCTTAGATGGTTCAATGACCAACGAAATTTAAAATGTCTTTCCTTCTAGGTCTCGTCACTCCATGTAGTATATTTTTAGAGCAAAGATAAAGGTGATGTTGTAAAATTCAATGAAAATTATTGATAAAAAATGCCAGCCTGAGTTTCATGTTTTAAGATGCTATAATTTGTCACAAATTTTTTCTTCAATTTTTTTAAGCATTTTTCCACGGATTGAGCAAAAATCAATCTTGTCTACTCTAACAGGTCATGAACACTTTAACATGTAAAAACGTTTCTCAATTTAACTATATATAGACTATTTTTATTACACTTTTATTACACACACGAATCAATTTCGAATAAAGACGTAAGTAATTAAATTGGTTTATAAAAGACCATTTTAACCCAAAGAAGCATTTAATAACAGCTAAATAAGTAAAAACTTTTTTTCAAACCGGATATGACCTCTGTCTGTTACAATATTAAGTACCCAACTTGTTGTGAAACCTAACTTGAAATATAGCTAAGTAATTTTTAAGGTCTTTAATACGTTCGTGAAAAGAACTCTATGAATAACGCAACCGGAAATGAGCAAACGGGCGCGCCGGCGCCGACATCCGCTTCTAATCAACGAAACGGCGGAGCGCTTTTTAGCTTTGATGCGTTTCCTCTGCTTTATAAGCTTTTGTTGTTAAAATCATTAATAACATGACTATAAACAAAATATTTCCGTGACATCTGCGCAAAACCTAGCGCTATAATTTCATTGTTAATTGGAGTAGGTATCTATTTATTCGAAAGCTAAAATTTAAATTGAATAATTTCTAAAGTTACTTGTCTATTTTTCTGAATAGAAATACCTCGATGTAATTAATCAATTGACCACCCTTTTTTTACTATTTATTATTTATTGCATTTACTTATTGATAAAAAACAGTTTTCACGGTAATCAGGAAAAAAAATTGGGTGGGCGATTAATTGTGCCGGTGAGTGTATTTTCGGATTAACATGAAACTAATTAGTAGGTATAAGACGTCTCGTCAATATTAAATATACTGTGTGGAAAGTTATTATCTCAAAAGCAAAAAGCTTTTCAGAGTGCTTGCGGCGAGGGAGATGTGACACCCTGTCTACTCTTGCTTAGTATTCATTATTGTTTTCAGAAAGCTATTGTGCTAAAAAAATATAGCAGATTTTGCATACAGTACTTCAATGTTCATTCTTATTTTCAGAAAGAAACACGACTACTGAAACATGACTAAAATATGCAAAGTTCAATCTTGCATGATCATTTCGTAAACAGTCTTTTTCTCTTCATAAAATACTGTTAGTAGGAATATTTTTAATCTTTATCAAGTTGATAACCTTAACAAGATATAAAAAAAACAGTCTTTAAAAGTGCCGGCAATACGAGGTTTTCAAAGCAGGAACCTAAAACTGGTAAAAAATATAACAGTAAAAATGTATAACGCCACGTAATGTACCGCTAATATTTTTAGTTAACAGTATTTAAGAAAATAAATTGAGGTTCACGGTGTAGCTATTAGAGCGAGCTGGCAAAGTCACTATGTTAATGTAGAGAGTATCGTCACCAAGGTATCGGAATTTATTTCGGTGTTTGTGGTATCGTTACTAAAAACAAAAATTACGTTATTTTGCAAAATCCCGGTAAAAAGCGACAAATACGGGTACGTATTCCGGTAACGTTATCAGACCTGTTTCAAAGTAAATTAATAATAGGTACTATCGAAAGAAATACTAAATACTTAAATATCACAACTATTGTTTCGTGAAATTCGGTAATCGGTAATTCACTCGGTTGATACCAAAAAGTTCCCAGTATTATCGCGCCAAGTTATTAAGATAAAAAAAAGTTTTTCACTAGTTGCAAACAGCAAATGGATTATAATGGCAAACTTTTTATGGTAGGTTTAGGAGGGGTTATAAACTGACAATCTTTGAAGATTCAAAAAAAGCTGTTCAAATTCTATTTAAGTATCGCAAAGTAAGTTACATTAATTAACAGAACATTTTTTTTTACATTACCTGATTATAAAAGTATTTATCTAAAAAAAACTGTTTTTTTCAATCTGTTGGTTATAAAAGTAGTCTTTGAACGGACTTAATAGTATTGTTGATTGTATGGATAGGATTCATAAGTAATATCATTCAAGCACATCCAAACTACTTTAAACGTTATTTCGTATAATGAAATACAGTAAGAAGTTGTGTTTAAGTACGACTTACGAGCACTTCCGCAATAAAATGTCATTAAACATTGTGAATAATTTTGAAACCCGAAAGTGTCTGAGACGTTTACCTACTTGCATCTTTCAAAAATAGATTGCCTGATCATTACAAAGTTAGATTGGCTATTTACTTAGCTGCAGAATTGAGGTTTATTATCTGGAAGTCCACGACAGGACTGTTGCACTTCTGTTGTAGGTATTTTATAGAAAAAAAAGATTCACAAAAACCAATTAAGATAACATCACCTAACAAACTAAATATACAGAATATTTCTATAGAACCCCCTTAATTTCCAACGTTTTCATTTCATTGCTCTAAAAGCGCCGTCAAGATTATTTTCGTCGTTTTTAGTTCACTGGCACTGTTTCTGTAAATGACTGATGGAGTAATGTTTACTCATTAGAATTGGGTTATGTTTTTAAAACAGTTTTACAGTTCTTAAAAACAATATGAATGAATCAATTACCAGGGACGAGATTCAAAGGTTTATTTTCTTGGTTATCAATTCGACACGGATGTATGTAATATTATCGGAACTGCAAGATATTCACATATAGAATGATTGTCCTCAAATTTCTCTGTAACTAATTATCGGATTGCAACCGTTCTTTTTTTATTGACTTACATTTTACTTCAACTAAGGGAACAGTGCAAGTTCCATGAAAATCGGTTCAGTATAGTCTTCATGACATGGACTAATATATGTGGTGCTGCACTGCACGTAGAGAGTTGTTGTAAAACTGTAACGAAGGCTCTCTTAGTTTTGCGTGTGCGTGTGTGTATGTGTGTGTGTTAACAACTTATTTGCAATCAACAAAAATATTCCAGTGTTTACTTAAAACTGAAAATTAGTGAAAATTACAAAATAAAAAATAGTAGATGCCTAATTAAAAAAAAAACGATTTCCAAAGTTATAATTAAACTCAAAATTATGAAATATCATTTTTTTATATATATACAGTCAAGTGCATAAATATACGTTCCCAAGGCGTCAAAAATACCTGTACAGTTGATTAGCCAGAAATATCTGTACGGTAGTCCGGCAAAAAATATGTGATCATTTAATTAGTCAAAAAGATCTAGACATTTACATGGCCTTAAATGAATGTACAATGTCAGTCAAATATATATGGGCAAATAGGAGACCATAAATATCTATGCACACAACTCTCACATACGTAAGAGACGTACAGTCAAGGGCATTAATATGTATACACGGACCTTATTATCAGTGGTATAAAGGTATATATATATTTTAGACGTCTTAGAGACGTATATATATTTATGCCCTTACTGTACACATAATTCGAATTATCATTCACATTAAAACAATTTTTAAGAGGTTTATATCAGCACTATAATTACTGGCCACTTACTCGTACCTACTTAATGATAATAATCAATGAGGATAGTATACAGAGTCCATACTTCACTACTACTACAAAGCCCATACTTCGAATCGTTCCCCGCAGTCATGTTAAAATTCAGGCAATTTCTAGATGGCGCCAAGGTCGTAGCCAGCGGGTCAAATAATAACAAAACAGCGGTACGAATGTGTCACTCAAGCAAGGTAGATGGCGCTGAATGTAAATAAGAACGATTCAAAGTATGGGCTTTGTCAATCCGTTTACTTTCCATGATCCTTGATAATAATGTATTTGAATGTCAAGTTTGCCATTGATATGCGTCAATTTGATTTATTGTTATGTGTAAGAATCTAATTTAATGCTATTCTGGATATCGGTACACAGCGATATTATCGAAAGTATTTAAAAATAATGTACAGGGTTTCAAACCATACAAAACACCGCATCGTAACGATGTGGGAAGACAGAATTCCTATATCACAAATTGCTGAGGAATTGGGTGTAATGGTGAGTGAGCCGAATCAAATATTTTAGTGATCTGAATGTTTTTTTAATACCCCTTTTGTAGTTAACTGGTATTCATTGACTTAATATTACTGTTATTTGTTTTAGAGGAGCACTGTATATTTGCGGGTGAAAAGGTATAGAGAAGAAGGAAATGTAAGGAATCATGCATTTGATTAATTTCTGTATCTTATCTAATTTCCAGCTCATTTACGTCCGACTGCTGAGCACTGGCCTCCTCTCATAGTGAGAGGGCTTGAACAATAGTTCTCACGGGGGCCCAGTGTATACATAACATAAAAATGTTGTTTCATAATTTTGAGTTTAATTATATATTTTTTTAATTACTATTGCTATTTAATAGTAACTACCAAAATAAGTGACGGCTTCAACAAGACACTTATACTCCAAATTTAATCGATAAACATCATGTAGTTTATGAGTAAAATGCCTGTGACACATGGACGGACGTGTCGAAAGTATAAGGATTCCGTTTTTGCCATTTTGGCTACGGAACCCCAAAAGGATGTTTCCATACTAAATGGAATGCAATCAAAACCTATTTTACGGTCATTCTCAGGAAACGGTGTTCTCAGCCTAAACTCTGTCTTGATTTTGGGTTTTATGTTTATAGCTATAATTGAGGTAAAATGTGAAAATCTATGCTACAAGAAGCATTTCTGTGCTTTTGTCCTTGAAATAAGTCAATTAGATTATGTTTTATAAGACACTAATTTTTTCATCAAGACGGAGCTTAGAAATATCGTGACGGAGTTGAGCAATCGCATACATTTTAATATGAAAAAAATATGAAACTTGATTTTTTATGATATCAAAAACAAAGAATTATAGGAAAATTAATAAACCCTTTGTCTATTTCACAATTAGCGTTCCAAATATACATACACTCAAAAAACGTAACCGTCCTACTGGGACAGTTGGGTTGTTAAAAATTATTGTAATGTTATTACCAATCAGCGTAAAATAATCGATGCTTACATAAATACAGTAAGATTTTCGTTTAATTTTCTAAACTTAGAGCTGAAAATACGATGGAGTTTAGTCGACGGAGCTTAGGGAGAAAGCCATTTTCGATTTTTTATTTAGTGATGCCCGCATCTCAGGGAATCGCAACATTAGATATAAACATAGGATAACGAACTGTACAATAGCAAAACAAGTAGACCCAGAAGCACACCAGTAAAATATAAATCAACTAAACGGAGTTTAGCAGAGACGGGAAACACAAAATGGAGTTTAGATACTCATGTTCGTAATTTTGCCCAGCAATACCATGCAGGCATCCAACCTAGACGACGGCCGCGACAAGACCGAAAGTGAACGCGCAGCGCTATAGGGTTGCGCGTAAGCTTAGAAATAGTGATGTGATTTGTGATTTTATAACCGTTGATGCAAGTTCGCTCGCGCAGGAAAAAAAAACATATTAAAGTTAGTAGTGCCTTACCGCTATTATTAATATCAAAAGTATAGTCCAACTAGTAGCCTTGGATCATAAAACACTTGATGTTCGCTACCGCTAGATTTCACAAAAGTACACATGGTTTTGTTCTTAATTTTGGAGTCCGCTCGCTAAACGGAGCTTAGGATAATGGGTTTTGGTATTTTTTTTTTAAATAGTTACAAGCATCCTATCGTGCAAAACTCTTACTGTGCGAGGTAGAATAAACCTAGTAGTAACTATAAAAAATAATTCAATGTCTCATACACCCAAGGAAACCTACGATATATGCTTGGACGTCCCAAAATCGCATTCTCTGAGAATGGCCGTTTAGAGTAATTCCAGTTGCCCTAGAAACTTGAAATTTGGTATGAAGCACAACTGATCAGATAAATGTGAAAATCTTTTTTTTGTCTGTCTGTATTGTCGTGACCAATATAAAATGACCCCACATTGAATACAGCTTGCTTATGAGCAGGGCACTGCTAACACTGGACAACATGAAATAACTTAAGAAAGGTGGAAAAAATCTTCGAGACTTGCTTCCAGTGGTTATTATTATTAGTGGTAGACTAACTATTTACGTACCCACAAATTTGTACGGAACCCTCGGTGCACGAGTGCGACTCGCACTTGGCTGGTTTTTTTGTTGTAGCTGTACCAGGTTGGAAGATGTGAAGATAAATAAACAATAAATAATATTCCCACTAAATTACATTCCAACCTGAGGCAGGCTGGAAGTTGGCACTATGATTTTTTTGTGTCCAATCTGGGTTGGATGGCTAGGTTGAAAGATTGGGAATCATACCATTTATCAGCAAGAAAAGTGACTTGTACAGTTACTATGACGTTATATTCCAATTTCCAATCACTATAAGTTTTAAATCATTCAGGGTTCAGTTTCATAATATCCGCACTTATAAATAATTAGCTCTTTCACTGAGGCTTCATTATACGGGAAAGACGTAACAAAATGTATGAAGAAAACATGGCGTAGGTATACTCCGCGTTAAGCTTTGGTGTGGTCGATGCTTTACTTAGAAGCTCAAACAAGACAATAATACGCGAGCAAACTTAAAGTGAAATAATTGTCCAGACACTTAATGTAATGAGACTGGGAATGCGTACGAACTTAATATATAATAATATGAGTACCGGAGACGCAGTTACTAATGCAGAAAGTTGACAGAGACACGTGCAGATATCTCTTGTTTTGTTATATTTTCTTACGTATTAATATCAGTTTATCTTCTTATAGCGGCATTGGAAATACTAACAGATAGCTGCTAACTATATAAGCCTTAAACAAATTATAAGTTAGTGTGCATTGCTGTGAAATAAGTTGTTTTCTTGAATTTAAGGCTTGAATTACCTCTATATGGAACGTATATATTGAGATACAGGCAGTCCTCTGATTCGTGCTCTAAAAATGGCTCCAGTCGCTCCATGTACTTCTGCCGTCCTAAAGACTGTGGATCGCCCCTCTTTTTGGGAGGAAGAGATTGAGGACACACCGCAGCAAAACGAGTAGCCATCTTCACGCCAGACCATGACGGGGCACTTGCTGTACATAAAAAGAAAGAAAATTTAAATGAACTATATAACTAAATCCCGCATTAAAAAAAGAGACTAAAATAAATTAAAAAGATTCAACATTTTGCGGTTTACCTTCTGAGTTCATTAGTAAAAACGATTCCTATTTTGTATTTAAATAATATTCAAAGAATCTTTCCATAAAGTGTGGTTAAATTTACCTGGTGGCATAAAACGAAAGTTTCCAATTGGAGGTGCAGCATAAGGTATACCCAAAAACATTTCAACATTCTGCAAATCGTACTGGTTGGGCTTAACAATCAGCCCTCTAAGCGCACCTTGTCTCAAATCATATTCTCTTGTTAACCGTCGTCCACCGTCGTCATTCTGTACAGACTGCTGGTCATCATACATCCTCGCCACACTTTCAGGCGCGGTTGGAAGCAAGAGGGAGACGAAAACACAAATAAACATATTGTGATTTATAAATGAAGTCGCGTGCCGGTTAGAAGCCATTTTGTTTATGTGCTTCGGTTTGCTCATTTTACGATGTGCGCGCTTAAAATAGTAGTATTGCTACTACTTGTTTGCTTTGCGGTAAACGTATTTTTATCATTTATTGTATTAATCCTTTAATTCGAATCACTTAAAACTAATTGCCATATCACAGATTGCAACCTTATTCTAAATTTTACAGTCACATGATTATCCTCACACGTATGCGCCGTTAATTTTTAAATTACTACATATTTTTTTACTTTATGTAGCACAACAATATATCTAATAAAAAAACGTAAACTGACTGGATTGTAGAAAAAAAGAATTATTAATCACTTCCCAAGTATCGTGTGCGCTCGCGGCGGAAGCTAGGCGCGCGACTGGATCGCATCCAAACTGTCCCCGCGCGACTCTAATACCAAAATACCTCAGAATGCGGTGCAGAGGGGATAACATTTTTGAGATATTTTCATCATGAATACGAAAACACGAAATAAAATGTAGGTAAGTACTAATGAAGTAAATAAGTTTGCATGTGTGCATGTTGCTTCATGGGTTCAGAATTAAGCCAACATTTTCATATCTCTTGATTGAAATAGGTATTGCACAAAAAAATAGTTTGCCGATACCTACATTTTATAATTTTTCGGGCATGGCTTATTATTTTTCATGAGTTTTATGTTTTCAAGATTGTTTACAGTATAGTATGAAGTCATTGGCAATTAATAACTAAAGGTCCATTTGTCATCGCCGTGTATTTTTGAATGAACCAATGAACTAATGATAAACATCCGGATTGTTTCAACTAAACAGAAACCTTTTTTTAATTAAATGCTCGAAAGAGTTGAAAGCTTACTATTGCCTTTTCCTTATGTATAAAACTAGTGGCTCTGTAAGCTGTAGACCTCACAAACTTATTTATGAATATTTGTCGTTTTATTTTTCAAATAAAACGAATCGACAAATTTAAGAAATCCTCTAAGTATAAATAATCGAACCCGGTCACTAAATTTTACGAAAGATCAGGTCATTTTTGAACATTATTCGTACCAATTTTTTTGTGCCTAAAAAAATCAAAAAACGGATCGACGCCAGCAGGACGCCCCCGCCCGCACGTCCTCCCCCGCGTCTCGTCGAATCACCGACCAGTTGTCGCAGCACAGTTCTGCGTCATTAACAGAGTTATCCAGATTAGTTTGAGTTGCAGCCACTAAACCTATGTTATCCTTAGAAGTAAGTTGGTCCTCCAGTTTAATAACATTGATTTTATCCACCTTACATTTTGGTAGTATGTACCAAGTTCGTAATCGGCGAACCTGCTCACAAAATTTCATAAGAATCGGTTGATAAATGCGACCTGTAAAGAAGAACAGCCGGACAGCCGGACGGCCGGACAGCGGGACAGCTGGACAGACGGCGGAGATAGTTACGAAAGAAATTTTGTCCAAGCTGAAACTGAGATGATTTACCCACGTCGTTCGCTCATTGAAAATTCTATAAATAAAGAACTGCTACTGCACTGCATACTATTTTAATAAGAGCTATTAAAAATATTCATTTTAATTAAACATTAAATCTGTTCGTTAAAAAGTAAGTAATGTTATACAACTTCTTGTGTACTATTATAACTTTTTACTTTCATATTATATGTCACAACAATAGATAAAAACCGGGTCCTTTGTTTCGTACAATTTTTTTTGGTCATAATGTAATGTTTATCATAAATCTATCACTAGTCTAACTCTTTTATTTATGAAACTCTAAAATATTCAAGAATTTTGTAACGGTCACCTGTAGATCTCTTTAGATTAAGTAAGGTTTATTTTATAATATTCCTGAACAAGAAAAAGAGTTATGACTGGCATTACAATATGACTTTCAATTGTAAGGGTAAAACTATAGACCCTATAAGAACGCATTTGCTGAGTGTTGGCGCATAATATTTAGGGACATATTTATTTACTTTATTTTGACCTCAAAAATACGACGATAGAGACTAATATACAATTTGGTTAGACATTTGGTACGGGAAGATCAGCGTGATCAAAAATAAAAATACTGTCACAGTTTTAAATGGTTCGCGGTTAATTGCATTAGACATAACCAAACCTATAAGGTCATCGCGGTCAATATCCCGTTTTCATTATGTCTAAAAATACTGTGTAAAGGAAGCCCTGTGCCTACCGTTTTGCAATTTATGGGCTTACTATATAAATGTTAAGTTTACCAGTTGATACCGAATCGGACCAGTAGCTCTTCCAAGAAATCAGGGCTGAGTCATCATACACATTTGGTTGTTTTAGCATGTGATTGAAGTTGAGTTTGTTGGTAGATCAACATTAATTTATGAAAATAAGTACCTACTAAAAAGAACTTTGAGAGAATTAAACAAAATAAAATACATGTGTATCCGTCTCTACATCTACACTTTATGTAAAGTACAATCAAAACAGAGTGGTACATTTACCTATTATAATTATAGGATTGAAACAAGTGGGATGTAGTTTCAACCCCAGTAAGAAGGTACTTTTTTGTACATTTTGTAGTAGGTACCTACATGTACTACTTGTTTTCATTGTGGTCTTTCTACACTGTAAAGATTTTTGTATTAAAGTTCCACCGTTTCAGAAATCTGCACGCATTGTGTCATTTTTTTATTGGAGATTTTGTTGTTACCATTTATGTACGAAACCGTAAAAATCTTTCAGCCGTTTTCTTCTCATAAAAGTTAAAAAATTCAGCCGTATAATTAACGCTACGCCTAAAAATACGACACCAAATCTGTCAGCACTTATTACAAGACCGTCAATTAAAGATGTTGACAGTTTGGTCATCATAACATTTACGTTATCATAAAATAACAGAGGCCATGAAGTAAATTTTATTGCGTCTAACTTCATAATAATCAATTACTCCCTACAGAAGGTAGAGAGTTTGGTCACTTTTTAGTACTTTCGAGGACAATGTTTCCGAATAGGTTGAGTTTGGGCAGCTTAAAAAATTACGTGTTCATTATGTTAGACTACTCTCTAACGTATATAAATATAAATCAAATCAGAGCCAGACAGTTGGGTACCTTTGCTTGTTAGGTAGACTAGGTAGGTTGGTACGTATCAAAACGACCTCTTATACCCAAGTATCGAAATGACATCTTTTTGTTCTCAAAATGGTAGCACTAATTAAAATAAAATAAAAACCAACCACGCACCGAGTTTTGTGTCCAAAGGCCAGTGAAAGGGAAGAAAAAATGCCCTTTGATTATAATGAGCTGTTTTTTTTTGTAGCTTACTTACATGTAGTACTTTAATTGTCCAAAGTTTCGTTGAAAAATTCCCCATGGTTCCGCAGAAAAATAATAATATTACAATTCATTAAATATAATGACTTTTCTCTAAAACTATTAAACTTAATACAACCCTTTTTTCATTTAGGTAAGTTGCACCTGTCCTCTCCCACCGAAATGTAGGTGCCAAAATTTTCTGGGAATTTTTTTTATGCGTAAAAAAAAACGGAAATTACTTTGAGCTATGTAATGGATTCCTATTTTATTCCGATCTAAAAAAATATGTAATACATAACACACAATAAACTATATACTTAACAATAAAAAAAATTCCTTGTAGACGACGGGACAGGTAGGGCTAATTATAATAGTATTTTTGTTCTATAAGTACCTGAGTGCAGTTTTCATCTTTTAGACTTGAAAGTAAATAAAAACAGGTACCGTCAACCGGGGTCAATAGGGATAATTTTGAACTTTGAATGCGATTTTAACAGACTATTTTCATTAGTGGTATCAATGTTAAGGTTTCGAAACTTTAGTCTTGTATTTGAGAATCCATTAATATAATAATAATTAATAAAAAAATAATCTATAAGTATCCCCTTTTTGTTAAAAAAACTGGCCGTGCCTCTATTCATACTGGAAATGGGGGCAATAGAAACGAATAAGGTACGAATAGGGAAAAATGCTTAGGGATGTCACAAACATGTCAAGCTGACATAAGTACTTAGGTGGTGCTGATCTACCTATTTACTACTCTGAATGTAGGTTATTGAATGCACACATAAAGGAACATTGACCCCAACAGCTGTTTTATTATTAAATGGGATTTTGCATGCTGTTTATTTTCTATGTACCTACCTAAGAAGGAAACAAAAGTCGAAATAAATAAAGACATATGAACGAATTCAGAAACTTTCCGTTTTTATGTGTATTTAATTTATTTAGGTACATCTATAAATCATTTTACAATAGAAATTAAAAAATAATTAAACACCTGCCTGCTTTTGAACAAATATCTATTACCCACACCTATAACTTAATGACATGCGACTAAGAAGACGACGGCTTATTTTTAAATTATGTTAGTTTCTGAGTCTCCAAAAATTTTTTGTCGTAATTTGCCTATAATTTCTGAACGCATAATTTAGAGCACAATTATCTTATGTGCGTAGACAAAAATAAATATAGTTAGATTGGATTTTAATACGTAATTATTATTAGGTAGGTACCTAGTTATTTTAACCTTTTTATTTTAATTTATTTACACTAAAAGTACCTTCTTATTGTCAACCAAGTATAGAAAGTATATAGGTAGGTAGTTTGGTGGGTACCTACTTTGGTAGTTTGGTGGGTACCTACTTTGGTTTTGTTAACTAAATTGAGTTTGTAAAATGGTTTAGATCATGGTAGAGGTCCGCTGCTGGCCGCGTGGTCCAACTGCTTTGTTCGACTAATCGAACAACGTGGATTTTTTCCAGTTGGTTCGACTCCGCATCGCATTCCGCTTCGTCCGAGTGATCGGTCTACACGGACTATTTTGTTCTTTTTAGATCGATTAATAGGACTGTATACTACCACTTTAATACCGAAATAATTAATGAAACACCCTTTTCTATTTTAAAGTAATACTTTCACATTTTCGTATACAAAAACTAATACTGTCAACACTTAAAGAGCGAACCTTTTCACTCCAATCGTTCTAAAATGAATCTAAATAAGTAAAAGTTGCATCTAAAATGAACCTTTTTCTTTTTCCCAAGAGCCCACCTTTCATTTTAATTAAATTATAACCCGAACCTCCTTTAAAATTATAAGCAGAGTTACTAAGTTTGGAACTCTTTGCCCTACCAAAGCGTTTAATTTAGAGTGCCATCCCTCGTGGTATTTGTTCAGATGAGATCTTCAAATATTGTCCAGTCTGCAATTAAGTCCTTTTTTTCGACCATTGTCGCTCCAATGTAATGCTTAAATTTTTCTAAGCCTGCAACATCATCTGGCAACAATCAAATGATCATCATGCCCAACCACAACCATCTCCTAATAAAGATGATGGTAATATACAGGAGGTCACGACAAATTTGGTAACAATATTCTTAGTGACCTACTCTGGGTTTACATGATAAATTAAATAAATAAATATCATGAGACAAATTGAGACCAATTGACCTAGTCCCAAACTAGGCAAAGCCTGTACTATGGGTACTAGACAACGGATAAACATACTTATATAGATAAATACATACTTATATACATATTAAACATCCAAGACCCGATAACAAACATTCGTATTCATCATACAAACATCTGCCCCGACCGGGATTCGAACCCGGGACCTCAAGCTTCATAGTCAGGGTCGCTAACCACTAGGTCATCCGGTCGTCAAAGAGACCGTAAGTGGTCGTAAAGAGCAAGCAACTCTCTGATGCCAAATATGTCGGTCTGCCTGCGCAAAGTGAGATGGTCAACGTAGCGTTATCGCTTCCGCGTATCAAATAAGTTATAAAATACAGACTTAGCGCCCATAAATTTCAAATAACGCAGACAGCAACGTTCACGTGTAGAAAGTCTTACCCAGAATTCAAGGGAACAAAAAATTATCTTAAACAAAACTTAAGATTTATAGAGTCGACCAACGCGCAACATAAAATTAAATTAGACAAAAGAAACCTGACTCGCTTTCTTAAAACTAAGTCGTAAAAATGACGCTTGACGAGTCGATACTTAAGAACCCATTATAGACAAAGGACTTTGTGCAATCTTTCAATTGCTAGGATACGTAAATTGCTTCCACGTGTTGCTTTAGACTCGAGTGAAACCAGTCAAAAAAAATCATAGCAAGCAAAAACATCATGATGCTGATGATGATGTTTTAAGGGCGGAGCTTACGCTCTAGCATGACTATCGTCCAATCGCAAGGATCGGTCATAGTCATTAACCAATCATATGTACGGAATTACTCGTGGGAATATTTTAAAATTACAGAGACAAGCCCACAGCTCCCGGAGAGAGGTGGAGACCCGAAGGATGACGCTGACGGGAGTGGAGGAGGAAGTTGGGGCAGTTGGATCTTGGCTCGCTTCACGACAAGAACCTAGAAAAATCTTAGCGATTCTCTCTGTTAGAACCGATGAGCTAGGGTTGTTGAAGGTCCTAACATATCGAACTAAAATCTAAATAAATAAGTTAGTTTGTAATTTAGCTAGGGAGTGAAAAGTGCATCCAGGAGTTATTCGGTAAAGTACCCGATTTCAGTTATTAATACAGGTTATCAAATGAATCCACTACTTGTTTATTACTGTTCTGTATTATAGTAAAAAAAATGAATCTAGACGAACTATATGAGTCTTGTTATCGCCTGATTCAGGTTGAATATAAGGGTTGGAACTCAATAGAGGTCATAATGTTGATATTGTTCGGATTAATGATCATGGTTCTATTGATCTTAATGTGTGAGAAATGTGGGAGTATTTGGAGGTGTTTGGGCTTGATTGTAGTAGAGAAGTCACACCTAGAGTTCGAGGGATTGAGATGACCGACGTTGGAAATTGAACTTATAAAGGGTCATGGATTTATTTGACAATACTGGAAAGAGTAAATTGTAAAACGTAATTTTATGTGTACTAAGTTAATCTGTGTGAAATGAATAAGAAATCTTGTAATTCCCTTGATTCATAGCTTTAGATTTACTTGCCGATCTTTGATACTGTTTTCCTAATTGTTTTAAACCTTGATAACGAATAAAGAGCGAACTTCATTGTCGCACAACAGATAATAAGTGTGCAGTCACAAGGGCAACCCGTTGCAAGCTATGTAAATATAGCACCATTCACCAATGTAATAAGGTGGAGAGTTGAGGCTAACGTAAATTAGACCCTCAATTAAAGCTCCTTTTCACACCAACTAAAAGCGAACCTAAAATCTTAAGTCTATTCATTGTACTCAGATGAACTAATTGTGTATATATTTTATTGTGTGATTATTTGTGTTTATTGTTGTGTGATATGTTTATTAGCCACTGTGTGCATGTGTGTTAGTGTGTAAATAGCCAAAAGGGTTTTTTATTTGGGGGTTCGTTTTCCCTTTATTAGTATGGCTCTGTAGGAACAGAATCCTCGATTTTCATTGAAATGATATCATCAATGAAGATCTAAATAATTGAAATAGTTTCTTTTGCTTCCTCAAATGTATTATAAGGTAGATCTTCCTATTGAATAAATTAATTGATCTACTAAATTTCATGGTTTTCGTTATATTCTAGATAAGTTCCCTAACTCGGAACTATTTAATAATGGAGATTTCTCATTAATAAATTGAGCGGATTAAGCTACAATGAGATTTCTAAATCAATAGCAAGTAAAGTACACTTCGTGTAATAATTAATCTCCACTATTGAAGATTTCCACACTACATCTCGATCACAGATTTTCTATACAGTTCGATCTCGATGGCATTTTACAGATAAATTATTAACCACGTAATAAATACGGGTTAATAAATTAAATTGATTGATGAGACTTTATATTGTTAAAATTATGCCGATACACTAGTAATTTTGCTTCAAATTGGTAATTTAAGCTTCTTCCAAGCAAACTGAGAGTTAACGTAAGGTCCATATTTTGATTAAACAGACCAAATATGCATTTCTGAGACCAGAGTTGAGAACAAGAGTCACAAGTTATTTGAGTAATAAAATCCTGCGTACAAACGCTAGGCGATGTCCTAACGGATTTTAGTGGCTAAATGTCACGTGTACCGGGAGACACAAATGGCAGTGGACCGAGAGCGACGGAACCAGTGGGTATTGTTCGCATCGGTAGATGCAGTAAAGGTAACGACCCTGTAGGTCACAGCTGGGCTTGTGAGGCTGAGTTAATTGAGTTTGAGACATTGAAGTAACGGAGGTTTCAGCCAATAAGCTGATTTGGGAAAGTTGACCCTATATACTCATGTACATGATTCGGTGGCGATCTGATAGCAATCCTGGGTACCCAATACACGCCATGTCTTACAGATTGACCTCCGACCTTGGTTTGGCCAAACCATATCAAATATTATTGAATTTCATAAATCCATGGTAAAAGGGGTAGGGGCCCGCTGGGCCCCAACATTGAAAGTACGCATCCTCGGATGTTGGAAATGTAAACGCTTCGCAGCGCAAAGGAGGTCAACTGTCACCCCAATAACCTGACGACAGGGCCAGTTACTGGCGTAGGGATCCCCGTACCAGAATGAGATTAGTCATTTGGTTCAGGCATACCTGTTTCTAGTATTTTCACTGTCTATCACGCTATCCGAGCACTTACTTTATTCCATACAGCCAACAATAGTACAAGCGAGCTTCACTAACTTGTATTGAATGAGGCTCGCCTCATTACAATAAACCCTTTGTCTAACCCGGAACATAAAGGTTCCAGGTAAGCGGGTGGAATGAATGACAGTCGGGGTACTAGACCACTCAATCCAATGTACTGTATAAAGCCTTGAAATTGACAAATAAGCTGCCTCCTTGTTACCGAGATGTGTTCTAACTCTACGATGTTTTCCTGAATAAAGTCTAAATACATTCGATACACTAAATAAATAAATATATAGACGATCATAGCCGTGCCATCACAAAAGTAGTTGCGTTAACTGTATATGGCGCTTGAAAAATGAGTTATCGGGACCAAAAAAAAAACGATGAGGTCAATGGCTAAATTTTGAAAAACAAAGCACTAGTTAGTTACACTAGTAAAAATAAAATAAATCTGAGCAGATATTTGGTTGCGTTATCGAGCAACTCTCGTTCAAAAATGCTTTATTGTGACAAAAAAAAACGGTCCGTACAACATAAGAGGTATGTAAATAGTTCGTCTATCACTGGAAATGAGTCACGAACATTTTCCCCGCTTTTCAGAGTATATTTTGAGTTATCCAGTGTTAACAGAACCCTACTCTTAAGCAATTTTACGCAGTATGGGCTCATTTTAATGACATAGACGGACGTATAAAAAAAAAAGTAAAATTGAATTTTTAGATCTATTTAGCTACTTTCATGCCAAATTTAAAGTTTCTAGGGCAAATGGAAGTACCCTATAAATAGGTTTTGATTCTATGGCAAGCTAGTGTTGCCTTGTGTGTGACGCCTGGAGCCACGACACATATATAGTACTCACGGAATGTCAGTATTGAAAAGGATAATAATGTACTCAAATACGGGTCACATGAAAAAACTGATACAAATGTTGTTATAATATTTGCAGTACTTAAGAACCGTCGAACATTACTGTGAAAACTTCTGAAGCATGATGTAATGATTATATTGCTAGGGAATTACGATAAACTTGATGTGCATCAAATCTACATGGAAACTGGTACAGCCGAGGAAATTAATTCCTGATCCACCATACAACATTTTAATAGTAATCGTCATAACGAAGAAATTAATTTCCTCAACCGTACCATAGCCAAACTCCGGCATTAGCCAGATTTTCAGCAGCGTTGGTGCAAACTTAGCAAAAAGTTTACCGGTATTTCATGCTCTGATCGGCTGTGATTATGTTCCAGCATTTCATCGTAAAGGAAAACAGAGACCATTTAATACTTTACTTAAGAGTCGCCTATCCCTTACCAAAAAAATAAAAAAATCAAGACAAAGCTTCGCCCCATACAACCGCCGCCTTGTTATTGAAAATAAAATCAGCGACGGAGATCTCAAAGGCGCCGCACGTCTCCTGTTCTCCAGCGACGTGCTATCACCAACTCCTGACACTCTTCTGGCCTTACAGATGAAACATCCGCCAGCTCCAGCGAATCCATACTTCTTGGACCTACCAACAGCAAAGCAGTCTTGCTTTCAAATAAAAAAAAACGACCGTCAATTTCTACGTTTAAAACTGGTTCGACTGCAGGTTTGGATGGAATTTCACCCCAACATTTAAAAGATTTAACATCTTGATCTGTGGGCGATGAGGGTGAGCAACTTTTAAATTCACTCACAAAATTGATCAAGATGATATATTTAGGCGAGGTTAATTCGGAAATAGTCCCCATTTTATTCGGTGCCAACCTCATCGCTCTCACCAAAAAGGACGGAGGGGTGAGACCAATTGCTGTTGGATCAACACTACGACGCCTTGCCTCCCAAGTTGCTGTTCGACATATCTTACCTAAATTAACTTCACAGTTTGAACCTGTACAGTTAGGCTTTGGCGTCAAAGGAGGGTGTGAAGCAGCCGTCCATGCTCTACGCTCCTTCCTAACATACGCTCAGCCCGAAGTGTTGATCAAAATTTATATCAAGAATGCATTAAATTCAGTAAATAGGGATACCTTGCTGACAGAAATAAAACACCACGTGCCGGAAATAAACAATTATCTTCTCCTTAGCTACGCTGACCCAACCAATTTATTATATCGCTCCAATGAGCTTTCCTCAGAAGTAGGCTGTCAACAAGGTCATCCCCTCGGGTCTGCAATTATTAGTTTGGCTATAAACCCGATTATTCAAAACTGAAATTGTAATTTAAACACATGGTATTTGGACGACGGAACCCTAGGAGGCGATGTGGAAACTGTGCTTTCGAACTTTTCGTCAATCAAGAATAAATTTGAAGCCATTGGCCTAGAACTTAACTACGGCAAATGCGAACTTCTTATTAATAACTCGACCTTAAATTTCAACGACGTAAGACAAAAATTCAATATTTTGGCTCCAAATATAAAAATAATTGACAGTAATTCCCTTAACCTCTTAGGTTCTCCAATTTTTGAACAGTCTATTCCTGAATTTATCAACAATTCATACATGCTCTTCGATTTTGGGTACTCCTGACCTGTAGGTTATGGGCTACTATCGAATAATAATATTAATTTTGTGTAAAATGAAATAAATATGACTGTATATAAGTGTAAAATGTAAATACGTAAACATTCGGAAAAGATAAATGAAGCATTAAAATAAAAGATATCAAGAAAGTGACAAGCAAAAACAAAAAAGCGTCGAGAATAGAAAATAAAATGGCATCGTCTAATTTTCCGCAATTGAAAGCCGATAACTTTAATAATTGGCTATTCCGCGTGGAATGCATAATAGAAGAAAAAGGGTTATCGAACATAATCAAAGACATCACAGGAAGTACTAAATAATATTAAGAATATTTCGAACTTAAGAGTTAAATGACGACAAGTCATTGAGCATTACAATATGGTAAAAAAAATAAGGAATTTGTTTCTGATAAGTCTGTTAACAATGCTCGTCATAAGATTTTTATAAAAAAAAGTTTAAGTAAGCCCTATAAAAGTTCTATAGAAAGATTTTAACGCTTTTCCCCAGTGTTTTAAGAATTCCAGCAGAGCCCTGCTTCTAAGCAAAATGTACGTAGTGTGGGGTCAACTTATATTGGTCTTATTAATCCCCAGACAGACATAAAAATTTAAGATTTTGAGAATTTCCTGAGTGGTTGTGCTAGAGCTACCTTCGAACCAAATTTCAAGTTGCCAGGACAACTGGAAGTATCCTTTAGGTTTTCGGATTTCGGCAATTTGTATGAAAATAGCCTTTTTAATGACGGTATCTTTTGATTGCGTTAACTTAGATGGTTGATTTTTTCACTGCTTCAAGGGACTGCAGGCTTGAGTATTTGATATTAATTTCAGCATGCTACCTATACGCGTTCCAGAGAAAGGGTCTTGACAGACAGACAGACTACAAAGTGATCCTATAAGTGTTCTGTTTTTTCCTTTTGAGGTACGGAACCCTGAAAATGAAAAAAATTACAAAACTATAGAATTTCGACGCTTCTTTAATGCCGCCTTGCAAGTGCAATTAGATTAGCAGATTCTACGAGCAAGATATATTTCAAACTAGCTGTTGCCCGCGACTTCGTCCGCATAGATTTCGGTTATCGCTATCCTGCGGGAACTATATAATTTTCCCGAATAAAAAGAAGCATATGTCATTCCTCAATATTCAAACCAAATTTCTTCTAGATTGGTGCAGCGGTTTGCCCGTGAAGAGGTAACAACCAGACAGACAGAGAGACAGAGTTACTTTCGCTTGTATAATATTAATTAGGATGCCCGCAAAGAAACTCCCAGCAGTATTTAGTATTACCTAGTAACGGCTGGAAAGAAGACAGCGAGAAGTAAGTTTTGTTCTTAGTATTTTTATAATTCAATAAATATTTATGCAATTTATACGTATAACAATTACTTACTTCATTTTGAATTTAACCGTTAAAATACATTTTCTATATAATCGAAGCCGTGTTAAAAGGAAAGCAAACTAAACATTTGCAATCTGTTTCAGAAGGGTCACCAGCCATTCCTAAAATACTCACGGCTGTCACAAGCTCGCCAAAATGAACAAAAAGTACTACTGGTTGCCGCATCGAGTTAGACGACACAGCTGCTGTGTTCCAGAGATATCGATTGTAAAAAGTACAGGAGAATCCCAGCCAAGTTTAATCCCTATTCAACAGTGGGTCCAGTGAAAAATTAAGCCCCATCGACTTATATTCGATTATTGTCCACTCCAAAATTTTCAAAATATTAGCGAGAATGTCTTAAGACACCGACTTGATGAGAACCAATGTCAAATTCAGAATAGTAACAAAATAGAACATAAATATATACGCTGTCACCACGTATACCACGTATGTTCATTGACCTAGCGAACGAAGTGACTTTCCGGCTGTATTCTCTCCCAGGTTTCATTTCTCAACCGATTCTCTCTGGTTTGCTAATTATATAGATTTTTGTCGATTCGTTTTTTGGATTTTTTTTAGAGAAAAATATACGAAAAATGTTCATGTGAACAGATTCGACAGTTATACAGGATTATTTTTTCATTCGTCTTCGAAAAAATGTTCAGAAATGAGGTCGCAAGGTCTACAGATCACAAAGCCACTAGTTAAATAGTACATAGTTACATATTTTTAAACTTGTCACACCTACGATATTCGGTTCGGCCTAAGATATAATAATTAAATAGGTTTTCTGTTTATAAGTGGGGATCCCTAAAAACGAACTAACGGTTAGTACACAAGCGCTACTATGGATTATTCCAACAGTTCAAATAACAGTTTTATTTCGGTTCCCTATACAGTGACAATGATTTCATTGTTAGGAACAGTGATGGTGTAAAATTTTGTTTTGTGCAAAAAAAGGGGACTTATTGCAGATTTCATAACATCACAGACATAATAATATTTGTCAGCTGAATTTATATAAGTAACATATAAAATACGGAAACCCTTATTATTATAAAAAACTGCAAGTGACTAATATATACAAATCTGCAATAAAACAAAGTCGGGTTAGTTAGAATTTAAAAACTTGAACATTTATAACTCAAGAACGGCTGAACCGATTTTTATGATCTGTGATTTGTTGGATTTGTCTTTGCCCCCGAATCTATATTACTAACATTATAAAATGAAAACTGTGTTTGTTTGTCCTTCTTTTACGTCGAAACTGAGCACGGATTGCCGTGATTTTTTGTATGGACTTATTTAGTTGAAGGGCTGGAGAGTGACATAGACTAATTTTTACCACTGGAAAATGGTTCCCTATCGTTTGACCGAATGCTTTTTTTTTTTGAAACTGTAAATATTTCAGGATTTTTGTAAAACTAACTTAACCTAAAGGGTTCTACATGATGGTCCTGAAATAAATCCTGAAATATTTAGTTTCAGAAAAAAATGCATTCGGACAAACGAAACAAGGTGAAACGAAGCGAAGGTGAAACGTTTTTTCGGCGTTGTGATAGCAAATGAAACTTTTAACCATAAATCGCGAAAAGTTATGTTAAATTATTATATTAATAAGTTGAGCTCGTCTTATTATTGGAAGACTTTTAAATCGCTCGGTAGATAAGCTCGTCTTTTACAGATACATTAATTTAATGATTAAGACTGTATAGGTAGAATTGTATCAAACCCCGCAACATTTATTCAGTCTATAGCGGTAGCGAGTACGTTCATCCGTTTTAACGCTCTGTAATTATTATTCCTACAAACAAACTTAACTCTAAGCAAGATACGGATAACGACATGTTAACCATTAAGTTTGCACATGGCTCTAATACGAGCTATATATAGCCAACGTCATAATTACTTATAGGTACTATTGTTAATAACAAAATAGTAAAATAAATGTCAGTGACCTTTTCCATTTGTGGGGAAGGTAACGGAACCAAGTGTACGCTAAGCTTTACGCTAAGTAAACCTTAAGAGTGATAATAAATATTTGCACATGGATTAGCACAGCTGATGCGATGTGGGCGGCTACTTTTATTACTTTTCTTCAAAGTCCGTCGCTGGAGCGGTAATTTGATACTGAGACTATTTTTCCGTGGTTTGGCGTGATTTGGACCTAATCGTTCATATTTCGATCACGTTTGCTATTATTTAAATAAATAACTCAACGGTATATGGTAAGGCATTAAAGAACTTGGTCAGATCACCATGTTACAAGGCCTGTAGGTACCGAAAAAATATTTTATATATTAAGAAATCAATTAAACTCACGCTAGTTTAGATATTTTACTTTAGTAATATAGTACATAATAATGCCTTTTTGAAATACTTTATTATTGTTTAATAGATTGTCGGCTGAGACAGCGGATTTTTCTCTTCAAGCCCTGGGCTGACTTCATTGGAATATTTTTACTAATTTCCAATACCGCTTAATAGGTCTCAGTTTAGAGCAATTGGGGGGTTCACTTCCTTAGACACACATTGCACATTGTTGGAGGTAAGACATTCTTGAGTATATAGCCTTGGCATAATGTGCAGTAGCGAGATCAGGACAAAACAATACACGTCCTTCGTGTTGCTTTAAAAATGGTACCAAAATATCTTTTATACATTTCTATAATTTTATAATTTATAATTCCTTTTGTGATAAATGGTCAGTTACGCCTACCACAAGATCATATTTTGCTTGCCGGATCAAATGTTTCTCACCAAACATTTTCATAAAAATGTATTTATTCTGATCGCTTATGTTCTCTTTTTACTCTGTTGTGTAACTTCGGTCCATCGGGCGAGGGTTCCAAGGAATCCAATATTTAGTTTATTTTTTAATAATAATACTCCCATTTGTTTACAGGTCGCACTCATATTTAGAATCAGCGGGGCGTGCAGAGAATATAGCTCACATAATAACATGACAAGATGTGGAAACTGAGACGAGATTACAGGCCATAAAATAATATACCCAGTACAAAAACTAATAAAGAGAGAAAAAAATTATAAGTGGAGACTACTTCAATATTGTAAAAAAATATATCAGAGAATTCGTCCCCCGGCTGACTACTAATATTTTTTTAATTACCTACCAGAAGGGAAACTGCACTAAGCAAGTCATCGGAAAAACTAAATTCGGTAGTATGCCAAAGGAAACAGCCACATACTTAAATTTGCCAAACCCAGAACTTAATACCGGACACTGCTTCCGTAGAACATCTGCGACTCTTTTGACAGATTCAGGTGCGAATGCCACGACGTTAAAACGCCATGGGGGATGGAAATCCGATTAGGTAGCTGAAGGCTACATAGAGAAGTCAATCCAAAACAAATACAGTATCAGTAAGCGTATTACTGAAGGAATTATAATATCCTCAAAGCAGAAACCACAACCATTCACTTCACGTGCAACAATTGAGCCACGCCCATCGACATCGCGCGACGAGAATGAACCTAATGTAATAACCATCGGCAACCCTTTTGAAAATACCTCTACCTCTCTACTCTCCAACTTTTACTCCGAGTGAAGATATTGAACATACTTCTCAAATACAAACCACAGAGACCCACCTTAAGTTACGGGGGAAAAGGATAAATTTAAATGTAAAAAAAATGTATTAATTGCACTTTTAATATATTGTAGATATGGTTATCTACCTACTTTTAATTTTTCTTAGGTTAGATTAACGATTCTAACTACATAATTGCAAGAAACTTTGTTGTAATAAATATTGTAATTTTGCATAGAACTTCAATTTTTACTCGCATTCAAAGTGAAAAGTGTTTAACGTGAGACTGAACAACTATAATGACACTAACTATTCTCACCATCGCTTAGCTCGGGTGGCTAAACATCTCGTGTCATTATGGCTTGTTTTAGTCCCTTGTTGAACAATGTACTATTATAAACTGTTTAAGGGCTTAACATTTTTATAAAACTTCATAATTCTGACGTCCATTTGCTCTTTGGACCATTGACGCACTGCACTGTTTGAAGTTTTTTTGCTACATCTCTCACCGATAACTTCCAATATTTTTTTCTTGAATGTGGACCAAAGAGATTCAACATATAATGTTGACACTATTTTCTTTTCTAATTATTTTATTCGAAGGACCCTTTGGCCGTCCACTTCGAGCTTTGTCCTCTGGTTCTGTACTTGTTTTAAGTATCGATTGTCTATATTTTGAACCGTAGCACGACTAGCTTTGACTTTTTTTTCTACTGATGCAAAAGTTGAACCTGGATTTTCGAGGTAAAATCGCAACATTGTGTTTCTCCGAATTATTTTATCGCCCTGCGTTTTAATTTACAGAAATAATTTTGTTACATTAATTAGGCCATAACTATTATTTTTTTATTTTATTTAATTTATCCCATAAGGAATAGGCAAAGGAACTGAGTCCATACAGCCACGTCTGATGTGTTTTGTAAATTTCTGTATATTAAAGTCCTGTCACCGTCAGAGTTGTGTCAGTCTGTCCTAGTCACGTCCTGTCAGCTGCTCACGTTAATTTGTTGTATAACACACTATCTTTATTATCCACCAAACAACATTAAGCACAGAAACTAATATTCAATTAACGACACGATCCACTCTCGATCGGTCGGTCGGTCGGTCGGTCAGTCAGTCAGTCAGTCACGGTACTGTTTTATAGGTATAGAAGATATTACAGCCAGAAAAGCCCCAGTATTTTTTCACTTTAACCATTTATAACCGAGAACGTGATTTCTTTTATATTTGCCGGATAATAGAATATCCATATCTCGCCACTCATTTCAGTGCTTTACCAATCGAATATTCTGTCTCCCTTTATCCTATGGTTGTTATCGTCGTCAATGTGCTGCAGTGAAATGATAGTATTGGTAGTTTAAAAAAAAAAATGTTTTTCCTCATGTCTTCCTGTCACTCCCACTCAAGTTTAGTTATTAGCTGTCCAACAATAAATTAGCACTTTCTCTATAGATTTTATACGTACGTAGGTATGTTGAGGTTGACCAATAATGCTTACAAGAAATGGCGCAAAAAGCACTATCCAAACATTTAACATTGAGTAGGTAGATATGTAGCGTCATATTTATACACTTTTTCGATTATTTTTTTTGCATAATATAAGTATCTGATTTTAAGTACACTAATAGGTATAACCATGGCTCCGATATAAACATTTATAATTTATATGAAAATTAAGCAAATTAGTGGAGGAAGTTATGCATCGCTCTCATATATTACCCATTTTTTAAATTAAACTATGAGCTTCATGGCATGTTCCTTGAGTAATTCTAAGCATTACCACTCTAGGAGGCAATAAGAAATACGCGGCTAGTAGGGGAGGCCGGGGAACAAAGATGTTCGCCACCCGTCATCTTTAAAAAAAACTATTCTCGTCCTGGTGACTACTACGGCAAGTTTGGTATAATTTTCGTAAAACCTAAGACGTAGAATTCATTGCTGATATTAGTTTTTTTTGAGTTTCTTATTAATTTTACAAGAAAAACGTAAAAAGGTGAAAATTTTGATTGGAGATTTTTGCTTTGAGAGCTAGTAAGTTTTGTATAATGACAAAAATATTGTAATATAGCGCAGTTCATGCGGATTCTAAAAAAAACACTTGTCTTTTAATAATAACATAAAACATTTAACAGTAAATACACCCAGCTCCCCCAACAATATTTTTTTAATTACTTTTTTTATAAAGATTGTAAAAACCCTAACCTAAGAGGTTATAATAAATACATAAGCTTAAAATACCTAATTTATTTCCAATATTTTTTGACATATTACATAAAAAATACATTAAACAAACTTCAGATCTATTAAGAAAATGTACAGTAAGTCTTAGCAGTCTTAGCTAGGTAACATGTAAAACCGGTGTTTTAATTTAATATGAAAACAAGAACACTTTATCCCATAGTCTAATAATAAGCAATGAGCCGAAACTCATCCGTTAACAACACCATCGTATCAGGCGATCTCCCCATTTTTTAAGTGCAATTAACACAGCTAAAAAGAAGTAATAGAAAAAACAGGCACTTACAAATAAACTGACCCATTTCTCCTAATTCTAATCTACATTAACGCAGCAGCTGAGCGAAATTACAAACAAATAAATCTCTGTTATCTCATTACTCGAGAGTGTTTGGACGATAAATCGCGGAACTCGTCTGGATAGGATGGTTCCTTTTTGAACTCTTGAATGTGTTTCCAATATGGAAAATACAATGTAGGTATTTTAGACTAGGCCATAATTTTCTGGGGTAAGTATTAGGTACTTAAATAAATCAATCGACATTTGTCTATCATGAATGCTTTCTTTGAGTTATTTATAAATAGTGGTTTATGCAACTGTTACATATGTTATCTTTGGTTCTTTTTTAAACCCCCGCCGAAAGAGGGGTGTTATAACCTGTGTATCTGTCTGTGGCATCATAGCTCCCAAACAGATGGGATTTCGATGCTGTTTTTTTCAATCGAAAGCTAATTTAATCGAAACGGTTTTTAGCTAACACATTATCATGATACTCGGCTAGCTAAGTTCTATTAAAATCGGTTCACCCGTTTTTGAAATATTGAAGTTTCAAATAATATATAAAATTGTGTCCTAAAACTAAAACCGAAACCAGAATCACTAGATTATGTGAGTACATGGGTCCGGAACGATGCTAAGGCACAAACCTACGACAATTATATTATTTGAAAATTTCATATTTCCAAATTAACCCAAATAAACCAAATGAGCAGTTTGGAATAAACTCCCAAAATGCCACCAAGTAATTTAACAGAAATCTGCGTTCTTGACTCCAGCAACAATCATTTAAATTGACAGTAGGTACATAAATTGATATCTTCCTTGTTATGTAGGCATTGTACAGTACGTTTACTCTGAACTTTACCACTGACAGATGAATTGCCTTCATTTAATTTTCAACTTTAATGTTATACAAATAAAATACTTATTACAAGATCTGTAACATTAGTAATAAGTATTTTATTTATACGACATTAAATTTTAAAATTAAATGATGGCAAAACCATCTGTCACTGGTAGGTAAACTTAGTGTAATCGTTCTATAGAGACGTAGTTTAAGAATTAAGCACGCTGGTTAGATTACGTCATGACATAAATGTGTATTTATCAAAATCTTCTAGAATAGGTTGTTTGCTCGATGTCCGTCCAGATAGGCTAACTGGGTCCCCGTCAGGATCAACACTGTCGTAAATATTAACTTTAAGACATTATTTCTAATACGGAGCGTGGATGAAAAACTATAACAATAGGCAGTGAACCGTACCACAGAAAAAGTAATTACCTGCCGTACCGAGTATTCCATCTGAGTTTCAACTTCCACAGTACCTACTTAAAACGTTTAAGCATCCGTCATTTCTACTTTAAAGGTCATTTTATTAGTTTCAAAGCATATTAATAGAATTAGTAACTATTTTTAGATGAGAAAGAACGGAATATTGACCGCGATTGCCTTATAGATAGGTTCTCATTAAGTCTGATGTAATTAACCGCGAATTATTTAAAACTGTTATTTTTAGATTGTATAATAATCGTAAAAGATAGCATAATATCGAATACCACTTAACAATCGTATTGCGCTGACAGTTTAGTAAAAAAGATCTTTGTAGGTTTGTCCGTCACTTCCATAAAGAAAGTCAATGTTGATGTGGGTTCGGGTACAACAGTCGGCCGCGCGGGCTTCTCCTCCATGAATTTCATTCAACTTTCTCGGGTTTGAATTAGTAGTACTAAACTTGACCACATATGTATTAGACTGGTAAACCACAAAAATAAGACGCTTGTGGGCCAGTTTTATAAAGCTCTGTGTGCATTTAAGTCGTACGATTGCACAAAACATACACAATTGGCGAAATTGCTATGAATCCTAAACTTTCAGAGGACCACATCATCATGTCATCTACTTTTTTAGGTCATGTTATTTTAGATCTAGAAATTATATAAATGTCCTTCTCTTTCACATTGTAGTGTTGTTCTGTTGCGAATTTAAATCATAACTTACATCGGTGAACGCAGTCGTTGCGGGTGACGTTTTCATTTTGTAGATAGCACAGAATTGGAACTCATCTGTCAGTTTTCATTAATAAATCTCAATTGGCCGAATACTGCAGTGCTTCACTGAGTTGTAAATTATCACTTATCTGAATCTATTTACATTTGCTATGAATGGAATAAGTACGAAAATTGCAAATCAAAATGATTGGAAGCCTAACATGTTCTATTCAAATTCATTAAACATGAATGTAGATTGTTATGTCTTTATGCGATTAATCCTTGGTACGACTTAGCATAACACTGATCAGTGCCAAATTTATGGTTATCTTTTTGTTTTTTTTTTCATTAGTAATATTTTTTGTAATGTCTCTTTTTTATTTAAAAAAGCATAAGAATAAGAAAGGTTTATTAGGTTATCATTTTGTTAGTATGTAAAACTATGACGACGACGACGACTTGGTAAAGATCGCCTGAAACCGGTGGATTCAGAAAGCGTACGACCGGTCTCTGTGGAAGTATTTGGGGGACATCCATGTCCAGCCTGTGGACGTCCCCGTAATCCCAGTCCCCCTCATAAAGAAGAAGAAGAAAAGAGATTGTAGGTAAGTTACGCGCAATGTAGTATTAATCCAAGACTATTCCTGTAAAATAAGCAAGCTTACTAACACATTTTTAGTTTTTGGCATATACTGTAAAAATTAACATGACTTGAGGATTGTCTCAAAATTAGCCTTTAAACGATGGGCAGCCATGGTATGGTCCAGACAAAGCCGAGCCGAAAAAGCGTTCATGTCCCTATTAAGTTTAGGCTAGCTATTTTATCCTATAATCACTTTGTCGTCCGTCTGTCTGTCTGTCTAGACATCTTTTCTCTGGAACGCGTGGAGGTAGCATACTGAAATTAATATCAGATACTCAAGCCTGCAGTCCCTTGAAGCTGTGAAAAATCAAAACTTCTAAGTCAATGCAATCAAACGAAAAGGAAGAGCTTTGAAGGGGTGATTCCATACAAATTGACGTACATTTCCCACTTACGCCTACCTTGTCGTATATAAAAAAAAACATTGCCTCTTTCCTAGGAGCAGAGCTCTGCTAACACAGGATAATTTAAAATATTCGTTGTATCAAAACCTATATGGCAGGTACTTCCAGTTGTCCTATAGCAACTTGAAATTTGGTATGAAGGTCTCTTTTTAACTGACTTCATAACACAATCAATTATCTAAAATTTTTATGTCTGTTTCTATAATGAACTAAAAAACAATTACTTTGCTCACCCGCGACCATGCGCATTGTGGTCGCGGGTGAGCAAAGTAATTGTTTTTTAGTTCATAAATATGGACCTCCGCAAAGTAACGCCTGATTCAATAAATTGTTTCTATAATGTCAAGACCAATATAAAATGGCCCCACTCTGAATACATTTTGTTTACGAGCAGGGCTCTTGCTAACACTGAACTATTTATCTTCGAGACTCGATTCCCATGATAGACGAACTATTTTACATACCTACACATTTGTACGGAACCCTCAGTGCGCGAGTCCGTCTCGGACTTGGCCGGTTTTCTTTATTTGTTTGGCAATAACTGCACTTTGTTTTTGATTTACGAAAGTTAGAATGTTTTAATTTTATTTCATGAAATATTGTGATTTGAAGGATATTTTCTTTAGGTGGGGTTTTGGCAATAAGCTCAATCGGGTCTTTAGTACGCAATTGAAAAAAAAAAAACAATTCAAACTTCAAATAGCTGTTTCAGATCAGCGGTTTATACGCGCGTTTAAGCTCGTTTTTGGAAGCGAGTGTTATTCGTGCGCGTTTTGCCGCAAGCTCAACTCGTACGAGCCTTGACGCACTAATTATAGGAGCTCGTACAAAAGCTTAAAATGTTGTTAGATTATTACTACAATATATTACTATATTAGGAATTATTATATTGGGAAAAGTAAATAAAAATACAGATTAACAAGTACCCAAAGATATAAACTGCGTCTGTTACTTGCACCAGGCACAAAGTTTTGAAGTGGTTGAGGAGTTTTCTTGCAGAATTAAGATAATTAAAATACTTGATGCCCAATTTATGGGGTGCGGTTCATGAGATTTAAATGGAAAGTGCGTCCACAAAGTTAATTATATTAGCAAAGTTATTACTTATAAAAAAGTTGATTGAAAGTGTTTATAAGGGAAACTTATTTATTTATTACTGTGGTTTTAGAACTCCAATTGAGAAATTTACTTGGAATTTTAAGCATTAGTGTTGTACATACATACAAGTGGATAATATTTATAGCTAAGAATTCAATCTTTAAAGTAGAACAGAACACAAAGTTATGTGTAAACTTTGAAGCAGATAACAAGAGCGCCACTTTACGGAGACGATCCAACTGCTTTACTTACTCATGTAAACAAGACATCTGATTATTGCGAATGATAAAGGAAAAACTAGGTATTCTTCTTTGAGGTACAACTTACAACATTTTACAACTGCCAACATTTTTTATCTCAAATTGCTAATGGTCTGGGCAATTTCTTCAGTAACGAGTAATAAATTTATAAGGAAACTCCTATTACTTTAATGAGCAAATATTATAAATATACAGAGATAAATAATAGACCAACCCTTTTTTCTGTCAAAAACTCTTGCAGGATGTGGAATATTTTTTTATTAAATATTATTGTTTCATAATTATGGTTTTTCAATCGGTTTTATTTCGCGACGGTTACAGTTATTTGAGCACGCACAAACCAAACTTTTAACCCAAACTTTGACTTTTTTTTTAAGTATCTATCCTTTAAGTTGTATTGTAGTTAAGTATACTGTATTGTATTGTGAACTAAAAACAATTACTTTGCTCACCCGCGACCACTGCAAACTGTGTGGCGAGTGTTTGCGGGTGAGCAAAGTAATTGTTTTTAGTTCATAAATATGGGAGGTCCATAACGTAACGCCTGATTCAATAAATTATGTATTGTATTGTGTTGTTATGTCTACTGTGCATTGATAAAACACTATATATAATTAATTTCGTAATAATTTCGATAGTTAATTTTTTTTTTGGGTATTGAATAGTTATAATAAACATATTATGAAAAAAGCAACTTGGATAAAGGCCTCAACCTTTGTGCGATTTGTTATCACGAAAAATATCTTTAAAAAAAAAACAATTTTATTGTTTCATGACATCTTGACGCTCGTTTTTTGTTTTTTTATAAACGACAAGGAAGGCAAACGAGGAAGTTTGCTCGCTTTATATTTCTGAGCTAGTTCGTATAAAAAGTGAGTTAGTGTATGCAACTAATCATAATTAGCCATTTACACACTCATGCTTGCTCTCTCACTCAACTCGCAACTAGGGTTGACATACAGCAGGATTTGTCCTGACATTAGACATAAAGAAAACGGGATATATTACCTTATAATGTATGATGAACTCCCGATATTTAAACGCAGTTAGGTACAGTCGAGGAAATTAATTCCTGACCCACCATAGAACATTTTCATAGTAAACGTCATAACGATTTTCCTTGTCAAGCAATGCGATGTCACTTTTTACTGTGAAAAGGTTCCATGGTGGGTCAGGAATTAATTTCCTCGACCGTACATGCATGATGATCACGGGCAAGCTCATTTTCATTAGGTCCAATGCAATTAATCGCGAATCATTGATGGCTCTAGCTTACGTATTGGTGTCTGCAGTAAGTAGAAGACAATATTAAATTAAATTAAATATATAAGTCATAATTTATTACAATAACATTTATATCTTATTATAATAAACAATCACCAAACACACCAATACCATTAAATTTTTACGCCGTCAGCTCGGAAAGCATGAATTTATGCAAAGGAACAGGTAATAATCAATTTATTCTTTATTATTATGCAAAGAGCTATAAAACTTGACTAGGTGAAACGAAGTGAATGTTTATTAAAAGTAGAGTTTATTTTCGTTTATATTTAGCGCTCTCTTTTCTGATGGTTATATATACAGCATTATATCTAAGTCTACAATTATTATCAAGCCGCTCATAACAGCTTGACCGTAGCGCAGGCGTCTTCCGCGACACGCAATCGTAGCCGAAAGTATGCTGCGACGCGCGATCGGATCCTTTCGGATGGCGTCGGATGAGAATGTTTAATAATACTTCTTAAAAAAACATTAAATAGGTATTAACATTTAATGTTTAGTATAATATACGCGAAGCAAGAAGCCGTGATAGTCTAGTGGTTTGACGTTTGGTGCCTCTCTAACAGAGTGTCGTGGGTTCAAACTCCGGCTCGCAGCTCTGAGTTTTCGGAATTTATGTGCGGAATTGTATTTGTAATTTATCATGAGCTTGTCGGTGAAGAAAACGTGAGGAAACCTGCACACACCTGCGAAGCAATTCAATGATGTGTGTGAAGTTCCCAATCCGCACTAAGGCCGCTTGGGCTCTCATTCTGAGAGGAAAAAAAAGGCTGGTGATGATGATGTTGATAATATACGCAAAGTTAGCAACCTGAGGCCTGAGTACAAATAAATAACGTAATCGAGTAGTAACATTATCGAGAAATTTTTTTTGACGTATTTGGAACTAAAATTTAGTTAATCTGAAGTTTCTCGATTTCGATACGACAACGTAATCACGCAGGATTCGAAAACTCGTGCTCGGCCTACAGAGAAGGGACCATAGCGTGACTTGACTAGGCGCAAAAACGGACGTTCGCAAGCGACGGTACGGAGCCGATCGTATACGTCGACATTCTGCCGGACGCGATCGGCTGTCGCCGCATCCGTTCTTATCCATTCCGAACCGATACTTAAGAAATCATACTTAAGACTCAGACATTAAGTAAAATAAATAACAACTCAACATTGTCGCGCTAAATTTGGCTAATATGAGTAAGTGAACCGTTTTTTTATTTTAGAAAATATGTACTTTTATCAAAAGCGTTGCAAAAGGAATACCCTTTTTTCTTATTTTTTACCGCTATGAATAAGTTTCTAAGTACAATGTAGTCGTACTTATATGTTTAAGCGCGATTAACAGAAAAAAACACCGGGCAAGTGCGTATCGGACTCGCACATAAAAGGTTTTGTACTTTTTGTACCACCCGCAAAGTATTAACAAATACATGTTCTTTAAAAGGTTCTTGTTCGGGGAACCAATTTTTTTTTTAATATAATTAAGGGTTAATGATATGTTGTAATAGTGTATTCATAGTAGTACAAACGACGGACGGATGGACAGACGCACAGACAGCGGAGCCCCGTTGATACCTACACTTTGGGTACAGATCCCTAAAAACGAAACTCATATGAATCACATTATGCATGCTGGAATTTAAAGCCACGGTTTAAAAATATTTCCCGATTTTGCTTAAAACATGTGTTTCTGGTCTTTCTTCTTCAAGTCATTCTGTCCGGGGTTGTTTTTTGTCTTATTCTAGCTATTGCAGATCTTCATTAATAAAACACAAAAAGCACTGTTTTAAAGAATTGTAAACAAAGAATCGAAATTAATATCAATAAGACTTCGGGACTTAATCACGTCCTATATACTACGTTTTTAAGTCTCAACATCTTATTAGCATGAACTTTTAAAACAGTAGATACAAGTATTTACATAGAAATTAATGCCATTTGAATTATACCTCATCAAAGAGACACAAAAATGTAGTCGATAAGTTGTTATAAACATTTGAGTCTTAAAACCGACTCACAATAAAGTTGTGCAGGAAGGACACAAAACGATTAAAAATCCACTCATAGAAACAAGAACCTAAAAAAACAGAAAATTAAAAAGTTAATGTTTAGTAGAAATCCGGCCGGCGATTTTCTCTCGCAATAATTATGCGAACCATGCGGCTTTGTGAATTTCATTTGTAAACAAGTAAACACAAACTTATCCCTTAAATATTATGTTTACTCCAGCAGTGTTCGCGCTGTAATCATTGTTTAATAATATTCATGTACACCAATTATACTAAACCGCAGATCATCATAGTTTAATTACGTAAACCAACAGATTACAACGTCACTAAGTTACACTAATATTAGGTAAACCATATATTTCTCGGGCACACCGTAATTCATCGTTAGGTCAAATGCCTACAAAGACACGATTCCAATGATCCGCGGAACTATACATAAGTAAACATCACTACGTAAACCTGCTCTGCGGCTCTGAGCTGTAGACCTCGCGAGCTAATTTTTGAACATCTAACAACTGAAAACTGAAACAAAGAAAAAATAAGCATAAACTATCGAAGTCGTTCACAAAATTTTACGAGAATCGATTGAGAATGAGAAATGAGATATTTTGCCCGAGTTTCGCGCTCGCTCGATCAATGAATTTATGGTACAAAAAGTCGATGGTAAAAGAACAATAAGTAACAAACAATAGAGCAGGACTATAAGTAGACATACTTATTTGTTATTGCGTGGACCTGTACAATAAATAAATAAATAGAGTTACCTTCTGACAAATTATTTAACCATGTGGTTCAAAAACATGACAAATCCTAAAATATATAGTAAAAACATCATTATCTTCCCCGATTCTCAACTTATTATGACGAAGACTGGGAAGGCAATGGACAGGGTAAGATAGCTATTTCCCCTGTGCCAAAGTACATCACGATATTCCCAGACCCTGATCATTTTGCACAGACTCGTTTATGGAACACTATAATTATAAATTCAGGCGGAACTTTTTTTGCGTTTATGAAAACCAAAGTTGATCCATCTCAAGATGTTGCATTACCGGGGTCGTTAAAAATTACTGTGGGCTACGACGAAACGTTTATTCGTTTTTTTTTATACAACGATGAAGGCAAGCAAGCAAGTGGGTCACCTCCTGATGGTAAGTGATCACCACTGCCCATAGACACCCCGCAACTTAGGAGGGTTTGCAGATGCGTTGCCAACCTAGTGAGCTAAGATGAAATGCCTCTTGTGCCCGTAATTACACCGGCTGCCTTTCTCTCCACACCGGAACACAACAGTGCAAGCACTGCTGCTTAGTGGTATTCGTGTGTATGTTTGGTAGTGTTTCACGTTTGTGTGACCAGTTTGTGTCTGTAGGAACGCAAACATTTTTGACATGAGTGTGCGTGCGGTACGTGGCAGAAAAAAATTTACTGCATAGCTATTATAGCTAAAGGCGCCTCCCGCTTGTCTGGTTTATGGACCGAGGAATTATTTTAATTACAATAGCGAAAATGAAATTTATCATAAGCTTTTCAGTTAAGGAAAACATCATGAGGAAACCTGCACGCTCCTGTTAAGTCCGCAATCCGAACTGGGTCCGCATGAGAACTGATAGCCAAAGCTCTCACATTCTGAGAGGAGGCCTGTGCTCAACAGTGGGACATAAATAGGCTAGTGATGATGATTAACAGATAAATAATAGACTAATGTGTATTGTGTATGTAATAAACACGACTGTCTCCCTGTAGGTTAATAACATATAAACTTGACAGGCGTCGATCTCAGCATGCGGCATCGGCACTCACGCTTATTTCTCGAGGGACTGAGTAGAGTTCTGTCAGCGCCGTAAATTTTTAACAACTAGAAATGGATTGGTTTTTTATTCTGGTCACTATCTTTCATATTTTAATTATTAAATGAGCATTTGATTTTCATTTACAATTATACTTAAATCTGATTTTCTCACAAGTTTACTAAATATAAAGTAGGTAAGTACTTGTACAGAAGCATTTTTTTGTATGTATTTTAATATACATACCTAAAAAAATCGACATTGATTTGAAATTTAAATTCAGTACCTTTGACATTATTTGTATAGATTCTTACTTCCCTTTTTTCTATATAGCAAATAAAAGGTCGTATAATTTACACAATACACAATATTTATTTATACTTGTCACAGTTTTACGTAAAAAAAAAACGACTGAACCTTATGTAGGTATAAAATATGTATAATTATGTTTATCCGTTGTCTAGTACACATAGAACAGGCTTTGCCTAGTTCGGGACTAGGTCAATTGGCGTCAAAAAAATGCGACGAGCCCAAATCTCGTGACGAGTGCGTCCCCAGTGCTTAATAAACATGACGTTATGTAGTCTAGTGAGGAGTGTCTAATAATAATTAGGACGTCATGTAGTCTCGTGAGGAGTGAGTTATCTGTGCCCTTAGTGTAATCAAAAAGCACAAAATACGCCTCGATCGCGTTTGCTTTAAAGTGTCAAATAGTATGAGAATTGTCAAACGCGAACGCGATCGAGACGTATTTCTTGGCCTGGCCGGCGTTACACTAGGCGCCTAGGCGCTCTGAAGTGTAACGAGACTTTGTGTGTTTGGCGACCGGATAGCCTAGTAGTTAGAGATCCTTGACTATGAAGCTTGAGGTCCCGGGTTAGATCCCCGGTCGGAGCAAATGTTTGTATGATGAATACAATGTCTGTTCTCGGGTCTTGGATGTTTAATATGTATTCAAGTATGTGTTTATCTATATAAGGATGTTTCTCCGTTGCCTAGTACCCATAGTACAGGCTTCGCGACCGATGTCAGGATGCGCTTGATGTCATTAAGTGATACCATAAGAAAATATTCCTCATTCATGGATTATGAAGATAGCGTTGAGACCTCCTGTCAATTCCATTGATGTACATCTCTCGCTGGAGCTCACAGGGCTAACCAAAGCCTTTGGGCATCCTGAGATCCTCATGAACAGAAGCGTCGCCATATGGATAGAGAAGGGGACAGTACTCAAGTCTGGATTGGAGAATATAGGACAACTGATAAGGCAAGCCTTTGTCTTGGAATTTTCCAGATTTTTTTACAAGAAAAGAAGAAAATGGCCTGAGTTAACCCTGAGCCCCTCAGTCTACCCATACATCAGACAGTGCTACACCTGTGGATACTGGGGAGAAACACCTGAAAATCCATGGATTCCAGAGGTTCCAAGGGGTGGTATTCTCTCACACTCTGTCCTTTGATTATCAAGTGTATACGGCCGACCTGTTGTCAGATAAAGCCATCATACCTTCCCTACGGCAAAGGCCGTATGAGTATGAGACCCAGGCACACAGGACTCTTTATGGATTCTTCCCAAATGCACTTGAAAGAGAGAGCGGGAATGTTATATTACAATACATACAGAGAGAGGAGGTAAATGTGCGCGACATCATAGAGACAATATCCTCAGGAGCAACACCCTCTGACTGGAAGGTATGTGTGGCGGTCGAGAAGGAAAGGGAAATGAAGAAAGATAAGGCTAGATTTTATGGGAAACTGACTCTTGAAATGCGACTGTACCAGGTAGCAACTGAAAATAACATCAAGAACATTTTCAAATACATCCCCCACCAAACTATGACAAAAATCGAAGACTCGCTATATAAACATCTTATCCGAATGTACGAGTCCTCAAGCTCTCATGAGGGTAGTCATATCTTCATGTCTCTTGACTTCTCATCATGTTGTACCAGCTTCAGACATGAGGGGGTGATTCCTCTCTTTGAAGAGCTTGACAGGCTATTGAGGGTGGCAAATGTATTCTAATATACTCAGCAATTTCCACTGGAATCCATTTTTGCTCTTTCAAGGCAGATTTATGCCACCCAGGCAGGCACCAGACGGGCTACCCGAGAATAGTGCCAGTTGCATCCACGGCCCTGAGGCCTGGATGGAGGCCTTGCGCCAGAAAGGCTGGACCCTGGCCATCATAATGTTGATCCTCATAGCATCCTGGAGATGTGGCACCATTGCAACACTTACAGGTCAAGGGGACAATCAGGTTATTTACCTCAGAATTCCAGCGGAAGCTGTACTCGAGGAACACAAGATGACTCGTACCCAGTATATTAGATGGTTTCAAACAACTCTCCGAGATCTATGTACGCAAGCAGGAATAACAATGAAGTTGGAGGAGACATGGGTGTCAACCACTCTGTTGGAGTACGGAAGAGAGTTTTCTACAGAGGTGCTCAAGTCAGTTCCTCACTTAAAAAGATATCCCGATTGTCCAGTGAGGCCAATCAGACCATACCATCTATAAACAGTGACCTTGCAGGTTTATTCTCGACCGGGATGGCATCAGCACAAAAGGAACACACTCCAGCCTCCTCGTTCTGGACCACCATTCTGGAAGTATCCATATTACCCGAAGGGAGATATCCGACATTAAAAAGGTACTCCTCTGAATATATGGCATCATTATTTTCTGTTACACGTATTCTGGGGGGGTTCCCGATCACCATCTTCCCTAACTTCTGTACAAGATCTGTTCAAGACCCTCTAACCTAACATGTGGAATCAGCCTGGTGATAACGTTCCTCAAATCCCCAAGACATAGAGAACACATGCTCCGAATTGCCACAACCGTCATGAAGAACCCTGACCCTTTGAAGAAGAATCCCCAGTAATTGCCATTATCTATGCCCCGACAACCAGAAAATTACCTTAAGGCAAAGATTGCAGAGGGACTTCGAGCCCTAGTTAGAAACAAGGAGGTAAAACCTTTATTTGGAGTAGGTATGTCGAGAGAGAAAGAAAATCTTGTTGCAGACCTCCTGAACATCAGACCCTGCAACCCGAAGCTGATGTCTCGATTGCACTCCCTAACCAATGTGGGAAAACCAGAAGCACTCATAAATAAATTCTCAAATACAAGGTCCATTCAGTCTATGGCATGTAGAGACTGGAACTCAGAGACTGATGTACTACGTGACATTCGACACATGGAGAATACTATGTTGAACCACATTCTGGATAGAACCCCTGACTCTAATCTGTTTGTTATGAATAGAAGCACTTGCATAACTCAGCTTGCTCAGAGGCTACGAGAAGTGGGATGGGGAATACCTCTGGAAGGTGTTACAGTGGCCGCCCAACAAGAGCAGTCTAGGGTTTGTTGTTGGGATAATCTCAAGCTGACGGATTCTGATCAGGCCATAGCTCATTGTCAGGGGATGCCACACACCATGGTTATTGACCCGAGGCCCTGTGACCCCTTACATTGGGGCTCCCACAAAAATAAGAGCAAAGTGCCAGCCTATACAAGAAACAGAGACGTACAGTTACAATCAATCACTTGTTCAAGCACTACAGTTGAGGTCATGGGTTAAGGGAGATCAGGGAATGACCCAGCTCTTGGACTCTATTGTATCTGAAAAGACAGACTCCTCTCAAGAGGAACTTGATAGACGCACAGCTCATGTGTACTCCGGTACCATAGCTCATCGATTAGCCTGCCCAACTATGAATAGAAGCGGTTAGGTAAATTAATCACAAAAATGTGAGGAAAACAATGCTTCTTGTCTTATAGTTTTATTATTCTTGACATTGTCCTGCATCATTAGAAACATATTGACAGAAAAAATATTATACCTACTTACTTATATGTGAAATCAATACAACATGGGCAAAGTTATGAACATGTTGCACGTGAGCTGTTACAGCTCGATATCAAAAGTCCCATAGATCGATGTGGATTATTTATAGACCATAGACCTTGATTTTTAGATGCAAGTCCTGATGGGCTTGTAGGAGTAGAAACCAAGTAGTAGAAATAAAATGCCCGTATTTTGCCAAAGGTGAAGATGGTACCAAAGATAAAAAAAAATACTTTTCGTATATAGATAAAGACTAGTATTTTGGGTGGGGGCCGCGGGCCCCGAGGGGCCCGCGGAGGGTTCCCTGCCACCATGTTTTTTTAATATCCTAACCAATTATCAAACTAACAAACTAAGCAACTAACCAACTGTCCAACTAACCAACAAACAAACTAACCAACCAACCAACTAACCAACAAACAAACTAACCAACTGTCAAACTTTAAAACTACCAAACTAACCAAGTATCAAACTATTAAACTACCAAACTAACCAACTAACCAACTATCAAACTATCAAACTAACAAACTAACCAACTATCAAACTAACCAACTAACCAACCAACAATTTAACAAACTAACAAACTAACCAACTAACCAACCAACAAACCAACTAACCAAATAACCAACCAACCAATCAACCAACCAACCAACCAACCAACCAACCAACCAACCAACCAACCAACCAACAAACGAACCAACTAACCAACCAACCAATCAACCAACCAACTAACAAACTAACCAACTAACAAACTATCAAACTACCAAACTAACCAAATAACCAACTATCAAACTACCAAACTAACCAACTAACCAAGTATCAAACTACCAAACTAACCAACTAACCAAGTATCAAACTATCAAACTACCAAGCTAACCAACTAACCAACTATCAAACTACCAAACTAATCAACTAACCAAGTATCAAACTATCAAACTACTAAACTAACCAAGTATCAAACTATCAAACTAACCCACTAACCAACTATCAAACTACCAAACTAACCAACTAACCAAGTATCAAACTAACAAACTAACCAAGTATCAAACTATCAAACTACCAAACTAACCAAGTATCAAACTATCAAACTACCAAACTAACCAACTAACCAACTATCAAACTACCAAACTAACCAACTAACCAAGTATCAAACTATCAAACTATCAAACTACCAAACTAACCAATTAACAAAGTATCAAACTAACCAACTAACCAACCAACCAACCAACTAACCAATCAACCAACCAACCAAACAACCAACCAACAAACTAACCAAATAACCAACCAACCAACCAACCAACCAATCAACCAACCAACCAACCAACCAACAAACTAACCAACTAACCAAGTATCAAACTACCAAACTAACCAACTAACCAAGTATCAAACTATCAAACTACCAAACTAACCAACTAACCAAGTATCAAACTACCAAACTAACCAACTAACCAAGTATCAAACTATCAAACTACCAAACTAACCAACTAACCAACTATCAAACTACCAAACTAACCAACTAACCAAGTATTAAACTATGAAACTAACCAACTGTCAAACTATCAAACTACCAAACTAACCAACTAACCAAGTATCAAACTATCAAACTACCAAACTAACCAACTAACCAACTATCAAACTACCAAACTAACCAACTATCCAAAGTATCAAACTACCAAACTAACCAAATAACCAAGTATCAAACTACCAAACTAACCAACTAACCAAGTATCAAACTATCAAACTATCAAACTACCAAACTAACCAACTAACCAACTATCAAACTATCAAACTAACCAACTAACAAACTATCAAACTACCAAACTAACCAACTAACCAAGTATCAAACTATCAAATTACCAAACTAACCAACTAACAAACTATCAAACTACCAAACTAACCAACTAACCAACTATCAAACTACCAAACTAACCAACTAACCAAATATCAAACTACCAAACTAACCAACTAACCAAGTATCAAACTATTAAACTACCAAACTAACCAACTAACCAACTATCAAACTACCAAACTAACCAACTATCAAACTACCAAACTAACCAACTAACCAAGTATCAAACTACCAAACTAACCAACTAACCAAGTATCAAACTATCAAACTACCAAACTAATCAACTAACCAACTATCAAACTACCAAACTAACCAACTAACCAAGTATCAAACTACCAAACTACCAAACTTACCAACTATCAAACTATCAAACTACAAAACTAACCAACTTTCAAACTAACCAACTAACCAACCAACAAACTAACAAACTAACCAACCAACCAACCAACAAACTAACTAACCAAGTAACTAACCAACCAATCAACCAACCAACCAACCAACCAACCAACCAACCAACCAACCAACCAACAAACTAACTAACTAACCAACCAACCAACTAATTAACGAACAAACCAACTAACCAACCAACCAACTAACCAACCAACCATCAAACTAACCAACTAACCAACAAACCAACCAATCAACTAACCAACCAACCAACTAATTAACCAACAAACCAACTAACCAACCAACCAACCAACCAACCAACCAACCAACCAACCAAGCAACAAACTAACCAACTAACCAACCAACCAACCAATCAACTAACCAACTAACAAACTAACCAAGTATCAAACTATCAAACTACCAAACTAACCAACAATCAATTTTGTATGGTGGCCATCTTGTTTTCGCCATTTTAAAAAAACTTTGACCGGCTCACCCATTGATTGGCTGTTCTAAACAATTTTAGTTTCGGGCAAACTCGGTAGGTCAACTCGTTACAGAGAGCTACCTCATGTGTCGGGTCAGTTTCCAAGTTCAGGTCGATTATGTATTTTTTTGTTGGTTGTGGCGGCATTTCTGATGTGATGGTGTATAGAGTCGAACCCAACCTCTAAAGGCTGCTACAAAACAACAGTAAGTCAGTGAGTCAGACATAACATTGTTAGGCGGCCATCTTGGAAAATTGAAAAATCGAAAAACTAATTACGGCGTTTGATTCAGTTACCCTCGAGAGCCCTGGATGCAAAATTTCAATAGGATCAGAGTAAAAAAAAAAAACGCCGCCATTTTGAATCCGCCATCTTGAAAAAAAAAATATCCCGATAGATTACCCCTCCCACCCTGAATGACATTTGGTCGAGCACCTGTCATCCATCTCGACTGGTTTGCGAGATAATCGCGTTTCAATTTTGTATGGCGGCCATCTTGTTTTCGCCATTTTGAAAAGATTTTGACCGGCTCACCCATTGGCTGGCTGTTCTGAGCGACTTTAGTTTCGGGCAAACTCGGTAGGTCGAGCCGTTGCAGAGAACCGCTACCTGAGTCAGGTTACTTTCCACATTCAGGTCGATTTCGTATTTTTCCTGGGGTCGGAGTGGCATTTTGGATACGATAATGTATACAGTTCCACCCCAACCCTTGTGGGTTCTTCAAAACAGCATGTCAGTGAGTGAGTGAGTCAGTCAGTGGGTGTCGAGCTATATATATAGTAACTAGTATTTTGGGTGGGGGCCGCAGGCCCCGAGGGGCCCGCGGAGGGTTCCCTGCCACCATGTTTTTTTTTATATCCTTAACCTAACCAATTATCAAACTAACAAACTAAGCAACTAACCAAGTATCAAACTATCAAACTAAAAAATAATCAACTTACCAACTAACCAACCAACCAACCAACCAACCAACCAACCAACCCACCAACAAACAAACCAACCAACCAAAGCACCAACCAACCAACCAACCAAAACACCAACCAACCAACCAACCAACCAACTAACAAACTAACCAAATAACCAACCAACAAACTAACCAACAAACCAACAACCAATCAACCAACCAACTAACAAACTAACCAAATAACCAACCAACCAATCAACCAACCAACCAATCAACCAACCAACCAACTAACCAATCAACCAACCAACTAACAAACAAACCAACTGTCAAACTATCAAACTACCAAACTAACCAACTAACCAACTATCAAACTACCAAACTAACCAACTGTCAAACTATCAAACTACCAAACTAACCAACTAACCAACTATCAAACTACCAAACTAACCAACTAACCAAGTATCAAACTACCAAACTAACCAACTAACCAAGTATCAAACTACCAAACTAACCAACTAACCAAGTATCAAACTATCAAACTACCAAACTAACCAACTAACAAACTATCAAACTATCAAACTACCAAACTAACCAACAAACCAACTATCAAACTACGGAACTAACCAACTAACCAAGTATCAAAATACCAAACTAACCAACTAACCAAGTATCAAACTATCAAACTACCAAACTAACCAACTAACCAACTATCAAACTACCAAACTAACCAACTATCAAACTACCAAACTAACCAACTAACCAAGTATCAAACTATCAAACTAACCAACTAACCAACTATCAAACTATCAAACTACCAAACT